>JAFMSR010000007.1:12989668-13056049 GCA_022818135.1 Saxidomus purpurata
TTTTTTTGCGTAAAACAATTTCATAATAAAAAAACATCGAAAAAAAAATCTATTTTTAGTAACAGTCCCTTTGCCCCCCCCCACCCCCCCACCCCCGCCCTCCGCCCCCCACCCCCCTGCAATTGGTCACTCCTAACTCATGTTATTAAGCGGAAACCATTTTTCTATTTTTAGTAACAGTGACCTTCACCTTGATCCTAGTAACCTCAAATGCAACCCAAACTTTCTCTCCTCGCAAACTACCTACAAACCATATTTCATTGCAATTGGTCACTCCTAACTTAAGTTATTGAGCGGAAACCATTCTACAATTTCGGGTCACTGTGACCTTGACCTTTGACCTTCTAATTTCAAAACCATTAGGGGTCCTCTACTGGTTTTGACCAACCTCCGCATCAAGTTTCAAGATGTTAGGCCCATGCGTTCCCGAGTTATCGTTCGGAAACTGTTTTACAATTACGGGTCACCGTGACCTTGAAGTTTGACCTACTGACCTCAAAATCAATAGGGGTCATCTGCTGGTCATGACAAACCTCCAAATCAAGTTTGAAGATGCTAGGTCCAAACGTTTTCAAGTTATCATCCGGAAACCGTTTTACTATTCCGGGTCACTGTGACCTTGACCTTTAACATACTGACCTAAAAAACAATAAGGGTTCTTTGCTGGTCATGACCAACCTCCACATTAAGTTTCAGGATTCTATGCCCAAGCGTTCTTGAGTTATCATCCGGAAACCAGTTGGTAGACGGACGGACAGACATACCGACAGACCGACCGACCGACCGACATCTGCAACTTCTTCGAAGGGGGCATAAAAATCACTTTGTTTGGTCCAGACAGGATTTACTCCCATTAGTATATACACATTCGCAAGAAAGGTCCATGATGTAATCTGAGCTCTCCTGAGCACAATTGTCTTCAAAATGGTAACATTTGGAAACAACAGACGGGCGACATCTGTATGACCGTCCTTTTGTGAGGCATTAACTTGTACAGACGCCCAATCAAACAATTTTAATCAAGCTTTACCAGAAGTCAGGTACGAATTTCTTTGTGTGTTGCAGAATTAGTGTCAAGATATTTATGATATATGTTTGTTGACACCAGTTTCTAATTATAATATATCCAAATTAGTCTTTATATTTTTTTGCAAATCAACATCTATTGTGACATTTCATTCGGTAATTTCAATGATGCATTGCTAAAATAATTAAGTTATAACCCATGTCAGGTCAGTACATTGATAACAATGGCCAAATAAAAATTATTTATTTAACTGCAATAATTAACTTGTATCATAATCAAGCCTCATATCACACGAAGCTTTCATGAATACACCTGATATTAAACAAACAATCTCAGGTAACACTATACAATTATAGACTAATTTTGAGGTCAATACATAGTTTTGCGGACCTGTTAAAAGTGATATTGACCGAGGACGAAGTCAGAGGTCAATATCATTTTTAACAAGTCCGCAAAACTATGTATTGACCGAAACATTAGTCTAAAATTATTATATCGTATACCTCATAAAGAGTAGTGAAAATCATACGAAAATATTATAGAAGTGAACTTAAAATCCATGCAGGTCTGCACATCATTTCCAGGTCTACACATACTTTTGCAGACCTGGCACGTGAGCGCTATCGGCCAATCAGGATTAAGTATTTATGACAGGTATACGATATTCTTCCTTGTAACAGGTATAGCTTAGAATTGCGAGAAAGAAAGTTGATGCTGGTAAAATCTCAAATGCGGTGGGGAATTCGAATGAAAATAGTTAAAAATGTCGCCTTTATACGAGAACCGCCAATGACACCACTATTTTTGTCGGTCAAACCCACAACACTACAAAAAAATTAAATTCTTATTAGAACAGAACAGAACAGAACGTATCTTTTATTTCGTCCAAGTGCATAAACTACACAATAAGGACAATATAACACAGTAATTTAACAAATACAGATATAAATGTCTTCCGGTAGATATACTACAAAGGTAATGGGATGAAAGTGTACAGTAATTACTTTTTGTACTGGGTTCTGGAGCGGGGGGGGGGTGGAGAAGATCTAAATCAAAGTAGGAGTAACATTTGTTGTATAACACTCGTAAACAATAACGATAATGAAAATTTAAAAAAATAATAATAATAATAATAGATAATAATAATAAAAAAATCTAAATGTTTTTGCAGTGACCCATACGCTCCTGTGTGTATACTAGATTTCATGCTTACGTCATAGCCAGGGTTAGAGACTTCAGATTTTTAACAATATTCTAGCTGTATAGTTTCAGGCATGCTTTTTGTCAAACATTCCTACTTAACTGTACAATGCAAATAGTAAATAAAAAATAATAAAGTTTTGCTTTTTTGAGTGTTTACAGTAACCGTTTGGATTGGAGATTAAATAAGGTATACATGTGGGGGAAAACTACAAAAAAGCGTGTGTCAAGTCGAGAGAAATAGCAAATTAAATCTGCTAATCTAGAAAGTGTGTCGTTTGCCAAGGTTGTGTACAGTTACAGTGCATGTAGTTTGAGGCTACATTACATGTTGCAATGTAATGGAATTTACTGTGTTTGTAAAAACTATTAAAACAGACTGTGTTAATAAACTATTGACATCAAATCTTGATAGAGATGCAGTATATTCTACTGTAACTGTAAATCTGGGCATGGTCTATACCAGTCCTGTTTGTTCTAAGATTATATATTCTACAGTACAGTTCACTTAATCTACTGTAAGAAAAATTGTTTATGAAAAATGTTTTTAAGGGATAACACTGAAACTACACAAATCATTGAGATAGACATTAATAACAACCTAGCCAATGAAAACAATAAAAGTGAAGTTTAACAGTTAAGGTAGCGCATTGAATTTTCCTGTGGGTGGGGTGCGTGATTTGCCATCATCAATTTTTTCCTAAATCTTGAACTCTTTTCCAAAATTTGGTTTGCCATCAGTTAGATGAACATTCATAGGTGAATTAAAAGCAAACAGAAGTAGTGATTGTTGAATTTCAAGTGAAACATGTAATTTTTCTTTTCTTATCTTGCTCGTTTACAAACAAACAGAATATGACATACTCACAGACATTAAATGGAATAAAAACATAGATTAATACCTTATAAACAGAATGTTGTAGCAAAACTTATTGTAAACCTATCCATAAAGGAATACTTTCAATTTTTCCATGTCCACCATGTTCATAATATGACATTTTCACTGGTGAAAACAAATACAAAAGTAGTGCAAAAGTAAGGTATGGAGAGCCACTCTGGTCATACATTATGAACACATAATAATTCACATCTTTGTTGCAGTATCAATTATTTCAATAATTCAACAAAAATTGGCCTTATTATGACAGAATGTAATGTAATTTATACTGTATATTAATGACACTTTAAATGATTATCAAATTCAATAAATTTGAAGACACTTTTACTAATTTATTACCTCCCTTTTTCAGTATCATCAATGGTAAGAAAATATGCTAAAACAAATAAGCTACATGTTATTTCATTATTTAACGCTCATGCAATTATCAACAATGCAAAAAATAATGATGTATCATTGCATTCTTCAAATAGAAATAAACATTTAAAAAATTATCATCAATTTTATCAATTCTAATAGCACTCTTCATTGAACTTCAGTCACAAAGAAGTACTGACTTGAAGCTACATAAATTTCTAAGCCAATGAATCTGTCAAAATTAATATTACACTAAAACTTGTAGTAAAAACTTGTAATGCTGATGAAAACATTTAAATGATCCTTTCCATTAATATTCACTTAATACATGCACAAAACATATTTAGTACACCAACTAATTACATTGTACCTTGAATTTCGAACTTCTTTTAATGAAAGTTAACTTCCACTGATATTGTCTTTTTGTAGGTATTACAGTACATGATTTGTAAAGTGTTTCAATGCCTAACAACTATAGTGTAAGTAACACAACAAAGTTTAACCGTATTAACCATTGACATTATTACATGTATCATTCATTGTATACAGTCTACTGCTTGAGGACACCATAAATGACACAGCATATCACTGCAAGTAATTAAGTGCACACATCCCTGACAATCTCGGAATACAGTGAATTCAAAATATCACATATCACCAACAGTCTCTAATTACAGTGCATTGAAAATATCACATATCACTGACAGTCTCTGAATACAGTGAATTCAAAATATCACATATCACTGAAAGTCTCTAATTACAGTGCATTGAAAATATGACATATCACGGACAGTCTCACAATGAATACAGTGCATTGAAAATATGACATATCACTGACATTCTCTAAATACAGTGAATTCAAATATCACATACCATGGACAGTGTCTGAATACAGTGAATTCAAAATATCACATATCACTGACATTCTCTAATTACAGTGCATTTAAATATCACTGACAGTCTCTCAATAAATACAGTGCATTGAAAATATGACATATCACTGACATTCTCTAAATACAGTGAATTGAAATATTACATACCATGGACAGTCTCTGAATACAGTGAATTCAAAATATCACATATCACTGACATTCTCTAATTACAGTGCATTGAAATATCACATATCATGGACAGTCGCTAAATACAGTGAATTCAAAATATCACATATCACTGACATTCTCTAATTACAGTGCATTGAAATATCACATATCATGGACAGTCTCTGAATACAGTGAATTCAAAATATCACACATCACTGACAGTCTCTGGATACAGTTCTTGAACACAAAAATATCATCACATAAAAAAATACCTGGAAAATGAAATGTTCTTACACATTTCAAATCAAACAACAGTTCATTTCTTCGATACCAATTCCGCGATACTTCTGTAATCTTCAGAATTTATATTAAAAACTTACAATATTTTAGAGAAGCATATCAGTTGAAGCACATGAACAAACATTTCATTAACACTAATTTTAAATGCAACTCTTCTGCTTACTAAACTTACATTGTGTATAACCTTATGTAACATGAAACTGTTTACTTGTATCACCTTAAATTGTGTAAAGAAAGTTCCTTCATGTCATGAAGTCAATGTAGACAATCGCATTACGTCTTTCACAGTGAAATTGTAGTGCCCTCATCATACAAAAGTGAGTTTGTTAATTCACAGTGAAATGTAGCACAGTGCATATCCATTAAAAAATTATCATCACATATGACAGGGAGTCTCTCCATTCATGATGTTAGTCAGGAAGTCTCCATTATAGTTTGCTATCTGGTGAATCTCCTGAAAATCACAAACAAAAAATGCTTTGGAATTTTGAAACACCAAAGGAACCCTTAAATTCGATATTAAGCCACTGTTAAAAATAGTTACATTGCCATATCACCAATCAATGAAAATATTCAAGACTGGTAAGTTTTATCTTTTTATCACAACATGCTTGCAATAAGAACTATGATTTGAAGTGTTATAGAAGTGTGTGCTTACATCAGACTCAGAATGTGGGCGACAGAATGACAATGTGTGAGTGTGTTCATCACTGCTTTGTGTTGAATCTATTTAATACTTCGATAAATGTAAATTTCATTTTTATGTATTATACCAGTAAACGTTCACACATGTATACTTTTAAAGAGCATGTGAAGCCTGTTTGAACTATATTTGATCTTTATACTGATGCTATGCAAATATATAACATTCCCTGGTAACATTATCAATATATAATAATTTTACAACTATTACTATATACACATATACAAAAGTGAATGACAAGTTTTCACTGAAGAACAAAGTTCACTGGGTTATGTAGTGAATGTCGACATATGCAATTGCAATATTTCCGATAAAAAACATTATTCTGCTGGAAGTAGGAACTGGGGAGTTTAAAAAATTACAACTACAAAGACAATCACATCTTACCATGCTCATATGGTTCAATGGAAGTTACCATTCACGTTTACCATTGAAAGGCAGTCCTTTAACCACTTCATATATTTGCACCAATACATATGCACATGTTTTATGGGTACTGCATATATCTATAGGAAAACAATGTACTGTATTTCTGATAATTTCCACTGTGTACATGGGGCAGGACCTTTAACTTTCATCTATCTGCAATGCATAACATGATGTATGTGTAATATAGTTCAGTTTTCATTTTTTTTATTGTTTGGATATACTGCTGCAACAGATTGTGTGATGCATCATTGAAATCAAAACACATCAATGATTTCCCCTTGTAATGCATACAATATAACTCTGAAAAATTAGCAACAAATTGCCTACATACAATTACTTTGACGTTATACTGATTTACCATTACATAGATTCAGCATAAGGTATAAATACCATCTTCTTTAGAAAATAAATTGTATTGAATATGTCATTAACATTTAAATAGGGGAGATCCAATTTAACCTTCAGACAACATTTGTTATACATCCTTTTTTATGAAAATGTATCTTAGAATATTAAAAAGAATTTTGAAAATTAAAAGAGACTTTTAAAATATGAGCTAGGGTCAAAAATATGAGGTCAGGACACACACAGAGCGACATTATATCACACATCCAATAATTTCTGGTCCAACTGAAAAATTAATCCAATGAAATAACGTACTTCTGAAATTCATTATGCCATGTGAAGACTTAAATTAGTATTTATGACAAAAACATAAGAAACGAGAAAAGCATTAAAATATGCTTTCATTTTCATTATTGATAATTTTACCTTCACTCATCTATAAATTTCAGCGAACCATCTTTGAAATCTTTGGACAAGTGTTTTATCTCACACGATGTTTCTTCTCCTTCATACTGTACCTCATACACTGCATTTCTTAATTTTGTATTGTGCCACTCATTGAGGTTCTAAATTGGTAATACATTGTAGTGGCGTTCTGAAGTGAATTCAGTAAAATAATTTGGATGTCTGCATATCTTAAAATGTTAAATGGAAACAATAACAAGGTTACCTGTTGCACTTTAGCTGATGTTGAAGAAGTAGAGGGGTAGTCAGAAACCAATGGGTGGCATTTACTTCTACATGGACCTTGTTTCAGTGTGAAACTTCTGCATGATGATGGATCAAACTGAAAAACATTATTCCGAACCTGAGAAATGCTCTGTAACATACAGAAGTTGGTATTTTTTAAAACAGCAAACTTCTTGCCATTCTGTGCTAAAATAAAGTAATGTACAGTTGGCCTCAAGAGCTCAGTGGTTAGGGTGTTTCCCTCCAGAAAGGAAGGTCCCTGGTTTGAATCCAAGCCCATGCATGAAGTGTGTCCTTGGGCAAAGACACTGATGCCACACGTGCCTTAGTGCACCCAGCTATAAATGGGTAGCAGTGATGAATAACTTGCTGCCTCTGTCTCGACCATGATGACATCTGCGATGAATTTTCGGGAACGGTTTAATAAGCTACTAAGCTTTTTTTCATAAAGAAACTAAAAAAAATCTATAAGCTATATTTACAGTAATGCCCTACATCCTCCAACGCAGATTGTACTTGTTGCAAGAGCAATAATATAATAATACAATTAAGAAATGTACATATAAATTATTACTATTACGTTATGACATAAAATTTTAATGTCATAACGTAATAGTAATAGTATTGGGTCGTACACTTACTGGTAAATGCAAACTACACCACATATGACAAACTCACTGAAACAAGCAGGACGGGAGACTGTTTAGCAATGTAGTTACTGATTGCATTAACACCTGAAAACTTACCCATGGACATTTTGGCTTCCTAATTCCAGATGCAGTTCCATATCTCGGACATGATAGTTCAGGTAGAATGAAGTTAAAATAAAATGACTTCAATTTCATCAACATGCTGCTCCATAAAGCTCTGTTTATAAAGATTCTTTCAATGAAAATATCATGTGGGTTTGATCGTCTTAGAACAAAGTCACACCAAGGTTTATCCATGATATTCAACTGTCCTTGAATCTGATAAAATATGCTGTGTGTCCTTTTCAAATGCAGCTTGTTTTTTACATTTTGCAGACAAAAATTGGGAACTTTGGTGACAGCTTCTTTAATCATGAATTTGTTAGTTTGAAGAAGATTTTTAATTTCCAGAAGACCCTGCTTATTTCCTTCAGTCACTACTTCATCAGTCGATGCTCCCAAAAATGGATGTTCTTTACAAATCACAAGACCAGTATTTTTCACATCAACATTTCCTTTTATGTTCTTGTACTCTATTACGGTCACTTCTTCCTGTGCTAAACCCCGGATAGTATTAATATTTCCTCTGAAGGTGGTATATAACATATTTTTAACTAAATTTGGAGAGACATTACTAGGTTTTCTTGATATAATTTTGCCAAAATTGGAGCTTGTAAGTCTATAGCGTCTTTCTTTTCTCCATAGCTCTGATTGACTTTGTGCAATAGTGTTTCTTTCAATACTATCAATGTCTTTGTCCGTTTTCACCACATTTTTTTCATAAAATGCATCGCACAGCTCCTGAAGTTTTTCTTTACTGACATCTGGTGTGTCGTCTAAAGGACTACCGTAATCCATTTTGGCTTTTTTACAGCTGTTGTCTCTCACACTTTGTAATTTTCTTTTTCGGCAAACATTTTTAGCATTTTCAGTAACTTGATACTTTTCGCAGTGTTTCCTTTTCAAAGTATGTTGTCTTGCACCTTGGTAAAAGAATTTGCCTGCATGAGTTCTTGTAACTGTTTGGAAAACCAAAGGTGACCATGCTGGACCAAGGTTTTTCCGCAAAGCCCCTCCGTAGCATCTGGTTGTCCATGAACCCCTACTGCATCTATTAACTCTTTTGCCACCATCAAATTTTGATCTGATTGCCATCCAACTTTCAGCTAAATTTGTAGTGAAGTTTCCTATAAGCCTTTGAGACCTGTCCGCAACTCTACTTAGAATGACTGAAACATCTCTGAGTATGTCTTTTAAATCAGTGAGCAAAATTTTGCTTTCAGAAGCTATCCGAGAAAACTCCATTTCTTCTTCAGATGGAATTGTCCAAAAGTCACTCTGGGTACTGAATATTTTGTCAACAGAGTAGTCATCATCATGAAATTCATTTATGGAATCATTTGCCTCATTAACATTTTCTTTAGTAGTTTTGGATTTTTTGTTGTTGCAAAAATTTGAACAATTTTCATGATAACCAAAAATATGGTAAATGCTATTTTTAATGTCGTGTTTAAGTAAGTGGGCATTATTTTCTTTAGATCTCATTCTTATTGCACAGCGTACTGCAGTAGTTAAACGTACAATGTTTTTGCCAGTCAGCTTGCCCTTTCCTTTGTAATGCGGCTTTTCATGCACTAGGCGTTCAAGATTTGCTCTGATACATTTACATGTATGGTTGGCACATTCTTATTTCTTAATTTCTCCTCCCCACACAGGTACATTTTCAATTAATTTTGAATAAGTAGAGCTATCTCCATCAGCAATAACTCTCATATATCTCACACTGTGAGTTGACTCCGCCTGTAAAAACCCTTGCAAAATTATGTCAGACTCCATTGACTGTGAGCTTCCATACCAGTTCTTAAAACACTCATGAACTTTTGGGGTGATATTACTCTTTTCAGCATTGGCACACACTATACACTGCTTGTTCCTTACACCAATATACAGTAACTTTTTGGTTTCTTGGCCAAAAATGACCCCTACACCACAGAGAGCGTTATATGTATGTTTATGAGTCCTTTTCGACCACCCCCCATCACAAACAACCGTAATTGCAGGCACACCTTGATGAAAGTCATTTCGAGCTATTGCCTTTCTTCTTTCCTCTGCGCCAGCTTGGAGCATCTCCTGTTTCAAAGTTTCACCCCACCACTTACCAATGTCACTTTCAATATCAGTAAAAACATTACTACTCATCTGTGGCATGTTCATTGTAGACAAAAATTCATTTAGTTGGGCTGGACCACAACCAGAAGTAACGGAACCCCAGACGGCACGAACATTGATATCATAGTGACCATTGCCTTGCTTTGAACTGTTTGCAACTTTAAATTCTTTGTAGCATCCACAACAACGACCCAACACAATAGTAAATAAACCCTTACAACATATTTCAGTATGCAAAGTCACTGGTTCTTTACCATCTCTTGCCAACTGTTGTGCTTGGGGGCACAAACATACATGGGTTGAAATGTCTAATACATGTTCTTTCAATAGCTCTGGATTGATAATTCTGTACCCAGACATATCTTCCTTATGCATGGCAAATTTCAATTTCTTACCTATAGGCATCAATTTACACTTGAAAAACTTTATCAACGGAATGCGTCTGACTACAAATGTTGTACATGCACGGCCATCACGAATCACTTCCTTTCTAAGTAGTTGGTAGGGCTGATATTTCTTTTTGTCATTAATGTAACTTTTACATTTTTCTTCTCGTTTTAACTGGACAGCTTTGGACTTTCTTGCTGCTTTGCGCGAATTTATTCCACAAGGCTGACCAAATTTCTTCCTTGAAGTATTACTTTTGCCTCTTTTCTGGACACCCATATTTAGTGAAATTTCAATTCAATATAAAATAGCCCTCTGCTTACAGATAATGTTACTTTTCACAGAGACGACAAGAAAGTGGTATATAAACAACATTTTGTCTAAAATGCAATGGAATAATTTTACATAAAGAGGGAAAAGTATATCTTTTGTTGCTTTAATATATTCGTTTAGTATGTTATCTGTTGGACTTGGTACGTGGCATTCCCTGTTTGATATTATTTTTGTTTTTTTGGTGCTTTAGAGTTTTTCAAATTGGATATACATGTTATTATTTCTACCTCTGTGATTTTTGAGTTTAATGAATCATTTGGGTATTGGAGAGTTACTGTTTCATTATTTAGTGTTGTGTCAGTAGTTATCGTGTTCATATTTATATTTTTGAAATGGTCATAGAATTCTTCTATTGTTGGTGATGGGATATCTTTATTTTTTGGTTTCAAGTTATTTAAAAATTGCCAGTATTTTTATCACTTAAGGTTCTTAGTTTTATTGAATTCTTGTTTTTGTTTTTTAATGTAGTAGTTCATGGTGCGCTTATACTGCTTGCTAGCATTTCTCAATCTTGTTTTATTGTCGTTATTTTTGTTTAATGTGTATTCATTTTTAGCTGAATGATAATTTTTCCGAGTTTTTTGACATTTTGGGCCAAACAAGTGTTAATCATTTGGCTTGTTTTGGGCGGGAAATGAGTTGGAATTCTCGGGAAAAGTGTGATCAGCCGTTTTTGTTTTTTTTTGAAAATGTCACTTAGTGTATTCGTAATGTATTCCATTGTTTCTTGGGATTGAGGGTACGTATTTAGTTGGGAGCAAATTGACTGAATTTCTTCGATGTTAATGTTGTTCCTAAAATCTATTTAAATTTTTCCATTTACGCGGGCGATTATGTTTAATTTGTTTAGTTTCGGTATTCTCGTCGTTTTGAATAACAATTTTCCACGAAACTGCGTTATGTCCATCAAAAAAGAGTGCATCTTGTTTCTAGGATCTCGAAACCATTTATAAAATTATAACAGTTGCAATTACATAGTCAATAATTGAACTTTCTCTAAAAGTGAAGTGTCCAGCGTGTCTGTCTTGATACATTCGACCGTTAAGTATAAAAATGTTATTATTTTTGCAAATAGCTATTAAGCAGAAACCGTGCGTGTTAGTTCTTTTATCTGCAGAATTTCTATCAAGTGGAATAGATAAGTTTTCAAGTAGTGTAAAATTGCGTTTCTTCGTCAATATCAAAAATATTATTTATGTGCTGATCAGTTCTTATATAATCTCGAAGCGTGCCAACGCGGCTGTTTGTATCGCCGGTCAAGTAGATGTATTTGTTGTTCTGATATTTTGCGCGATTTCGTCTTCAAAAAGTTCAAAGTTTTCTGCAGTAAAAAATCTAGAGTTTTCCGGTGGTAAATATATCGATCCTAATACATTGTATTACATTTTCATCGTAGTTAGTTAGTTCTTTTTTAATTGAGATCCAAAGTATATATTCAGATTCGTTCGGTATTACATCGACAAATGGCGCAAATGAATCTCTAACATATATACCAATGCCTCCGGGTTTGTGTTTATAAGCCTGTGTTCGGTGTTTCGGGATAAAAGTATAATTATTTATATCAACTAAATCAGTACTGTCAAGATGTGTCTCTGAAATACAAAGAATAGCAAACGTATTTACAAAATTTACAAATTCACTATAATTTAAACGTTTTATTAAACCATTCACGTTTAAAGATCCTAAATGTAGTGTTTTTTGTTTCAGATAGGGGTTCATTTCTACCTCCCCAATGTCCTATTGGGATGAGACACCAGTATTTTCATTTGGGTCTGGATTTTGTGTTGCCCATGGGCGGTAACTAGATTTTCTAGCGATTGATGGGGGTGCCTGTTTGACCATTGGCGTGCGTGGAGAAATCGGGGCACTAGTGCGAGACCCACGTGAACTCAACGGTGACGATGATTGTCCCCTTCTTGGGTCACGTGAGGGTCTAGACCTGCTACGCGGTACTTGGTCCTTCCTGCTACGTTCCTGGACAGTTTTAGCAAATGTTTGGTTTCCAGTGACTTGACAATGAACAGCTTGCGCGGGAGAATCACGGGAATTAGCTGCATGGTCACCGTTGTGATCAAGTGACATCATTTTTCCATGGGATAATTGTGGAGTTGGGACAGTTAAATCGCTTGCACCGGCTTACTAATTGGAATGCGATTTCCTTGCATTACGAGGTTCCATTGAGGAAACATATCATGAATTACACGTCCATCCCTCACTATCTTTGCCGGATAAACTATGCTGACTTTGCTATCTGGATAAGTAGCCCTAAGTTGCTTGTAGTTTGGCCAAAGTGATTTACGGGCTGCAACAATTTCCTTGGGATAGTCCCTATTTATGTTGAAGTTGGTTCCTCGCACCTTGTTTGCGCGACTAATGACAAACTCAGTATCACGTGTGTCCATAAAGTACACTATAATGGGACGTGTTGAACCTGGTTTGATCCTGCCAAGTCTATGTGCTCGTGGCATAGGCGGACATGGTTCTATTTGGAGATTCTTTTTTAGGAAGTCAGCAATGACGTTGAAACAATTTTCATCTCTGCTTTCGGGAAGACCACCAAATATGAGATTATTTCTCCTACTTCTCCCCTCAATGTCTAAGGACTTATATTCAAGAAGCTTTATACGGAGTTCATGTTCGGACATTTGTGTTTCTATGCTATGTACCTGTCTATGTATATTTAAACAATCTTCTGCCTTTTGTCCTATTGTGTTCATTTGAATAAACATAACTGTAAATTTCTCATCCATAGATAGTTTATTGTATTCATTTTGACTGATACACATTTGTTCATTTTGCCCACTTTGTCCATTAATATTGTTCCGGGTACGTTTTCTATTTGACCCTACATCCGTCCAGTTTGATTCGGGAAATGTTGACCTGCCATTTTCATTGTTCATTTCGTTTTCCAGAGTTTCAAACCTGTTATTTGTGTTATGCATGGTTTGTTTGTTAATTTTATTCCATGCAATATGTCTACACCATTTACTACGTATTTACACACGTATTAAAAAGTTTATAGTCCGTTCTTGTCACTATAATCGTTGTTTTAATCTATTTCGCTAGTGAGTTAAAAACATGGCCACCATTTTATCTTGACCGGAAGTTATTATGATAACAATTACGTGACTATGAAAGAGAAGAAAGTACTTGCTCGAACAAACAGTTATTGTATATGCAAGTAAGTTAATTATGTAGTTGCAAAGCTTCGTTGGTAACAACTTCGTCATAAAAATATCGTGGCATCCAGCAAGTCCCTTCTAATCAAAATGCTACACCCTAGGCACTCCTCATGCTCGGAATCACTTTCAATTAGCATAAAAGCTATTTTACTAGCGCTTGGTTTTATTTCGGCTTAGGATTTTAAAAACAAATATATCATTTCTCGGATCCCTCATCTGTTATAAAATCTATAACACTCTAATCCGTAAAGCCATCTTATTAGAAATATTCTTCGCAAACATCTCATATTGTCAAATAAGAAAAAAGTTACGTATTTGTGGATTACGTGTCATGTTGGAATCCGTGGCAATGAATACATTGATAAAGAAGCCATATTGGTAATGAAGTTACCAACAGACAATTCAAAATTCCATTTTCTAATTGGAAACCTAATATTAGAGAACATATTTTCAGGAAGTGGCAATTGTCTTGCGATATAGTCGCATTCAACAAATATCACATCATCAAGTCCGATCAAGGCGACACTTGTAGAAGCACACGCGTCCGTAGAGATGATGTTGTCAAAACACGTTGTCGTATCGAACATAAATCCGTTGCCGAATCGAACATAAAACGTATAACACATTCATATCTCATTAAATGGGAAAAACAGCCAGACTGTATTCCTTGCTGCGTACCACAGACAGTTTAACATTTTCGTTTTTGACTGTAAAGACATTGACTTTCTAAGAGCACGATATTTTCAAATGTCTGATGTGAGAGAACTTTTAACTAAAATACCCATACATATAATATTCGATTATTTTTAAAGAAGTTAACATGCTTATCAATTGTAAGTAAGTTTATTATTCTTGTACATGTATAATTTTAAATTATTCCTTTTACCTTTCGAACCAACCGTTCTTGTAACTTTTTGAAATTCTAATCTGACCAAGTTACCGACATACACAATTGATCCTAAAGGGTTGACGTGTCCTTAAATATTAACCATTCGTTCATTAATTCGTTAATTCATGATAGAAGTAAATTTGTCCGTTTATGTTGATAAAAGGCCCTTTAAAGAAGTCCCATGCAAATCAGAACTACCAATGTTTGAAAGCAGAACAAAACATTGTTACGCCGATGGCTTGAAGCTGCATCCGATGCTGTCTTGCGTGCCTTGAAGTATGTATCAATACAAATAGTTGTGGAAACAATATTTTCTTCTGATTTTGCACTGGTCATATCCAAGACGTTGTTTAGGCCGAAGGAGGAAATTTCTTCTCGTGTTACTTTTATGCTTGGACAATAATATACAATTGAAGAACTAATTGGTCTGTGAACGTATGTTATTGTGTGGTACGAATTTATCGCAAATATGTCGTCTACGTTTTCATTGAAACTGTAACTAAAAACCGGGCTCAGTAGAAGTTGAAATCTTTGATCTTTATACCTAAGCTTCATTCGTATATATTTCTTCATTACCATCTTTCTTGTGTTCGCTAAAATAGTTTCTGTTGGGCAGGTTTCCGTGGAATAGACATTCAATGAAAGAATTAAATCTAAAGACTTGTTTACATTCATCAAGGCCGATTCGGCTAAACGGCACCTGTGACCGAACATTGGTAACATACGTTTTTCAAGAATGGTCAAAATTGTTTCGTTAGTTATTGGGAGAGCCAGGTTATTAATTATTACCTCAAATCCGATTGAAATTAAATATCCTTCTGACTGACTTAGTATACTCTTGCAACTTCCGTACAAAGGGAATGTTCCACCTGGACAAGTAAGATGCCGACAGATTTTCTGTGAAAAGAAACAAACATATACTTTAGCAGCGTATTGCAAAAAAGCAAATCAACGATTCGAACCTTTAAATTGCTAGATATTGGCCACGTTATAATTCTGGTACCTACTTTAAACGGTACGTTTATATCCGCAAAATTATCTCTTTAAACATTTTGTTTTCTAGTATCCCAGTAGTTCAGTTCAAATGTAAACAAAGGAAGAAAAAATATATATTGCAGCACTAAAATACCGGTATATAAAATCTAAAGCATACATTGTATTTGATAAAAAAATGATCTTACACTGAAAGGATCCCACACTTCCTGTGGCTTGCAGTCAAAATCTTGTTCCTGATTTACACCAATTTGTAAATCAATTATACCAGTGAACTCAAGAGACAAAACTTTTCTACTTCCCTTGTCGTAATAATCATGTATACACAAATCAATTCTTTTCAGATTGCGTTGCCTGTTGCACATATAACAATACACATTGGCGTATTTCGAAACGACTCTCATGGATCCATACAAATCTTGAGTGAATAAAACGTTTTGATGTTTCCTCTTCGAGTGACAAGCATCTTCAATACCTTTGTCATAAACATCCCAATCCCAAGTAACATTGCACGTCGTTATCAAAGATGAATCAGGCGAACAACGTGACATTTCCCCAGCTTTACTATCTGGCGGTATGGAGTATAAAGTGCAATTATCACGATTCTCGAAAATTTGTCTGTCTCTGTCTTCAATTGTTTTAAAGTCAAAAAGCAACATGTCTGGACAATCAGTTTTCAATATCCAGTTGGTATAATTGTGCACGTCATTACAGATTGCGCAATGTTTATTTTTATAGACTCTGCCATTCTCCGGATTAGACACAACAACTAGATCTTGCAGTTCTGTCGGCTTGTAACAACGTGGATATGCAAGAGCATTGAACGTGTCCTTGCATTTGGCTATTACATGATACCATACATTATCATCAGAGTAATCCAAATTGTCCTCCGTTCTATCATATATCCTTACGCATGGGCATTTCAATTTGCCTGCAGGAGGAAATGGCGCATCCGGACAACAATTTCCGATTTCATAGCAGTCTACATCACACGAACATTTTTGGCAGCACGGGGTCAAGTCAGTGCTCGGAATATGCTGCAATTTAAACAAAAGTGATAAGTTACCCTTTGCCTTTATCAATGAGATCTAATAAGTATTATGACAACTGCTAACTATTTATTTTGGTCATATTTAAATAATGCTATACACATGTATTTGTAATCACAGGTAGCCGGCGCGGGTTTTGGACCCCCATCCTCCCAGAGGCTCTATTCGAATAAAAGGTACTAGAACCCCGAATACAGTTCCCATTTGATAAGGGGAGCTGTATTCGTCGGAGCTGAATTCGTTAATACAAACCGTGGAGCTGTATTCGAAAGAAGCTGTATACGGTGTTACACATGTAGTCGGCGCCACAAAACAGAAGGATTTACACGCCATTTGTTTTGCTGATAAAATGGGACTATATAACAAGAGGGCCATGATGGCCCAGTATATCGCTCACCTGAATACAAGTACACTCACCTGGTGGGTGTGGTCAATTTTGACCCAAGAGGCATGATTTGAACAAGCTTTATAGAGGTCTACTAGGCAGTGCTACATGCTAAATATCTAAGCTCTAGGCCCTGTGATTTCAGAGAAGAAGATTCTTAAAGTTTTTCCTATATAAGTCTATGTAAAACTAGGTGACCACCCGCGCGGGGTCAATTTTGACCCGGGGGTCATAATTTGAACAATCTTGGTAGGGTCCACTAAACAATGCTACATGCAAAATATCTAAGC
The DNA here is from genome assembly GCA_022818135.1 of Saxidomus purpurata. Classification (NCBI taxonomy): domain Eukaryota; kingdom Metazoa; phylum Mollusca; class Bivalvia; order Venerida; family Veneridae; genus Saxidomus; species Saxidomus purpurata. The sequence continues at coordinate 13,007,024 of JAFMSR010000007.1, forward strand.
TCTAGGCCTTGTGGTTTCAGAGAAGAAGATTTTTTAAGTTTTTCCTATATAAGCCTATGTAAAACTAAGCGACCCCCCAGGCGGGGTCAATTTTGATCCGGGGATCATGGGTCAATTTTGACCCCAGGGGCATAATTTGAACAATCTTGGTAGAGGTCCACTAGACAATGCTACATGCCAAATATCTAAGCTCTAGGCCTTGTGGTTTCAGAGAAGAAGATTTTTAAAGTTTTTCCTATTTTTTGCCATAGCAACCAGAGTGCTGCATAGAGTGAAATTCTTTGAACAATTTTGGTAGAGCTTCATGCAAGGAACATCCCTGCATAGTTTCATCAACATTGGACCAGTGTTTCGGAAGAGATGTCATTTGAATCCAAACGTTCACGGACAATCATACCTGGCGCAGCCAGGTGAGCTAAAAAGACATTGACTTCGGCTGAAATAGTTTATGACAACGTTCCCTCTTTTTTATCATTTCTTCTGACAACTACTTAATATATACATTCAATTTTAGCAGTAAACATCGTATTTCTGCGCTTGATTAAGTCAAAATAAAAGAGGGTAAAGAGTGGACAAACGTCAAGTAGTTGGCACTATTTGAATGTTCAAAACTAACACAAAAAACTGAAAAGTTGGCATATAACAAAGTCAGCATGTTGTTAATGTGTCTCCGCAACAGGAAAAATAGAAAAAGTATAAAAAGATCCAAAATTGTACCATTTTTCCCCCTATTTGAACAAAGAACTATTATTCTACAAAAAAAGGATAAATTTTACCACCCCATAACTTTTCCTGTAAAGTGGGACGACCGCGTCGCCTCGGAAGATATGACAGCTGAATCTGCTAGATGTGGGCAGAACTTCTTTAAGCTATAACCGAAACAAATCGGATATTGACAGTCACCATCAACGTTTGAAATTGCCCTGTGTACATACAGTTAAAATTACTTACCTTCAATGGCGATGACGTACAGTACTTGTTATATGGGCAGAGTGAAGGAAAATCTGGTACACCATCTGAGCTCCATGAGGTATTTGCAATGGATTCCCTTGAATCGTTTCTTCCTGAGTGACTGCTGACCACTGCGAGAGAGAAATTGTTACATGTAAGGAGAAACAAGACAAATCGTAGACATTTGCATTCCATTATTTGCAAATTCTGCCGTTGCTTTCAAAGAGCACTTTTTAACGATTGAAACTTGGTATCCTTCTACTGGTGAATCAGACAAGATAATGACACAAATATAGCGCAATATGTTTATTTTATAGATGTTCCCAAAATACGTCAAATGACACCTCTTATTTTTTCGGCTGTCACTTGTCTGAACAATCTGATAGAATTGCAAGTTTATGTGGGATATTGTTAGACATTTATTCTTTGATGAAGCATGTTCGCCTAGCAAGCTACAAAACGGAAGCGTTAAATTTGATATAAAGTGTCACTTTCTACAGACTTTTTGGATTAAGTTTCAGAGAAAAAGCATAAAACCTGATGAAAACTTGAGTCGTGTATGAACGGGAGTTTTTTAAATTTGATATAAAGTGTCAATTTATACATAGTTGATTGTTTGCATTAGATTTCAGACTAATGAAAAATTAAACCTGATGAAACATTGAGAGGAGTACTAACGGGAACGCCCAAAACATGCACATGAAAACACCTGATCTTCTTTGCTGTAGGTAGAATTCCTCCTGAAAGTCTAACGAGGGCAGGAACGTTGTCACAAGGATACCGTTTCGGATACCGCAATGCGCGTAGGAACCAAATCCGCGTTAAAAATTAAGTTATTAAGATTTGTTTCCCTTGGTTACTTTCACATTTGTGTAAACCAGTCAAAATTTGCTTTCCACATCACTTACAATGCTGTATTACTGTAAAGAAAGATGATAATATAGGATTATTATCTAGTAAAGAAAGATTTTTATTTTTTTCTCTTAGGCTGGTAAAACTAAAATGAATTGAAATGTTACATATTAAATTTTGTTTTAATACTTTTCTAAGCATCCACTAAAATTTCTGCATTCCCTTAAACTCTTAGTATTGATTGTAATTATACATGTGACTCTTTAGAAATGTTAAAAGCCATGATCATTTAGCGGAAACAATTATATAATGAACTGTAACACCACATACTGTAACATATTTTACTCTGGAGTGTCACTTGTTTTCTTAAAACCCATGAATATAGCCTTCATTAAGGGTGGAAAATTGGTTTAAGCATATCTGCAAGTGTGTGTCAACAAGATAAGAAAATACAGAGATTAGATTAGAACTTTCAGTTTTTTAATTTTTTGTAGGTTAAAAGCTGCTCGTTCACAGTTGCCGTTTAAAAAATAAAATGTTCAACAATGATATACTAAAACGTAAAATGTAAAACTAATGGCTAGAATCAACAATATAAGTAACAAGAGGGCCAAGATGGCCCTATATCGCTCACCTTGGTACAAGTCCACTTGCCTGGTGGAAGATCACTAGATAATGTTATATACCAAATAAGTTTTCCTATATACGCCTTTGTAAAACAAATGATCCCCCCGGGCAAGGTCAATTTTGACCCCAGGGGCATAATTTGAACAAACTTTGAAGAGGTCTACTAGGCAATGCTACATGCCAAATATCTAAGTCTAGGCCTTGTGGTTTCAGAGAAGAAGATTTTTAAAGTTTTTACTATATAAGCCTATGTAAAACTAAGTGACCCCCGTGCGCGGTCAATTTTGATCCGAGGGTCATAATTTGAATAATCTTGGTAGAGGTCCAACTTCGCGGTAAGGTTTGAAGATATTTAAAATACCAATGCAGCGGTACATGCATGAATGTGAACGATGTGGACTGTAGTGGTGCTCTTATCTCAAATGTCTTTGGGTGATTTGAAATTATTTTTTTTAGATGTTTTAATAGGCCGTGGGTCGCTTAGACATGTGGCAAAATGATTAATAATTTATCTCGTATAGATGTCCTTTCTAGTTCTAAGTAATATCGACTACATACGGTGTCTTACATGTATACAATCACAGAACAACTTTTTGCCATGAAATATATAGTATGCTGCGCATTCACGATCATGTCGCCGTTAAAAGGTAAGGTCTGCACGAATCAATGTCATTACATTACTAACGTCTCTACATAATAGGCGTATATCAGCATCTCAGGAGCGGATCAGTAGTTTAGTGATTAACACGCTGGACTTGTAATCCAGGGATCACAGGTTCTGTATCTTGCATTGGAAACCTTAAACCTTTTACACAATTTGGGAGTCTGTTACATAACTTTCACTTTAACATCAGTATTAATTACAGAAAACCAAGTCTTGTATAAATTCGATGTGACCGCAGCCCAATCATTCACCCAGTCTCATAGCAACAACAAAGCCTGGAGTACAACCCACTTAGTAATTTGAAATACATTTACATACATGAAAAGAAACTAAGCTTTTATTGCATTATTTTACATTTGTCAATATTTTAATAGTGAATGACGGCAGCTTATTCTAAATAAACAATAGAGCTAGCTATCCAGTCAATTGAAAATGCAGGATTGTAATGAGTCGTTTGCGAACAAGATTAATTCCATCGACTATTTTATCCGGTATTTTCGCAGAAATACGAACCTCATATGATATAACCGTGCACGTATGAAAATTGTGTTTTCGTATATTAACTGGATGAAGCAATTACTGCACAGAGTCTACTGGATCGTATACGGTACTCGGAAAACTCTCGGGGATTTTTGCTAGGTAGTTCAAAGGTAGTCCCCCGCCCCACCCTTCTCAATTATCTATAATTTTCCTGATATACACTCTTTTTAGCGGTAGGGTTCCCTTATCTATTATTTTACTGATAAACGCCCTTTTTAGCAAAATACACTGATGCAAAACATTATTGGACTTATAATCATAGCTAGCACTTTCCCCGTACACATTTTCATATTTCAATAATTTAACGAACTCGTCGAACGCCATATCTAATCAATACAATTTAAACCTATTTCTAAACCACTACCATAAAGCTTTAACATAGGAAATTTGCACAAACTAAAACACTTTATGAATTATGAATTATTTAGCTGATCGTCACAGTCTGCAGCCTGTGTTACGAGTAGGGTGCCATAGTTACCGCGCCGGAACAATGGCAGGGTATATACACGCACGGGAGCATTCCGCTCGATATTCCACGGCTTGTTAAAACTTCGTCAGGATCCTATGTTGCAGATATAAGAATTTCAAGAAAGATATAATGGAAACTTTCAGATTTTTTGGACTGGTGACGGCGCTTATCGCTTTGGTGCAAGGTATGAGTCTTGTTTGTCTTTAATTGTCAATGTTCTATTTCACTGTTTTGCTGTCTTGGCTTAGGTAAGGTTGCTGACTTGCAATACACTACTTTAACCTCTCACTTTAAGTGGTATATGATCGAACTCGCTACGACCTTACTTTTAATGTGAGAATATTGGCATTGTGTTACGGAGGACAGGAGTCTAGTCACCGACTGTTTCTAAAAGGTTAGGTAAACTGCCCGCCTATAAATAACTGATATGTATGCATTTTTGTAGCGATCGTGATTGTTAGGTTTTTATTAAAAGCATACGAGTGTCTGAAATTGCTGTTTTCGTGACGAAAGTTGTGAAATGATATTTGTTTACGAATAGTTACTGTATGAATGTTTCTCTTATGCATTACTGTTTGACAATACATCTTGGCCGTTCAATGATGCAATGCTGTTGTAATATTGCTTTCGATTTTTTTAAGGCGATTACCTTAATAAAAATCAAAGCGCTGTGAGCGCTGAAGGCCTGGGGGCTATAGGTTAACTCCCCGAAAAACAACTTTTCACCTACGTGTTCTGCGTTGAATCTTACCTAAAGCGCGGGTCGAAATGTGCAGAGGACGAAATTCAATATATGACACAGAATGAATGATTCACAAATATATGGGTGACAGGGAAGTTTGTTTTATTATGAAATGTACGTTAAATGAAAAATAATCACATAGTCAACATTATAAAATGTTTAAGCCAGTACAAATAATTCGATCTGCGCTTTGTACAACTTCAAGCGATATGATCTGACGATGTGGATCGAAAATTATTGTGTACCAATGATAAGACCTTGAAACAGAAATAAACAAAGCAATACCAGCAATGAAATATAAATACAGTACTGTACAATGTGTATAACAGAGAAAACCAAAAATGATTCTGGGTTACCTTGTAGTTGTAATCAGTGAAACCGTTCACTGGGCCTCGACATGCATCGTCCTCGATAAATGGCGGGTGAATTTGATCACGTTAGTTCCTTCTCGGGAATGTACGTAAATTATATCTTTTTTTAGAGACATTTATTTTTAGGTAAATATATATGTAATCGTTCGTAAATAACAAAGTTGTCAATGAAATAACATCGGAAATTTGAAAATCAAACTACAAACTCTTATATCGAGCTTCGTACGTTTTCGTAAATTTCCGTAAATATCCGTACTTTTCCGTGATATGCATATGATTATCTTCCGTAATCAGCTAACAGCGCATTAATTTCTAAAACAGAAAAAAATGTGTAATGCAGCCCGTAAGCTATATACCTTCCTGCAGTCGTTTGAAGTTTTATGTACTATTTTTATTTGTAACATGTTCTTATCATATGCGGCATTCAAACAGAAGATTGATCTGGTCTGTCTTGCACTACTTTCGCAAAGCGCATGTTTACAGTTGTTATTCACACATAGCACGGCTAAAATTCTTGCAGGGTTTGAAATGTGGTATACTAACTTAGGCCTTGGGGACTTTCAGTCCCCAGGCCAACTAGAAGATTTGGCGGGAATCCGGTCACCAGAGACACCTAGCGGCAGATCTTTACACAAAGGTCTATTTTGTAGCTGTCTATCTTAGTTACCTCCCTTTATTGTGAAATGATCTATATCATGTTGAAGTATATAAAATATTTCATTATTTATGTAAAAAGTACATGTTCAATTCCAGTTACGAACAAGAGTTTAGCTATTGGTTATATTGAAAAAGTATTCATTTGGTAAATAGATTGTCATTATACATATATAAATTCTAATTTAGTTCTAGTCGTGGCCAGTAATTTGTTTGTATTGCATTGGTACAGGCGGCACTCTCTTGTCCTTGCCTATTTCAAAGAGTCTTCTCAGCAATTTTCTGAGAGCACAGGGGTGAGATTCCCCATCTAAGTAGGGCTGAATTTTTTATAATGTATTAGATAACTAAATTATATTTGTCGTGAAACAGTTTGTATAAATAGATAAGCTTGAAATGCATTAAAAAGATTCAGCTTGGTAGTTTATTTATCCCGGAGATACGTAAGCTTAGTCAGTTGTACCCACAGTACGAACCTCGGAGTTGTAGCCACCCTGTTAAGTGACCTTGTCCTGAGAGTTTAAGTAAACGAACCCCCGTAACTCCCAGTAAAGCTTCGGCTGCACTTGCATTCATTCTGAGCCGAACTCGAGGGTTGTAGTCAATACACCAACGGGTCGACTTGGGACGTAGCTATTCCCCTATATTAAGGGTTTACGAACCAGAACGGCTACAAAGTAGTGCCGGTTTATCGTTTTGCTTTCGTGATGATAAGCACAATCGTGTCTAAATGATTAAAGCTGCTCGCTCTCAGTAACTGTTGAAAAAAATATTTTTCAAAAAAAATGATATTCTTATTCAAAAATATAAAACTAAAGGCTAGAAAAAAAAATAAGCAAAAATCTAGGTAGGAATTTGCAGAAATCGATTGAAAAGGTCGGTTACACGGCACCGCTACACTATATGTTTATATTGAAATTTCAAAAGCGTTTGCGTATTTTTCGAAATTTAGAGATATACGTGACATGAATTTATACTGGAGCCTTTTTATATCACCATATGTTCTAAAATACGTTATTTACATACAGTTTGAAGAACTTTATTTTTTTACCAAAATCTGAGAGCGAGCAGCTTTAAAGCACATTAGAGCAGTTTGACGTTTGCTGACAGAAAAAGATTCAATAGCCATACCTCTCACGTATCTAAGCTAAACATCGCGGGGAGACAGGCATTGTTTTACCCGAGTAGCTACGAAAATAAAATTTCATATACGAATGAGATTTTTTGGGTTAAATTATTTGTTAAATTGGGAAAAAGTTCCATCACGTAAACAATTGAATTTGTAGATTACTGACCAAAACTGACCGGATTAAGTATTTTAAAATTAAAAAAGCAGGCCTTACACTACGCCTGACATTAGGATTCCGCTATTATACAAAGGGTTTCAATTAAAAGTGATATACCCTATAAATGATGCTATAAGTTCTTCTTTGAAATTGTATTTATTTATCATTTTGCGTTCATTGAACACATACTCTATGTTTCGAGAATACAATCGACTAGATGTAGGGTATGTCCCTTTAAATCCCAGGCCATTCGTTTACGCACGCGACCGCCTTTTAGTACTTGAGTACTTTGATTAGTACTAATGCCTTTTACTAATCGTGGTAAAATGAGGCTTTTTTCGTCATAGGTTTTGTTTGAAATTGTATTTATTTGTCAATTTACATTCATTGAACCAATATCTATGTTTCGAGAATATAATCGGCAAGATGTAGGGTATGTCTTTTTAAGGGCGTTTTCCATATGGAATAGGTGATTGAAAATTTAAAATCTTGGGGAAATGGTCGGGTACTGGGCGGGAAATTACATCCTAAGTATTTAGTTTGAGTAAATAGGTCACGAAGTTGTTCTTAGTCATTTGTGTCTTTCTATAGCTGGGTCGGACAACCCTTTGAAACTGCGAACATCACCAGCAGACGGCAGCAGAAAGATCTTCGTCGGAGAGAAAACACTTTTCAATGTCACCGTGCACTTTCCTAAAAAAGTCTACAATGACGTCATCATTGACGTACAGCCTTCTATTGACCTCCCAGACATTTTCATCACTAGCATAAAGAACGTCAAGGTAGGGTCGAATCTTCGAATCACCGGAAGCACAAAGCCTGTGATGGATTATGGGAGAACGGAATTGCAAACACCCGTAAGTATGACATTTTTGGTGGGGGGGGGGGATTCTGCGTTATGTCCTGTTTTTTGTTCTGAAACAAAGACTCCTCTTCTAAGTTTTGACAATAAAATAAACATGACTCCTATGCAAGACAGTTAATATACATCTAGAAAAAAGTTAAGCACCCCCTGAAAGTTATATAATGACTTTTAATTGTATCATGAAATCACCTTCAAATAAACGAAGGAAAAAATGCTGTAAATCATAACAGCAACCCTCTGCGCGAACTGCAATAAGTTTTGCACTGCGAGTGTAAGCAGATTGTCTTAAAAAAAATCCGAGGTTCATCTGGAGGCTGAATAGTCAGGGTCAGGGTGGTCACCCAGGCACAGTGAAGGTTTACTCTGCTACTGAACGTAGGAAGTACGGATGTTATCTGAAGACTCAAAATTGCATTTTTTACTCTTATTCGCCACTTTAAATCTTCCTATGACCTCTGCAGTTCCATACTTAAATGTGATTTTGATTTCGGATAAAACGTTGATTGTTCAACAATATGACCCGAAAAGCCCAACATAACATTACAGTTTTGTCGTTTTCTATGGAACGCCATGGCCGTCTTATCATGATAAGACGGTCATGGCGTTCCAGTTTTCTGTTTGCCAGAGGGTTGCTGTTATGGATTACATTCTTCTTCCCTAGCTCAATTTGACGGTGTTTTCATGATACAGCTTCGTTAGATAACTCAATCTAAAAATTTCAGGGGGTGCTTAACTTTTTTCTTTGTGTATATTACATTCATACAAAATAATGGCAAGCTGATTTGGAATAATAACTACGCTGAATAAATGATGGAGGAAACATTCATCAGATAAAACTCCATTATACGGGAAAAACCGGGTTTTTCCCGTTCTTAAGTTACACGTTAATTAAAAATTATTGATGAATTAAGTGTAAAATGAATTTACAATAATTTCAATATATATACGTCCAAGTTGAATTTAGGTTCTCCGTTACAGGAGCCATTTTGGATTTCGACTTCCGGTGGTAATGACTAAAACATTTACGAAAACAACTTTTCCCCCTGTTTTCATTCTTCAACAACCAGCTAATTACTGGTTGTTAAACTTAACGATTTTTTAAAACTTTTTTAAAGAAAGTAATTATATATAAAAGTATTTTCCCAATTTTGTCAGGAACGCTGAATTGACGCAGCTCCCGAGCTGTAAGGGGAGGTAATCGTTACGTTGCGTTATTCAAAAAGCGTCTACTGACCACGAACTGAAGCGTTGTTTAATAGACGTCATCGTACCATTATACGGAAAGCTGTATTGCAGTATGCTTCGTGTTATTTTTTTTTTAATGTTTCTTTGGTTAGACTGTTGTAAATGTGGTGTATTACTTATTATGATAACAGTTACAAATTAATTAATGTATTTAGTTTTTCCCGTGGATAGGTAGCACCTATAGTTATATTAGCATGCAAACGCATTAAGTGAACATATCGATTTGATTCTAATGACGATTTAAATTTTGATTCCATCGGTACTATTTTTAGACACAGCTTCTCCTGCTTTCTATTTACTTTTAACCCAAGATTTCTTCGCACTAACACTTAATCTCTCACCGAATGGGGTTATGGGTCAATACCGCTACAGAACTGACTGTACAATATGAAATGGTTGGCAGTTTCTTACTGAGGACTGGAGTATAGTACTGATCTATCCCGGTAAATTGCCTGTAAGAAAAATTCAAAACGCAGTTCAAATGAGCGTCAACCGCCCCTTCCCCACCACCGGCCTAAATCAAAAATTAAATAAAGTACATACGCTTTGATGATTTCTCTTTTTGGTTACTTCAGACCGGTCATTAGAAAGCAACTCAACTCTGTCAATACGCTATGGTCTAGCAGCTTGAATTACATTTGTTAAAGAAATGAGGAATCAGATTAAAACGTGGTTTTGTTTGTTTATTTTTTGTGGGGTGGAGGTGTTGTTGTTTGTATCTTAGTTTCGTTCTGTTTAACTTAAATGTCTAGCATAATGCTACACAAAATAGATACTAAAACAACATGAACCGGTATTAATTGGATTTAAACATTGTACTATACTACATCAAAAGGGGAAGGCACTGTCTTGTCAGTTCCATCTTGGAAAAGTCGTACATGGCAGAAAGTCCCGCAAACCGGATCCGGAAGGTGACGCAGTTCTTATCCAGTACGAGGCTCTTATACCGGAAGATCGTTCGGAAGGTTTTGCTGAGATCGGACATAGCCATATGTATGCTGTGAATGTTCATACAGCTGACAGCCTCAGTTTCTGCTACGACTTCGTCACGGTGTCGGAACGGAGCCTTCCGGTAAATGTATAATGTTAAATTCATAGTGTTGGTATGATGTAGTTCAACGCACTGCACAAAATATCTCATAATAAGATTGCAAGAGCCAATAGACACTACTGGTATATGTCAACCTGGTAATGTAATTATGAAGAATTGTCACGTACAAGTTCGTGATTTATGCAACTTGTGGGCGGGGTGCAGACACCAGACCCTAGCTCTTTTACAAATATACCCCTTGGTTCTTTTACGTGCTCGATGTATAACACCGATTCACATGAGACTACCTCTGGGTTTCTAACCAGTTCATCTCTAGATGGATGGGAAACACTGAAAAGCGTTTCTGAAATGTCCAGTGCCCTGGTCGACAATCGAACCGGAGTTCGTTGTCCAGAGCGTTAACTACTCGACCAATGCGCAACCTAACGAGCACCATTCTAAGCGTTGTTTATCGGATATAAATCACGGTTTAGGAGTTCTGTTACACGGTGGTTTTCCAAGAAAGATATCATTTTGATTACAGCATGATAAAACAAAAAGGTTATGCAATATAAATTACAACCAATTCACAGCTCCCAAATAATGTCTTGTTTGTATGTTGATGTAGTTAATGATATGAAAGAATACAACTTAAAAGCTTGCGAACACTTTCTTTGTACAATTCAGATATTGACACACTTATTTTTGGCAGAGGTGTATTTTATATAAAAAAAACAACAGTAAAAGACGAAGAAGAGTGTAAAGTATACTTGCAAGCAAATGAAAATCAGAATCTATGTCCACATAATTCAATAATGCGTGTGCTTTATTACATGGCGTTTATATTTATGTTTTATCAGATCCTGTTCCAAACCCTGAAGAAATTCCCTACAAGGAAAGGCAACACCGTGAAGGAGATGGTCATTGACAAAGTTATGCCGCAGAAAAATCTCTTCTTTTAGTTAGATAGCCTTTGCTGAATTGTTTTTGTTTGTTAATTCCATGTTCTCAACAGTACGTACATGTACATGTGCATATCACTGCACTGGAGATCTTTGTTATTTTGGTGACTCCTTTGTTAAAACAATTAACAGAAAATGTCTATATCCTACATGCATACAGATTTTATATATTCACGATTGCAAAGCAAGTCCTTAGAGCATAGAATAATGTTTCTTAAGATTCACCCAAGATGGCATCAACCTAGACAGAGAGGCAGTGTGGAATGCTAATACAATGGGCGATAAGTCAAGAGGCACACGCTAAAATGTGTGGCAGTTATGAAGAACATACGAACTACTATAAGTAATATATTAACTGAAAGAAGTGTTACTATACTTAAAAGTTTCAGCTAAAAACGGCAATAATCGGTAAAATAGCAAAGAAGGTGCCGTTAAACCTTCATTTATATATTTTCACAATTTTGCAATGGATAGCGGCTTTGTGCACAAAATAGTTTTTTTCGATAAAAGTTCTTCTTGAAAGTGCATTTCATTATTTTTTAGTATATACGTACATTCAACTCATTTTAAACATTTTTAGAAAATTTTATCTGCAACATTTTGTGTAGCCTAATTGTAGAGTCTGTCCGTTTAATAATGGTGTTTCTTAGCATTCAGTGCTTGTTTGTTTTTAAAGAGTAATTTACATGATGTATATAATACTGCAACCCTAATTTTGGCTATGCAAGCCGTCTACATACTTTATCCCGCTGGGCACCCACAACTACTGGTGCTATACTTAAACAAATATGGTGGATTTAGCTCTTATATCTCTTTTTTTGCGTGTTCATCAGGATATACACTCTGTTTTAACAGTAGGTCATTCCTGCCTAACGCCTCGGGCGACATGCAGTGCAACAAGGTACAAACAGATGTACACAGATGTTCACGGCAAAACCCCGTATAACTAATAATATTGTATTTGTTGTATTTGGATAAATTATATTGTATAACCGTTGTAATATTAAACGACAATGTATACCTAGCCCTCCAAGACATTCCGAATCAACCTAGATCTATATAAATAATTTCAGATGTCATAACATTATGCATAACTAGTGATACCAGTATTGGTAATAAAAAAACATGTACCCTTTTTACTAAATCGACAACCGTTTGGCAGTCTTTATTTTTTCAAGCACGGTATGTCTGCTTCGATTCTTAAATCTGCCCTTATTTTTAACGAAACGATAGTTTTTATTTAAATAGGGCAGTGGATACAAAACGATTGACCAATAAAATGATTTTACAAGAGCCATGCAAGCATCGTATGATATATAATACTTCTTTTTCAATATCTTGGACGTATGATAGTAGAATAGAAACCTAAGAAAACATATAACATTTTGAAATTGCTTTGAATAACGTCATTAAGTCAAACAAAACTATTCATAATGCTGATATTAATGTTAAGAAAACATGATTTGCTCAGATTTGTAATCCTGAGATACCAGGATATGACGTCACACCACTAAGCCGCTGTCTTAATGGCGTGTACTATAGACTTAACGGTTGTTCGATACAATGATTGATTAACGAGCGCTAGGTAAATGTTGTCACACACAAAACTTGTATTACGGCAAGTTCATATAGAAGTTCTAGAACAGGGAAGGCTTGTCTTAGCAAACGCTGGACGGGTTTTTACAATATTCCTACTCTTCTTCTCTGAAGAGCTGAACTCTATTAACCACGATTATAGTTGTTGCGCATAATGAGCAGGGCAAAAGAAATTTTATATCACCAGGGCCAGGTTGTGATTGGTTGCTTCGTTTATAAGTGGGGGTGAACATCAGCGTGTATCAACGTATCCTTCTCTGGATCTCTATGTGAACTTCCCCTTAGGGTTAAGGTTTTTGGTATTGAAAGTTATATTACCTTTCAACTGACCACACTGAATTATCATCAAGAAGGAAGCTTGAAATATGGTAGATTTAGAGTTTTGTCAGTGATTTCTCATACTGACAGGTATAAATGAATGGCAAAAAGGTTAAATTTTCAATTTTTGACATGGATTGTCAAAATAAAGAGATCTTTTTTTTACATAATTCCTCTGTATTTGATAGGAATGAAACTGTTACACACGATCAAAATAGAATCAATTTTGTTTAGAACTGTAAAAGTTTTCGCTAGTATAATTCAGTGATAAACATCTTTCTAAAATTACGATAGTCACTTTGAAAGGTAACATAACTTTAATACGTAATTACAATTTTTATAAATTTTGTCAGAATCTTTCAAGACCTAGTCAATACTTTTAAAGGTTATGTGTGGGTCAAACTCATTGAATCACTCGGACTTTATGGATGCTTTGAAGTGCATAAGGCTGATTTGTATTTCTGCCCATGCATCGGATCAGATACACTTACTATGTATCGGACAGAACTAACATACATGTATTTTGGGGGTAATTATACATTTACTGATCACCTTTTTGCATATTGGGTGTAAAATAATTGGTAGAAGTAACATTGATGCACGGGCAAATTGATTATATTAATATATATGCTATGTTAGATGTCAGTATTTATTTCTCTGTCATTCCTACGAAGTTGGTCACGTGACGAAGGATACCATTTCTTTGAAGTACTGCAAGCATAATATACATAAAATCTCGTTCTGCCATTTACAGAAAACAAGTGGTTTAGACAGCAAGGCTATTGCTTACATGTAGTAATAATTTTGACTAGGTCTTGGGTTCAAAATGATTGTTGTTGTTTTTGTTGTTGTTTTGTGGAAAGCTTTTATTGCTTTTTGTAGATACTGCTTTCGTTGTTGAATGAGATGTGATTATTTTGCTGCCTGAAGAGGATATATATAGGCGCTACTGTGTCCGTCCGTCCGTCCGTCCGTTTGTCCGGGCTAAGAGCCCATATGTCTAATATTATGTGGAAATCTCTTAGTTCCGTATATGGATACCGCATAACATGGTTGATTTTATGAGCTATATTTGATACATGCCCTGTTTATGATCATTCGAAAACCTCATAATTTCCAAATTTTGGTATGTCTGTCCGAACACTTCTTGTCAAGGGCATGACTAAACAATGTATTAAAGGGAATTACTTCATAAGAGGATATTGCGGGATGTGTAGTGCCAAAGAACTATAACTCTAGCTTTACACTTCTTTTAATTATCCCTTTTATGTAAAATGCTTGGGCGGAGCATAACTAGAAACGTATGTAAGAGATTGACTTGATACTCAACACAGTGACAAAGAACCATAACTTTAGCTTATCCCATTTTTATCATTTCCATTCGTGTAAATTAATATGCTTGTCCGGAGCATAACTCGAAAAGTATGCAATGAATGTAGTTGATGATTGAGGTCATTGAGAGGGGAAATTGACGGTAACGCTTGTATGGTAACATTTTTTTTCTCAAATAAACTTATTGCTTTTTATCCATGTTGTTACTTTGACTGCTTTCACGGATCAAATACTCGACAACTTTCATTTAGAAGCTGGTCAGATAAAAGCTGATATATAGTTTTTTCATTGCTACTGTTAATGTTGTTTGTGGATATATGGTATGGTGGTATGTGTAGCCATTTTGTTACTGTAGGCAGATAACGGGATAATATATATAACCTTTATCAAATGTTGAGATTTTTCAATATGACAAAAAGAAAAACAACTCTTAAATGAGTTTTAAACAGTTTAACACTTCCACAGAATATGATAATTTTAGTAAGTTTGTACGTCTAAAATTTGCATGTCTTTAGATATGTGTTATGATTTTAATTTGTATACGGATAAGGCTTAGATAAATGATGTTTGTATCATTGACTATGTAGTGAATCCTATTAGACTTTATCTACATTGTAAAACTTCCAAGACTTGGCTATTTCAAACAGGTTCATCAGTTAAAGTTATGGATATTTTCAAAATTTAAATATGGTCAGGTAAGAAGTCTGCAGCACACAGTGAGTGCCCTTTTTTAAACATTTGTCAAAAGCACTTTACACAAGGGTATTTCTCTGATAAAACGATTTACATGAACAAAAACCTTAGACAAAAATAAATTTTGAGCAGAAAAAAAATCATTTTTAGCATCTAAAGAAGTATATATATAGGGTTTATCTACATTATTTTGCCATTGCATATTTAATGACGTAACCAATCAGAAACGACGTTGCTACGAAAGTGCGTTAGAATAATGTAATATACATATTCATGTATTTAAGTTTTAAAGATCTGTGACATTTTTGTAAGAGTTTAACATGTATGTTATTGTATAATTTACGGTGATCACTTTGAAGGGTAAGAAGCGCTAATGTTTTTACCAAAGATAGCACGAGCAAGTCACGTGTACATTGCACGATTAGGGAGATTCAAAACAGTCTGGAATGGAAATGTTGGCCCTTCAGACTGGTTATCAATCTTCATTTATTTAATTTTCGAGCAGAGATGTATATAAGCTTTTATTAATTTTCTAATAGCCCGTGTCTTCTTGGCTGTTGCTATATATTTTGTTGCTATAAGCATATGTATGCATTTATGTAATAAACGCAATGTTCTATAACTGTGTTATTATATCATTCTCCAGATAGGGCCGATTGAAACTTCTCTAAGGCATTCAGTTAATTAAACTTTGGGACACAGTTCCAGAATTTGTAGAATTATTATCGTCTAAGTGAGGACAACCGAACAGACTAGTACTTAGCGGTAGCAGAAACTCCCCAGTCTCTACTCTTTTCAAAGTGTCATAAAGGCGAGGTATTATAAGTAACCTTTTGTTTCAGATGTTTTGGAATACGTGTATTAGAGACAACACGAACATACATAAAAGCTTAAATAATTCAGTTTTAATGAAAGGCTGTAAAAAATTATTTAAAAAGAAAACTTTGGTAAGGTGAGGTAGACAATACAGAAAAATGTTGAAATTACTTATTAAGATCTTTTAATTAAATATATATTTAAGATCGGTATTGGTCTATTTTCCTCTGGCTACTGCACCGGCAACTGCTCCGACAACTGCTGCACCAAGAAGTGTTTTTGCTATTTTGCCATTTCCGGTTCCTCCGAGGAACCCTCGGCCAGGTCGTTTTTTATAATAAGGGTATCCCCTAGGATAATACTGTTGTGGGTAAGCGGAATGTGCTGGGTACATCGGCACTCCATGCTGGTATACTGGCATGGGTTGATGGTACATAGGAACGGGGTGTTGGTACACCTTTCCTGTCCAGTACTGAGCATCGAACCCTGGATAACGTCCGTACTGAACTTGTCCGTACTGGGGATAAGGTTGTGAATAGTATGGCTGAGGTGCGTAAGCGCCATTTTGAACATATCCTGTATTGTAACTTCCGTATCCGCCATACTGCTGAGGTATATATTGCTGCTGAGGTGTATATTGCGGATATTGCTGTGCATATCCGGTCCAATATTGTCCATGAACAGGAGTGTTCATGTAAGCGGAAGGATATGTTTGATAATTGCTGTAACCTTTGGCATTGGCACTGTTTCCGTATACATTTCCTTGGACATAAGTGTTAGGATAGGCTGCTGCTGAAATAATCAAAAATACAATACTAGTTTATTTTTACGTTATTCTGGTTCGTTCGCTTATTATTTCTAAATTATTTAGTTTCGAGTATTTATATCAAATACACGTCGTTATCATGAATCAAGATATTACGTGATCGCTGAAATTTTATATTAGTTTAAACGGTATTTCATTTACTCAATATGAGCATAACAAGTTCGATACATACTGGAAAGAGTATAAAGCAAACAACTTTTTTATAAACTATCTCCTGATATTACTGTAATTTTAAAAAACAGAATAAAGAAAACAGATATTCTTCTTCCATCCACATGTCTTTAACGTTTAATTATTCCTTACCACTGGTAGCTGGTATCTGTTGGCAAAATACTTCCGGCAAGAATGTGTAAGACAGCAGGAGTGAATGCAATATCACAGATTTCACCGACTTTCTCATTTTTAACTGAAAAAAGAAAGATAAAAAATTGAATACATCATAAAGACACACAGACAGATGACAACATTTAGCCATGCCGTCCTAGCATCGTCTACTGCACGCAAACGTCTCACTGAGTTATCTTTTGTTTTCAGCATCCAAGCATTAGCAGGTAAATAAACTTTCCAATGAACTTAGATTTTAAGAAAAGTAAAATTAGTAACATTAGAAATTACGCTAGACGAGTATTATTTTTGTGTCAAAAGAGTAATTATAACAAATATTAAGCTTACATATGACAATTATTTATCCTAAAATTCCGTAAATATACGTCTTGTGTATATATCATTCCACTTCGAAAGACGTTCACAATTCTTTGATTGAAAAACTCTAGAGATATCTCAATTAAATACACATTTTAATAACAGGGTAAAACTGTGACAGCCAGTTATTTTACAGTATCCATGATATTCCCAATGCGTCAGATAGCGGAAATAGCCAGCGGCCATCTTAACATACGGATTGTCAATTTTGAGCAATTTCTCCATTCTGATTGGTTGATTTTGCAATTGCAGTTTAATTAACTGAACATTTTCTCTCATAAGGTATGCACTGACTGACAGTCGGAAGTGATTATTGCATATTTAATTGATCATATTATGACAATTTTACTGAATCATAATTTTCAATCAGTTTGTCGCATCAGCAGTATTACAGTGAGTCATTTTGTTTCAAACATCAAAAATTTGATAATTAATGTTAAACAAAACGTAGGTCGTAAATTCTTCGCCCGTAACTAAATGGGATATTGTATAAGTGGCTAAACTAACACGGTTCAATGAAACTAATATTTTGGAATAGGCCCGGTTGATGCGAAAGAACAGGAAAGAAGCGTTACAGCGGTTAGTTTTGCGTCTTGAGGTTGTGTTCAGCGTTTTTATATATGTCCTACTCAATAATACCTTACTTGTCGTCCATGTCTCCATTGAATAGTGTGTTTACTGAGTTAATCATAGTGTATAAATATGCAAAAATGATTACACGGTAAACGCCCAAATTTTCAAGTAATCTCCAACAGCTCTAATACGTCCCGTGGAACACTTGCATGTCCGACAATGCCGTTGGTCAAATTCCGATGCTTGTTTATTAACTCTCGAAAGCTTTACCAACACATTTTATATTCATGTATTGCATTTACAATTGAAAACGTAAAGAATGACTATAACAATAAAATATCTTCAACATAAAGTTCTAATTGAAATAATAATACATAAGATCTGTTGGTAAGACAGCATGCTCGACTACAATGCCTGCCAATAAACAAAACTTTTACAGTTTGTATCAGTAAATAGCAAATCAAAATTATGTTGACTCTTTAAGAGTAATCAAATAAAAAGATCAACAGTTATCTATGAACACTATAGCTTAGTTTCAAATAACTCCCATTAATTGTTACTGGGGTATGTCCACGAAAACACCTTGTACGTAAAACTTTTACCAAAGTTTCTAAGTTCAACAAAGGGTTTTGTAGTAAATTCGGTCGGGAGTTGTCTTATTTGATTGTTTGATACCCCTGAACTCTATTAATAAGTTTCAAATAACTCTAATAAGCGCAAGTGTGTTAAAAATAGCTCACGAAGCTTCGGAGTAGCATTAACTGTATGAAGTCACCATTGACAAAGGGCGAAGATGGCCATCTGTGTATCATTGACCGTTAAATAAGGTCAACAACGTGGTCGTATAAAACAAAATGAAAGCAAATGTGTTCACAGTATTTCCTTATACAAGTTTGTATAAAATAAGTGAACACTGAGGATTGGCCAATATTGACCACAGGGTACGCTTTGAAGAAACTTGATTGAAAGTGTTTCCACTCCATGACTTCCAAAGGACCTTTTTCACAATAAAACAGCAAAACATGTACCTTCCTAAACATTCATTACCGAATTAAAATTTGTGCAAAATGTTGTATGGTTCTTTTCCCCTCTAATTAAGAAATAATATGTAGCTTGGAGTCATCGCAGAACAGACAATATGTATTAATTTGTTAAACAGTAATAAACAAAGTTAGAATTCATCATCAAAAATGCAGTATAGTAATTGAAGTTAGAATAAAATTATTTTCATTAAATAACTATGTACACGGTACGATTGTTTTATATGAAGGTAGATAATTAAAACAATTGGCAAGGAACAGTTATAGTTCTTTGATATCACAAAGCCACTCAATGTCCTCTATCTTTGTACGTAGTTTGAATAAATTCCCTTCACTTTTGCAGTTATACTATGTGGGAAAAATATAGGGAGATAATTCGAAACTAGGCAAGGCAGAGTAAATGTAATAGTTATTGCCCCGTACACTACACTTTCTCTTAATGCCCTCTATCTTTGTATGCAGTTTCAATAAATTCCATTCCATAATTACCGAGTTATGCTCCGTAAAAAATACAAATACATGTAATTTGCTATTTATGTTGCTATAGCAATCACAATATTTGTCTCACAAAAAAGTAAAACGATGTACGTAATTCTCATAACATGCTTTATCGACGTGCTAAGGCTGAAGCTACTACTTTTTGAGATGTTGTATGTGTTTTTTTAACTATTTCTAGCAACCACACTTTTTTGTCTATTTGAATTAATTTTGTGTGAATATTGAAGGTACCTAAGTTTTGATATTTTGACAGTGGGGCAAGTATCTTCACAGAATTTGGTCCAATCTGGATCTTTAACACTACCATACCATACGGCAACCTATTGATACACAGCTTGTCATGTGGCTTAACTATGGCAAGGTTATAAGCGTTAAAATCAAAAACAATCCTACACCTGTAAGCTTATAAACATTAAGAAAATGTCTCAGTGAGACCATGCAGTTTGCTGTAAACCCTGTATATAACAGCCAGTAATGAGAACTATCAGGAGTGAAAGCTGATTAATAAAGATATATTCAAACAAGAGCATCGGTTACACCGATTGATGCTCCCCCAAAAGCCTGCTCTTGCAAATAATAACTTAACAAGTTTCAATTCATTTACACAAAAATTATAATTGTAGACAAGTAAAATAAAAAGTAGTTAACTTAAGTAAAGGAGCCTTATTCAATCACAGGCACAGATAGTATTATGAATATATTATGGAATTAGCTAGAGTTATGGTTCTTGGTCACTGTACTCCCTATCAATGTCCTCTATCACTGTGATAAGTATCAATTAAATCCCAGAGTTCAATACTTTTCGACTAATACTCCCAATAAGGTTTTTACATAAAGGTAGATAATTCAATAATGGCGTTATCTAAAGTTACAGTTCTTGGTAATCACTCCCCCCTCTCAATGTCCTCTATCATTGTGTGTAGTATCAAATCAATCCCTTCAATACTTTTTGAGTTGTGCGCCTGACTTTTTACATAAAGGGAGATAATTTAAATTGCCCATAGAGTTATGGTTCTTTGTAACTGCACTTCCCCTCAATGACTTTTATTGAAGTATCAACTCAATTCCTTTAATATTACTAAAGTACTCATGCACTCAAGGTCCTTTGGTACTGCAGTAGTACTGTACAATACTGTGGTGCTCTGTAGTACTGTATTACGGTAAATTACGGATATAACTACTCTGGATATAGCGAAAATCCGGATGTAAGGAACACAATTTCTCTTCTTTGTTCTTCTTTTTTTCTTTATTTATTTTATATGAAAATGTTATACGGATATAACAAACTTCGTATATATAGAACATATTTAAATGGTCCCAAGGAGTTCGTTATAAACGGAATTTACTGTACATGTATATAGTAATGTAGTAAACCTTTTAGTACTGTAGTGCTTATAATACTGCCGTACTGTAAAGTGCTGTAAAGAGCTTTAGTTATTCACAGTACTTTACAAAACTATAGTACTGTATGATACTGTATTTCTGTGTAGAACTGCATCACTACTACATGTGCTTGATATTATTATGCCTGTATTTAATATAACATACCATTTTTTTTATAAATGAGATTGTATGTCGCCACAGTTGCATTCTTAGACATTCTGGGGGGCATATTTTGACGAATAGACCATAATTATTGTATTTTTTCAGACGATAAAAATGATTTATTTACATGCAGTGCTCGTAAAAATATTGACAAAAATCATTATACATAACTGAGCATAAGCTTTAAATCATCGTTAGGAAAATTTTAGAAATAAAGCCTTTGGTGGACGGAACACAGGTGACCAACAGGTGAAATCTTACAAAAGTAAAATATTTCTTAAGAAATATTGAGGCCTGAGACAATGTAACTGTGACCTCGTGAGTGATTTAGCACAAACTGAAATATCTTCTTTTATTTGTTCTCTATCCGCTAGCAAAGATAAGCCTGGTCAGAAAATCAATGAACAGGTAGTGCACGAAGCAACACTTATTTGAGCTATAGAGCTATTATAGATGTATCAGCTTAAGTGGGGAAGTATTTTTATTTCATGAATATACCCTCGCATTTTAATAACTTTTGTTAAATATACCCAATGCATTGCTATTCTTGTAATAAATTGTCGACAGGATCATGCCAACAAACTACATGAAATAATAAGCTAATAATCTATAAATTGTTCAATTAATTTTATTACATTGAATCATATATTAAAGCATCCGTATTGTATGTATTGAAATGAAGTTTCACAACATAAATCATACGCGGTACCACCAACTTGTAATACAATGACAGTCACACTTTCACAACGTGCATAAAATCTACAGGACAGAGATAAATGCGCTACAGCATTTTCACATGCGTAGAAGCTAGAACAAAACACTTAAGTGTCTCGGGGATTATTTTGAAATATGTAGGAAAAACTTTTTAAAATCTTCTCTGAAACCACAAGGCCTATATGAGCTTAGATAGTTAGCATGTGGCATTGCCTAGTGGATCTCTACTGAGATTGTTTAAATTTATGATCACCGAGT
This sequence comes from Saxidomus purpurata, assembly GCA_022818135.1. NCBI lineage: Eukaryota > Metazoa > Mollusca > Bivalvia > Venerida > Veneridae > Saxidomus > Saxidomus purpurata. The sequence goes on from JAFMSR010000007.1 coordinate 13,029,193, forward strand.
CAAAATTTACCCCGCCCGGGGGTCACTTGTTTTTACAAAGGCTTATATATGGGATTTTTTTAAAATCTTCTACTCTGAAACCACAAGGCCTAGAACTTAGATATCTAGCATGTGGCATTGTCTAGTGAACGTCTACCAAGATTGTTCAAATCATGACCCGGGTCAAAATTGGCCCCACTCGGGGGTCTCTTGATTTTACATAGGCTTATAAAGGAAAAACTTTAAAAATCTTTATCTCTGAAACCACCTCTACCAAGAATGTTCAAATCATGACCCCCAGGTCAAAATTGACCCTTTCTGCTATTGATGACCTAGTATTATAGCCAATGGAGCCAGGTGAGCAATATAGTGCCATCTTGGCACTCTTGTTTGTTCGTTTCATCTGATATGGCACTTGTCAAGACACAAAGTGAATAAAGTTAAACTGTTACAAGATTAAATGACTACCTGTGACATGATGGAGTAAATGTAAATAATTATAAGAATCGTTGACAGAAGTATACTATAGTCTTTTCAAATTGTTTGTCAATATGTTAAAGTATTAGGTAAGCTCATGAGAAGTTAATAAAAAGTAAGATAAGATATTACATGTACTCGTTCAACTGTGATACTAAAGTGTCGAGTTGCCTTTTTCCTAGAGCAATAATTCGTCCCAGCTTTTTCTTTGTAAAAAAATCAAATTGAAATTTTATAATCATGCACAAATAAATGTCGTGATAGATTTCAATTTTCATCAATTTAAAGTTTAGTCAGGTTTCTTTCACATTAGCGTATGGCGGCTTCTTCATATTAAATACAGTATTTTAATCCTGATTTTTGTTTGAGGGTTTGCCTGCATGCAGATTAATATCTAAAACCATCCCAACCTTTTGAATCCCTCATTGTGCAGACTGCATATTAGATTACAATTTTATGTCTGCAAAACCGACTACAAGCAAGCATACATTTATTGTCGGCAATTGTCAAAATGTGCACAAATAGCAACAACAACAAATCATATTGATGACAGGTGAGATCTACCCGGACGAACGGACTCTGAGAACAAATTCTCTCTATAAAATAAGCGTCACAATTTGAAAGTGACATGTCAGCCCGGTTAGCTCAATCGGTAGATCACGAGACTTGTAATCTCGGGGTAGCGGGTTCGATTCCCGGGGCTGACCAACTAAAATTACTAACAGTCTTTCGGATGAGACTAAAACCGAGGTCCCATGTATGGGTGCTATACACCTGGCATGTATAAGAACCAGGGGTGTCTCTGGAATTGGGACGCTTTCTGTATCTTGCACTATCCTCCGAAACCTCTTCTGGGGGCGTTGGTCATATGGGAAACCGGTACCAACGATAAAGTCCTAATATACGATACGAAAGTGACATACGCATGTGTGTTTGTGTGACATTACACCAATCTATGGTTTAAATTTTAGACTATTTCCCGTGAAAATGTGTCAAAATTATGCACAAATTCTATTTTTTTCACAGGTGTTACATCTGCCTGTTTACGTTGAGTTAAAACAAGTGTCAAATTAAGTCAATTTGCTACAACACAGATCTAACTTTAACCAAATGCAGTCCTTTTAATTTACTCATTCAATTTACACATGTCATGTGTAAAGGGTACCGAGATTCGTTAAAGAGCTAACATTTAAATCGGTACAATCATCGTTCACTTTTTTCCTCTTTATATTATTATGCCATCTTTACGTTTTAAAGCAACAAGACGTATAAAATCACCACGATTTTAATACGATATAATTCGACAACTTCCGTGAAAACTACGGACGCACCCGATCTGTATCACGATTACATTTTTAAGTGACTATGCTTATCAAAAATATTGTAACGGTAAGCGAAATCCTACAAATATCTTATTTGTTTTTACACCAATTTGTAGTTGATATAATTCCCTTGCCGATATCACTGGAGCAAAAACGATCTTTTAAATGATGTTCTTTATATGGGTCAAACTATTGAGACAAATGACCCAACAAATTGACATAAAGTCATACAAGCCTTAACATTTCATACGGAAAATGCGGTGGTACTTTTTTGCATTAAGAAAGGTAGGCGAAAGACCACTTTAATCTTTTTAGAATTTACACCATTATCAAGAGAAAAAATAATATTTATTTGTCTCACCAAAGCAAAAACGATTAATTAAACGTGTTTTGATTTATAAGGATTAAACCGATATTTCTCTTCTTTGTTTAATATGTAAAAACTATCGGGAAAAAATGAAAGATCCATATGGTTATACAATATCATTATGTTGGTTTAACCGTTCAAATATTTTTATTCAGTAATAAAGGAAGTAACAGGTTCTCGTGTCGTAAACTTTTATGGAGTTGTGTATAATAAACTACAATACGTATGCCTTTCGCAATACCAACGGGATTGACTGCAGCCCAACTTACCCGCGGTAAAAAGCAGATAGAGAAGGAAAACACGCGGTATCTGATATCAGACACCTTGTGTTTTCATTCTCTATTTACTTAAAGCATGACCTTGTAGAGCGAAACAAATGGACAGCCGTACATACCACGGAGTGTCTATGTCTGAAACATGACTAACATGTTCTATTTTTATGTAAGTTTTAAACACTATTGCACGGACATTGTTTTGATGCACTAGGTCTCTTAAATAGTTTTAAAGCATTTAAATTTTTGATCAACGAAGGGCAAATACTAGTAAATCCAATGAGCAGCGAAAATCAGCGACTCGGAAGTCGAACACTGCTTTCCGGCTTAACAAGTAATGTAAAATAAGATAATACTAGTTGTTTCCTCAAACATGCAATATCTTAACGTAGAACGAAAACACAACACAACAAATAAATTTAGGTACAATGAGAGTGAGCTTAAAACAAATAAAGGTCGCAAGACCAGAAACATTGAAACTATTGACCCCCCCCGACCCGAGGTTCCACGCTTTTTACATATGCTTATATTAGAATTTGATTGACATCTTTTTGTCTCAAACCAAAAGACCTAGAACTTATATATTTGGCAGACAGCTTTGTTTAATGGTCCTCTACAAAGATTATCACCTACTGACCTACTTTCTTGTTTTTTAAGCTCCAAAAAAACCTTTATCGACGATAATGAAAAATGTGTCACTGATTTCATAATAATTCCCTAATGTACGAAAATTTCAATTTGAAACTTTTAGGCGTGATATTACCTATAGTATAGTGTGCCAACTAAGATGGACATCTTTCTCCAAAGAAAACCTGTTTTACCGAAAATGTTTGTACCTTAGTGCACTGGCTGATTGTCAAGTTAGTCTCAATAATTCGACTCCAAACGCAGACCCATTTTACATACGGACATGTTATAGATATCTGCGCTTGGATAGCGCCTAGTAAAGAATATAACGATATTCATCCGTTGAGTACAATTATTTGGACTAGTTGTCAAGTATGATTAGTAAACTTATCTTCCATATTTGGTGCTCCTCTATAAACTCACAGGTAGTATACAGCCAATGTTAATTTGGCAAAATTTCTGATATTCGGCGGCAACAATTGATCGAGATACTAGCAAGTACACATTGTGACCAAATTCGGTGACAACTAGATAAAAATATTTGAGTAAGAGAGCGCACAAAGTGAAGCCATCCAGTTGATGGTCACATTGAGCGTCCCGTGTCTAAAATCCGGCGTATATAAACCGTTGATGGTTTATACAGTTCATCTAGCTTTCAATTGTAGATAATACAGTTTACCTGCGGCTAAATTACCAGGCAACTAACGAGTTTATGTGTATTTAAGTGTTTGCCAAAATATCACTCAAGATTTACGAAAGTGCATAAACTATACGCTTTTAACTTTATGCTATAATGCAGCATGTGTAATTTCTGGGTATTTCTTCGTAAATGTACATTACGTGCAAAGCCTTACCCTGGATTCTGGAAGTCAACTGGGGGGAAGAGGGGGGATAATTTCAAAGAAATACATGACCTTGTATATTTGATCATGAATAACTTTGTAACGTTTCAAAATTGATATGCATAAAATTAAAAAAGCATGACCGCTGCATGTTGCATAATTATTTTATGACATTTCAAAAGTAAGCCATTTCGAGTATTTCTATATAATAGTCTGGTAAAAACTGTGACGACATTCTAAGTAAACAAGAGCTGTCCCTCACAAGTGACTAATGCCCCTGAAAGAGGTGTCTCACTGTCTTTGTCCTCTCCATGTGCTCAATAACTGTGGTATGTAATTTTAAAATCCATGCAACACATCGGCTTGATGTGCTAGACATTTGCGCCATTTTATTTTTAAATCAATCAATGCATGACAAAGTTATAGACCGGACACGAATGTGTGCATATATACAGGATTCCATTACCTTCAAATTCTAAGTGTGACATTGACCTTTGAGGTAGGGAAGTGGATCTTGCACGCGACACGTCATCTTGATGTGCTCGACATTTGTGCCAAGTTATTTTATAATCCTTCAATGCATGACAAAGTTACAGTCCGGACACGAATGTGTGCATATATACAGGATTCCAGTGTGACCTTGACCTTTGAGATAGGGACGTGGGTGCCATTAAAATCCATGCAACACATCGGCTTGATGTGCTAGACATTTGTGCCAAATTATTTTAAAATCCTTCAATTCATGACAAAGTTACAGTCCGGACACGAATGTATGCATATATAGAGGATTCCATTACCTTCAAACTCTAAGTGTAACCTTGACCTTTGAGGTAGAGACGTGGGTCTTGCACGCGACACGTCGTCTTGATGTGCTAGACATTTGTGCCAAGTTATTTTAAAATCCTTCAATGCATGACAAAGTTACAGTCCGGACACGAATTTGGAAGTGGGGACGCACAGACGGACGGTCAGACGGACGATCAGACGGACAGACGGACGGTGCGGTTTTAATATGCCACCCTTCGGGGGCATAAAAAGGGGCATAAATATGTCAAAAATCAAAAACAGTGGTAAAGATGTGGATAGTAAACATACATTTTAAGTTTCAATTCAATACGTTCGATAGTATTCAAGATATTTGACTTTATAAAAAAATCTTTAACTAAAATTCTAAGTTGAAAAGGGACATAAATCTTTAAAAAAAATCAAAACAGAGTTATGGGGATACTTAAAACTGTCAAAAATCAAAACAGAGTAATGGGAATTATTCATCAGGTGTAGATGTTGATGGTTAACACTATTTTGAGTTTCAAGTCAATACCTTTGATAGTATTCAAGATGTTTGACTTCATAAAAATCTTTAACAAAAACTTCTAAGTTAAAAAGGGGCATACATCTGTCAAAAATCAAAACAGAGTTAAGGGGATTGTTTTCTCGAGTGTAGATGTTGATGGTTAACATATATTTTGTGTTTCAGTCAATACCTTTGATAGTATTCAAGATATTTGACTTTATAAAAAAAAACTTTAACCAACGCAGACGCCGACGCCGGGGCGAGTGCAATAGCGTCCTTCTTCGAATAGTCGAGCTAAAAACCTCTTACAATATAATACATGTATAAGAATTAAGGTCTTACAACAAGATCAATCTGTATGACATTAATATTATAGATATACATATGAATGTCTCGTTGCTTACACCATAGCGCTGTGGTCTTTAACAAAAGTACTTGAGCAATTAACATTAAAAGAAATAAAAATATAAGAAAAAGTAATAAATCATCTCTGAAGTTTTAAACATCAAACTCACCAGATTTAATGGAATCTGCAAACCTTTCAAGACTTTGCCATTCACTCCACATGTTTACCAAACTGTCATGTGCTGGTGCTGTGTTTTCTACTGTTAACAATGAAGTTATACATAGTTCCCACAAGCCTTAGCAGGTGCGCGTAAATCGGAAGCGCCGCCATCTTTGTAGGCAAAAGCGGAAGAATTAGTCATAATCAATTTCGGAAGAGAATTTTAAAGATAACGGGGAATATTTAAGCTGTGTAAGGTTGTAAAGGTACAAAATGAATGAAAAACGTCCAAAGAAACGTTACATTGATAGTTTAGATAGAACAACAAGACAGAGATACGATCAGAAGATCGCATGTTTCGGCGTAGATCCGTACGAAACGAAGGGCTAATCGAGTGATCTGAAAGACCTTCCGACAATAACATACATTGACATTATTAATTACCTTGTGAACACTAAAAGTGCATATACAATGAACGAGCTTAAAGCATTCAAGTCTTAGGAATCCTACAATCAATTCGTGAATGGCTGGGTACGTGATGTTGTGTCGATGACTGTCAACAGCAAAGTCCTTGTGACTGGCAAGGTTTGTTTGAATTTTGATTTTTTGTGTGCCTTGTTTTTTCTATCTGTTCATATATATTTCTGGAGTAAATTCTTTTAGTTTTAAATGGAAAGCTTTCCTAAATAATTTGATTTAAATCTTGAACATTTAACATAAGTGCAAGAAGTCATCAAACAAACTTCCTGATGTATCTGAGCCAACAGCTGAGGAAATAAGAAAATTTAACAATAGACTCTTTGCCTGTAATGCTAAAGCATCTGCCCTTTCAGTGAGAGCTGCTCATCAGGAGAGTTATATTCCAGACATTTTAAGGGAAGATCAGTTACCAGTGACTTTTGTAAGCCTGAAGGAGGATAAGTATGTCAATATTGAAAGAATTGAACTTGTCAAGCATTGTGAAAGTGTGATTGAAAATATATCAGATTCTGTAGCTGAGGATCAGGCCAGGAATGCTGTTATTCTTACACGCCAGCAGTCAAAATGCAAAGAGTGGCACAGTTAAAGAACTGGACGAATTACTGCTTCAAATATGAAGACAGTGGGTGTTACAAGTACAGACGATCCAGCAATGTCAACTGTGAATAGTATCTGTGGAAGAAGTAAATTCACTAATAAAGCAACTAAATGGGGATGTGATCATGAGGCAGTGGCGCTTGCGGCATACACCAGCAAAGTCAGCGTTGAACATGAAAATGCAAAAGTGAATAGATGTGGATTATTTATAAGCACAAAGTACCCGCACATTGGTGATACAAACTCGGATACAAACTCATATGCTTGTGACAGGAAAAGACTTCTGCGACTTTGTTGTATGGACAGAAAAAACCTTGTTAGTTCAACGAATCGAACCGAACTTTGACATGAAAGAAAAAATTGTGAGCAAGTCTACTGATTTCTTCATCAAAGTTATTCTACCCGAAATGACAGGAAACCTGATAACACGTAAGAAAATGGCAAAACAGAACATTGTACTATCAAATGATATTTCTGTAAGGAATTGCAACTCCAGTGAAGGTGTTCTTTCTGACTCCATCGTAAACACTTGTGATAATGTCAAGAGCAGTAACAATGAACTGATATGTATTTGTCAGAAAGTGTACAACGAAGAAGATGATGATGTCATAGGTTGTGATAACGAGAACTGCCCATACGTGTGGCAGAACTTCACTTGCATGAAAATTTATCATGCAACTAGCATTAAATCTGACCGATAACACCCGTCCGATATTTTAAAATGATATCACGTCACTGACACTAAACCGCTCATTTTTTACTCATCAAGTCTCAAGTTCCTCGTTTGTTTACAATTAGAATACCCCAGTGGTGTTGAGCCCACGCCGCCATTTTTGAAATGTCAGTGTTATACTTGGAAATTCTTGCGTGTGTCTTTGCAAATATTTTGTTTGCAAAACAATATCATTACATTAGAACATAAAAACATTTATAAATAGTTTCATGAAGGTAATTATAAAGCTATATTTATGTCGCTTTTTATATTTTTTGTCCTTTGAAATGTAGAACTATTTTTCGAGGCACATGTAGTAATTTGAAATCATTTTATTTTATAAATACCGTATTTATTCTAGTTTAGGCCCCAAAAAGTGTCAAAAATATACAATATGAAGATTTGCATGATAAATAGAATATTAGTCAACTGCCTTTTGACAACATGTGATATCAGGTTCGGCAGATACGGTCGGAAAGGGCTCGGCAGAGCCTCGCCTTTCTGACCGCATCTACCTCACCTGATATCACATGTTATCAAAAGACAGTAGCCTAATATTCTGTATTTATTATGCAACTGCCATGACGACGACCCGATAACACCCGTCTGATATTTCTTGATATTGCGACGTCTGATATCACAGGACAGTGTTATTATGACACTGTCCTGATATCACGTTTTAGGCCCCGCCCACTTTAGACATTTAGTGAGATTTATGAAATAAGATCTAGGCTATTGTGGATTTCTAACACGCTACACTATAAATCAACATTTCAGAAGCTGCTTTAGGATACAGGGGCGCGTGTCATTGAAATTTCTGGGAATACAAGCAAACAGCACATCACATAAAATCGATAAATGACTGTAGAATTTTTATTTTTGAATTAAATATAGTGAAAAAGTTGATTTTCATTTTTTCACCCTCTTCCTATTTTCATAGTTATGTCTTATTACCTGAATGACGCGAGCTAAAAAGTGCACAAATGCTTTCTAGGTATGTTTTAATGTTCAGCATTTCCTATAAAGCATAACATTAACATGATTAACGGCGCTGAATTTAAAACGCCGATTTAAACCATTGATGACGTCATAAATACAACGTAAATCACTTAATTTACTTCTTTGTTTTTAATTGTGAAAAGGGAGAATTGAAGGCAGCTGCATAATAAATAGAATACAAGGTTACTTTCTTTTGATAACAGTTGATATCGAACTCGGATGAATATCGACCAGAAAGCCTCGGCAAGCCTCGGCTTCCCTGGCCGATATCATCCTCGTCCGATATCAACTGTTATCAAAAGACAGTAACCTTGTATTCTCTATAACTAAAGCTCCCAAAGGGTCTTATTACTGCCCGGAATGCAAACCACAGTGCAAAAAGAGACAAAAGAAACTATGAAGTCAAAACACATATATGATTTTGCTAGTATGACTTAAAGAACTTATAAAACAGTGATCAGTTTGAAATAGCTCAGTATAATAATAAGTTTGTTTTAGCAGAGATTACATATCATATCATAAAGAAACTATACTTTATATGTGACATTGTTGTGATTCAGTTCTTGTGACCAGGCCCCAAAACATGAAGATGGACAAAACACTGTTTAAATTGTAGTGTTAATGAAAGAAAACAGACTACTCTTCTTGAAACTAAGATAATTATATTGTTTTCAACATTTACAGTAAAACAAATACATACATGTACATAAATAAATCATTGTGCCAGGATAACTTACATGTTCATATTCAAATGAAAGATTTGAAACATTTCAGGATCAACATTATTTCTTTTACTTGATGTATGCAACCCCTTCAGTTCCTGTACACATGTGAAATAAATGCACAGCACAGATGGTTTCTGAGTGACAACTTTCATGCTATATTATTATACAATATATTTGTATGTTCTTTCTCCTCATGCAATTATTTTGTAACTGAAAAGAATGTTTGTCAGATGTTCTTCCATTTCCTTGTATATTTATGATGCTGTACAATGTCATATACCTGTATTTACATACCTATGCAGGATTTCCTGAAGTAAAACAGTTTGTTAACATAAAGCTTCTTGCACTTAGAAATCTGTATATTCAACACCTTGAACCAACCACTAGTCCATTTTCAAAGGTATTTCTGTTATTTTTACTTGTAAAATTAAACAACATAGTTACATCATATTGACTAAATATCAGTTGAATGGTACCACTGACGCGCACATATGGCACAGGGCACACGCCACTACACCAATTATATCGACAACTGGTACCCCGTCCTCACACATAAGAAAGTCAACGGAAAGTCGTTCTAGAAGCATGGTGTACTTATTACTAATAAGCCGATAACACTTTCCACGTGGACACGTACATGTGCAATTTGTCTCGTTGTCCCGTCGTCAACAGGAGAAAGCTATGCTTTACCTCTAGCGAAGCTTGGTGTATTAACTTGTACACAGTACATACCCACACTTTCTGCTATATCAAACCCACGGTCAGCCAGTACTAGATCACCCGGTAATAGTTTTTGAAGTATACCACAGTTTTCTGTCATGCATTTATCACTGGCTCTTCCTCCCCAACATTTAGACAAAAAAGAAACTGACCCTTGTGGAGTTATACCGATAAGAAATTTCACAGTGTTATTGTGTTTGTATGAGGACCATGTTTGTGATCCAGCCACTAAATTATTGGGTCTTTGTATAAACACCTCAAAACAGTTTATAATCACAGCAGTTTTTTTTACCGAAGTGCTTCCTAAATTCAAGCGGCATTGTCTTTCTCAGCTCATCGCATTCTGGCCAATGTAACATGTGTTTAAGTCTAATATACAAAATATGTAGAACTGCAGTAAAGACTCGTGACACTGTTGATGGAGATGTTTGAAATCTGAAAACTAGATCCTGTACTGGTATGTTTAATTTCATCCTCATACGCGTCATTATAAGTCTCTCAAATTTACCCCAAGTCCTTACCTTTAGCACATGGAATGTATTGCTTAATGAAGTCAAACACGGTCATAAGAGTAAGGTAATTTGGAAGTTCTGTGTAGTATTTCACTTTTGTCATTGTTATTTTCAAAACTTCCTTCATTTTAACTTGAGCCCATGCAATTCTTGTTTAAGTAATTGATTTTCAGTTAAAAGTCTCTGTTTTAGTTGGCTATCTAAGTATACTTTGAAATCGTCGAAATTATTTTCATTGAAATTTGTTTGCTTGATAATGTTACATACATTAATGAAGTGATTATTAAACGAATCTACGATATTTAATTCACCTTGTATTATTTGTCATCTATTTTTACCGACTTTGGAAGAGTTATTTGTTTATTATAAGTATTGCTATAACTTCATGCGAATTTTTCCACAAAAGCTTAGAATTTTTATTTTCTTTTACAGCCTGATTATAATAATCCTTTTTTGCATTTCGTATTAGATTTTTCACCTTATTTCGCATAATTTTGTACTGATTGAAATGTTTCTTTTTGTTTATTTTGTCTCTCACTTTAATTGCGTCCTATATTTCTTGTGTAAACCAGTTTGGCTGTGAAAATCGTTTTACTCTTTTTTGTTTTAACGGCGCATGCTTTTGTAAAATATCATTCAGAATATTATAAAACATAGTTAGTGATATATTTGGATCATGAATCGTTTCAACATCATTTATATTTGAATTGGCAAGATCGGTCTTAAATAATGACAAATTAAATGACCTATACGTGATGGCTTTGTGTGTATTTTCCTGGGTGTTTTTATATCGAGAGCTTCTGGTAAAGCACACAGGATAGTGATCACTTATTTCGAAAGTTTAGAAGATGAATTAATGGAAAAGTTATTAGGTCTGGAAAGATTTGGTATAAGATTTCCATCATGGAATCACATCGTCTCACTTTGAAATCTTTACAAAAGCAAATTAAATTACTTCTTTACAGAATCATGAATGATTTCAGCAAGCCAACTAGTTACCTTTATAAACCATACACAGCATCAAACCAATAGCGATAGTAATACACCATTAACAAAACAGTAAACAATCTTTCTCGGCAAAGTACAAATGCCTTCTCAATAAACCGCCTAGATCTTGAATTTCGCTCACTTCAAGATCTCGTCTCGTTACTTACTCGTACTTTTGGCATTTTCTCCAAAATCTGTACAATTTTGTTCTGACAGTGAGCTCATGTCTTTTGAAAAAAAATTATGTTGTAAATTTGCATGTGTGTTTTATAGTTACTTTCAATTAAGTATGTCTGTAAATGAAATATTTTATATGCATACAGGTTTCTTGTTGATTTTAAGTTTAAATTATGCATTAATTTCTTAACTATCAGTGACATTTAGTGTGCACTATTTAAACCTTATATCATAAATTTAACAAACTATGTACATGTAATGTATTTTTATCCCTACAGGTGTTTGTTTTTATCTTTGTTATGACTTTGTTTTTGTCGGAAAATAGCTTATAGCTAATGTTCTTTGTTTAACTTAAACCTTCAGTTGTATCTTGTTACAACGAGACTTCGAAAAAAACATCAGATAAGAATAAAACAGAGGGGTACCAAATAGGGAGCCAAACCTGCTCTCAGCCCCTCGTGGCGTGTACGTCGCAGAGCAGGCACTGGGTCTCGACGGATACTTGACTTGGTCTTGTAGCTGTCGAGGCTCTGGCTAACGACGAGGGGTTGACCCTGACAAGGGCCGTTTGTTTACCGCACGATGCTGTGAAGACACTACCAGTGAGACGAAGTACAATATAATCCCTGCGTACCGGGTGGCAGGGGACCATCTCTACAACGACAGGACGGCGGCTTGAGAAGACCTTCCTTACAGTGACTGTGCTGGAGAGAATGCACGAGAATCCTTTATAGGACTCCTTCTTTCGGTTGCGTTGCAGACAAGCCCTTGTCAGGGTTATGCTTTCGGACTCTAAATTCTTTCTTTGCCAGTGGAACTGGGGAGAAGGAAAATGAGCGGTTGGCGACATGTGCTCTGGGAAGCTTTCGGGCTGGGGCTGGTACCCCTGACTCCTGCTTAAGCTACAGAGTCGCCACACATGTGGAGCTGCCCTAGTCTGGGTAGATGCTGCGGTCGACTAGTTTTGACTATAGGTGTCTGCCTACATAGGCTGGGGTAGTGGTTTGGGTTGGTGTTTGCAGACAACTAATTTTGCCTGTAAATACTGGCTCAGGCTATGTTTCAGGTACGGGTGGACGCACAGTCAACTAGATTGAATGTGGGTCTAGCCTGTCTCTCAAACAGTGCCGGTTACGGGGTTCTCCGTAGAGAGGGGACTATTTGCTATTTGTTGGCCTTCTTGTGAACCCTGTATGCGGCACTGTGCAAGAATGTGCGATCTGCCGGTGTTACCACCCGTGGTGGACTCATCGTACATTCCGGCAGAGAGACAACAGAAATGCCTTGCGTGTGATGCGGACGTGGTAAGGGCCTGAGTAGACCAATACCACCAGGGCACTATTTCTCTGACTGCTCATTTGATATCTGACTAGGAAAACTGGCTTATACTGACTGGAAATTACAGTCAGGTAAATGTTATCCTACTTTCGACTCGAAATTTAATTTTGTTAGGGGCATGAATAGGAGAACATGCCGTGTCGTACCGCTTTAAGCCTCACACGAGGATGGTGGACCCAAAAAGCACATAAACAAACAAACATATAGGGAACCAAACTTACAGGTATCCAATGGGGAATAAACCAAAGTAACCAAACAGCATCATTTATAGGCGTATGTAAGGCTATTATATACAACATGAAGGGGAAAACATAAATGACTAAACAAATCTTCACCCTACTACAAATGAAATGCACTCCAAAAATAGACTGTTACAAGTTTTAAGGGTTTTTTTATTCAGTTCTTTTCTGATCTTCCTCAGTGATATGGTTTCAGGTATACACATTTAAATATAAATGTGACCAGGACAATTTTAAACCGATTCATTTATCACAGGAGTCTTGTTCACTGCAGCGTGGTTTGATAATTACAAAAAATGAGGTGAAACCGGCAAATACACATTTTCTGCGAAACCTTCCCTTTTCCACGAAAAACAAAAAAAATTTATGTACGCCGGGGGCGCTTGTGAAGTCATGACTATAAATAACATGTACACACTATGTATAAGTTAGAATTTATTAAGTCAAATTTTAACAATTAATGCCCCTCGTTATGCAAACCTACCTTAATATTTACGCAAAATGATTAAAACTGGAAGTGTTTATCTTTTGTTTTTTCGTGGAAAAGGGAAGGTTTCGCAGAAAATGTGTATTTGCCGGTTTCACCTCATTTTTTGTAATTATCAAACTCCGTATCGACAACCCTATCACGTGACCTGAAACAGGTAAACACTCCACTCTCCTCAGTAATATCTCTACAGACAAGGCGTTTACAACTGTGTGGAAGATAATAAGCCCTGTTAATCATTGCTTATCAAGACTAATAAATAAACAATTAAGCCTTAACATGTATCAAGAATTTATAATCGCACAACATAATTGTACTCTGTACATGTACTTTATTCCTAAGAAACGATCTGAAATGGCCAGTTCTAGTTCGATTAATTGGGGTAAAAAATTAAATGGAATTCCAAAATTTTCTATATTACAAATTGCCGATTATATAAAAGAAAATGGAAAAAACAGAGCGTTTGAAAGAGGATATAATTTTTTCATAGAAAGTTATATCCATGATGCATTTGCGTGTAAAACTGACAATAAGTTTCATTTAAAAGCAAAATGTTGGCGAAGTCAGAGAAAAAATGAATCACCTCATGTGTTATCTGCAGAGATATGTTTAAATGGATCTAAAGTGCTTGGTGTATGGAACGCCTTAGCTGTCTGCCACAACTAAATTTCATTATATGCAGGTAAATTACATTCTATAAAGGTAAAACTTCAGTATATGAAGATAAACCCTCATTGTATAAAGGTTAAAAATCATTATATAAAGCTATAACGTCATTATATAAAGGTATAACTTCATTATATGAAGTTAAAACTTCGTTATTTAAGTCTAAAACGTCATGATATAAAGCTAAAACTTCATTATATAAAGGTATAATTTCATCATATGCAGGTAAAACTTCATTATATCAAGCTAAAATGTCATTATATGCAGGTAAAACTTCATTATATCAAGCTAAAATGTCATTATATGGAGATAAAACTTCATTATATAAATGTATACTATCTTTATATGCAGGTAAAACGTCCATGTGGCAGAAAAAGTGTCACAGCCAGGGCCAATACACGCCACAAATTTACTATAGGTTTGTATAGGAGCGCTGTCATTAACTCGCGATAACATTTTAACTAATAAAGTTATTTTAAAATCACAAACGGGATGATAAAATATAACATTTCCCCTTTTTAATGAATATTTATTTATTTTTCTGAGACTTTATTTGTTTGGTCTTTTTTTAACTTAAAAACTCTACCCGTCATTTTACTATATAATATATAGTAAAACGCCCAAAATGTCACAATTTTAAGTGAAAATTTTGCAGCTTATCTTCAATTTGTTCAAAAACTATAACACTTATTTTAGAATCACAAACGGGATTGAATAAAACAATCATTATCCATTTAAGTGATATATTTTATATAAAAATAAAGAAAGAAGAGAATGGTCTTTTTTTATGGTTTTGTTTAACAGGTATATAATTTCATTTTTACGATCGGAGCTCGGTTGCTTCCGTAATGCTGGCCGAACACTTCCGAATGATTGATCTAACTGCTTCAGGCCATCGATAAGTTTTATGGCCGGACATTACGTAACATTTACCATGATCTTTAAAACGTTGTATACTGGGTTTTGTTTTACATTAAAATGCAAACTGGGTTAGAATCTTCAGTTTTTGGTTCATAAAAAGGCAAAACCTTTCATTGAAACCGGATATACATGATATCGTCTTTATAGTGAGGATCCATGAAATTTTCAGTATAATTATCAATAATATTATTTAGCTTTTGATGTTAATTTGCAACAAATAAAAGATTCACTATGCATGCATTTTTATTTCGAAACACTTGCACGGGTACTTTATATTTTGTTTTACATTTCTCTTTGTCTGGAGTGAAACGCAAGAATTCGCTCCGCTGAAATTGGTTTCATTTTATAGGTGTCAACATAGAGTTTCTTCCAGACCAAAGCTAGTTTTCATAATACACAGGTAAAAACCAGGTAGTCTTATTACTCGGATCTTTTGTCTTTCATTTCTTCCCGAAGAAATAAGCTGATTATTACATTAACAAAAAGAGAAGAAAAAAGAAACACGCAAGGTTTGATCTGTGTGCAGAGTATTAAATGACAAAATCTGTAAAATGTAACAGGTATTATTCTACTGCAGAAATGGAAAAGTTTTTTTCCTACAATAAATCCTTATTTCTTCTAAAATGTTAATTATATTTTCAAGCCATGTGATGAAAAATCACATACTTTTTAAGGCATTCAACATCAAGCGTTTACTAGAGTATGTAAAATCTATTTGATATTCTGAAAGGAAACTGTTCTATTTCTCAAATTAAAAAAGCCTACCGAAATCAAATGTCAGTCTTTATCAGATCAGGAATAACACTGATTAGGAATTTAAGATCGCAAAATAAAACAAGTTGACGTACTATTTACCGGGGACATGTAGGTCCATCTATTTACGTTTCTAAAGCACACCATACTTTTGCAACATACTTGCCGTGTGTGTCTGTACTTGAAAATATCAGGTCTACAATTTTAAACAATTCTCACGAGCAAACGTTACGCACGTGTAAAGGGATTAGCCGATTATGAAAAATCAAGTGCACACTAGATTCATTCTCATTATTATGTCAAAATTCACGAATTTTGTAGCTTTTGGATTATTCTGTGACTATTTTTATGACTGATGATGTGACTGTAATGAAATAGTGCTCACTAGTTAAAACATTACTATTATTATTATTATTATTATTATTATTATTATTATTATTATTAATTGCAAGTAATGTGAATGATAATGCTGAATTTTCTTTATCTTCTGTAGAAATGATAAAAATTAAAACATAAGATTTTCACAAAAGTTACGCGTCAAGTTCAATATCTCCCTTAGGCAATATTCCAGTACAATCGATAATCAATGATTTATGACCCTGACCGTTATTTACGGATTCTACCGAACCGTAGTTGTTTCCGTAAACTCCGAATCCCCAAAACTTATCGATTGCCTGCTGATATACGCTTGACACTTTTTCTGCCGTATGCATTATATGAAGGTAAAACTTCATTATATAAAGCTAAAACGTCATTGTATAAAGGTAAAACCGCATTATATGGAGATAAAACTTCATAATATAAAGGTAAAACTGCACTATTTAAATATAAAACTTCATTGTATAAAGGTATAATATGCAGGTTAAGTTCATTATATAAAGGAATAATATCATTATGTGTAGGTAAAACTTCATTATATGGAGATAAAACTTCATTATATAAAGGTAAACCTTCATTATATCAAGGTATAATATCATTATATGCAGGTAAAACGTCATTATACGAAGGTAAAACTTCATTATATAAAGATAAAACTTCAATATATAAAGGTATAATATCATTATATGCAGGTAAAACGTCATTATACGAAGGTAAAACTTCATTATATAAAGGTTAAACTGCATTATATCAAGGTATAATATCATTATATGCAGGTAAAACGTCATTATACGAAGGTAAAACTTCATTATATAAAGGTAAACCTTCATTATATCAAGGTATAATATCATTATATGCAGGTAAAACGTCATTATACGAAGGTAACACTTCATTATATAAAGATAAAACTTCAATATATAAAGGTATAATATCATTATATGCAGGTAAAACGTCATTATACGAAGGTAAAACTTCATTATATAAAGGTAAACCTTCATTATATCAAGGTATAATATCATTATATGCAGGTAAAACGTCATTATACGAAGGTAACACTTCATTATATAAAGATAAAACTTCAATATATAAAGGTATAATATCATTATATGCAGGTAAAACGTCATTATACGAAGGTAAAACTTCATTATATAAAGGTTAAACTGCACTATATAAAGGTAAAACTTCAATATATAAAGGTATAATATCATTTTATGCAGGTAAAACGTCATTATATGGAGATAAAACTTCATTATATAAAGGTTAAACTGCACTATATAAAGGTAAAACTTCATAATATAACGGTATAATATCATTATATGCAGGTAAAACTTCATTATATAAAGGTATAATATCATTATATGGAGATAAAACTTCATTATATAAAGGTAAAACTGCATTGTATAAAGGTAAAACTGCATCATAGCAAGGTATAATATCATTATATGCAGTAAAACTTCATTATACAAAGGTAAAACTTCATTATATAAAGATATAATTACAATATATTTACTGAAAACATTATTAACTGCACATTTACATAATACGGCGTTCCATAATCGAGTCATTTTACTAATATGAGAAGTGAACGCATATTATGTACAGTCAATTTGGTGTTTTGTGTGGTTCACTTTTAATATTGTAAAGTCAATTTACCGTTATATAAAGTGACGGTTAAAATTACGAGTTGAACATTTCATGAACACCGGCAGTTCACGCGCGAAAAATGGCAGACGTGAGAAATGTTTTAAAGTTAGTGGGATTAGATTCGTTATATCAGAACTTTGAGAGGGAGAAAATTGATTCGATAGATTTGTGTAAGGGATTACAAGACAGGGATTTGACTAACCTGGGCTTGGTTACTATTGGGGATAAAGTAAGATTCAGAAGTGTGCTGCAGTCCCAAACAACAGCGTCACCGATAACAGAACATCATCATCATGATCATGGAGTTGAAAGAAGTCAAGCCAGGACAGGTATTAAACCATCTTATAACTTTAATTTATCGTAAAAGTTTTGTATGATGGGTCGCAAGTTTCAAGTTTTTTTTAGACAGGCTGGTCACATAGTCTAAATAATTAATTATCGCATGAATCTCTTCGATCTTTCTGTAACATTATACACTGGTAACAGTTGTGACATTTATATATATCACTGAAGAAGTATGCCTGATATACAGGATATCACTGGCAGCCTTCAAACACAGTCTCCAGAGTACATAAGAATAGAAGGGTACAGACTAGTCTAACTATTTCGACTTCGAAGGCAAACCGAATTTATAGGCTGATATTTTATAGTTGTCCACCTTCTACGTCTCACTTTGAAGTCTCATATAGTAAGCATACACCCCAAATACACTGTTCGTTGGGCACTTACCACCGCGCTATAATCCAGTATTTCGATATAGTTTCATTATTACATGATAAAATAAAGGTAAATGATGTCACTAACGCAGATCCCAGCTCAATTTACCTATGTACACACGAACACCAACCACTGAAATCCGAAATATCCATCGTACATGTATACAGCGGCCATTTTTAAAGAATCATGGGAATTGTATTACGTCACTACGTATTCAACTGGGTACAACCGGCAGCCGCAGTTTATTATCGACTAGCACGCGCGGCGTATAAAGAGGATGAACATACCGAAAAAGACATAAGTTTAAATTATTAAAATATATTTATATAAAACTCGTATGTTGATTTATACCTTATAATATATTTACCCTCACGTGATTTCACTAAATTATTTGTGATTTGAATTTTCGAGCTTTGTGCACACAAATTCTTGTAGATCATAACGATCTATTCAAATTAATAAATGCTTTAAAAAGCAAATAACTATTATGGAAACACATTTTTAAAAAATAAAATTCAGCGTATTTTTGTGTAGATATTCTAATATCAATAGTTGAAACTTGCGATATTTTTTTAGATCGCCAAGCGGGAATGTTGACTTTTTTGTACCACTAATTCTGTCAACTGTTAAATATGGTTGTCTTATGTTCAATGAGTTTATTAATTAACTGAATCATATTTTAAGACTACTCTAACCACATGAATAATTATCAAAATTGTATGCACATTATACTAGTGTTTGGTTTGAGCAATTAATTAATAGCGGACACTTGTTTGTTTGAGGTGCATAATGAAAAGTTATACAAATTTGAAATTTTCACTAATGCTGAACGCGATTGAAAATGCGAAATTTTATCAGTTTGAGTTGAGATACATATTTTATTTACACCCAAAACAAATCACTTTCCTTTTTATTTTATGCTAACTATTAAAACTTACGCCAGATTATGTATATACAGAAAAGATAAATGTCCGACAGACCTTGATCACCCACACTGTGACTGATATGATACATATGTTATCACTATATTCCACTGACAAATCACTACTTATTTCTATTAGTTAGCATAAAATAAATATTTTTGAAAGTCCGAAAACAACATTTTTTTCCAATTAGAAGAATGCTAGAACTATGAAGACAATTAAGAAGGTTTAAACGATGGTCAGAATTTCACATTTTAATAAATCAATCGAAGTACCATCTTAGGAAATTGTTACAATTTGCAATCATTATTGAAAAGAACAGGAGAACTTTTCTAAAGATCAAAATTACTATAATATATGCTTGCATATTCTCGGCTTCGCATACTAGCCAGTTAACCAATCGGATTATCAGATCGCGTTCATATATCTTCATTCAGTTAAAAGTAAAAATTCAGTCTTGACCATAGACTCATATGCAAGATTAAATTTATTTCAAACGAAACAAAAGTAAAAAAAAAAAACAACATAAACGTATTATTTAATTGAAAATTGTTATAAGGCAGGGCTCGATTTAGCACTGGACCGTTGGCCCGGGTCCAGTTAAAAAGCCCACGGTCCAACTGAACGTCTAGTAAGCTGGTCCGCCGGTCCACATCAAAAATGAGATGACAATGTTACTTTGTCAGCGGTTTATAGAACGAATTAATAACATGTTTTCTAATTTGTCAACTACATCCATCTATAACCAATTGAAATCGCGTTTTATACACCTCCAATCGCGCCAAATAGCGTGACTTAGAACTTGGAGTTGGAGTGACAAAGCGCGGCACTTCGCGGGGTTAAATAAAATTGCTTTAACTATCAAAATATGTCTTTTAAATGCCACGTGCTTCACTAAGATCAAAGAAACCTGACTAGCGTCGGCGACCTTCTTTGATCTTGTGACACGTGCTGCTTTATCTCTATTATTAACCTAAGTTTGCAGTAAAAATTACTTTATTTGGCAAAGGTTATTCATTAAAATAAATTTAAGAAAATTGTTCCTGAAAAAGAGCCCAATGAATGATAAACGAAAATCGGGCACGCAGAGCGCGACGATTTTGTAACAAACAACAAGTTGCTCCGGTAGTTTTGTTTTGAATAAACAACATTCGGAACTTTTTAATTGTTAGAGAAATATTTTTTCACGTTTTCACATAGCTTGGACTTGCACCTACGAGTGACATATGCGAAGTGGAAAATAAACATTGACCAATTACGGCGGATATTTCACGGAAATAAATATTTCAAATCTACATTGAGGTTCAGATAACTTCATGAATCGGATCGCGATATAGATATTGTGCAGTCGAAACTTCAAAGAAATTTAAACGATATTATAATGTGGTGTCAGTTAAACAATATGTTATTACATCCTACTAAAACAAAATGTATGATCTTAACTTCTAGCAATAAGCATAGGACACAAAAAAACTTAAATTTAAATTTGACCGTAAGTAATACAGAAATACAAAACGTAACTGTGCATAAAATTCTGGGTGTTTATTTGCAAAATACTTTGTCTTGGAATGTACACCTTTCAAAAATCTGCTCCAAAATTAATTCCAAAATTGCCCTTCTTAAACGAATTTCTAATTATTTAACTGATGATATGAAAATCATGTTTTACAACGCATACATTTTATCAACTAAGGACTATTGTTGTACAATATGGGGGACAGGAAAAAAATGTATAAATACTGTTTCCAAGCTACAAGCAAGAGTAGCAAGACTGGTAAAAGGCTAATCTTCTCGTACGTGCAGCACACAATTACTGAACGAATTACATTGGCTTTCTTTCGAAGACAGATGTTTCTATCATACAGCTGTACTATATAGCTGTATATAAAGCTCAGCATAACCTTGGCCCAGATTATAACCTTGACTTGTTTCCAGCAATAATATGTATAGCCTTCGGTCTGCCACCAACAACAATATCGAAATACCTAAACAACGCACTATTTACATGCAAAATTCTTTTACAAATATATGTGCACATAGTTGGAACAATATACCTGTTAATATTCGTTTTTGTCAATCTGTGAATTCATTTAAAAAATCTTTGAAAAAGCATTTATTGATGAAATGAAAAAACAAAAAACAAAAAAATTATAGAACCGTTTGCTAGTATACAATGTGTTTATTGTATAGCGTAAGGTGTAGTAATTTAAACATGTACAGTCAAACCTTTAGACGAATGTCACTCGCTGGAGAACATGACATGTTTTCGTTTTTGTTTTTTGTTTTTTATAGTAATAGCACTTTATTTTTCTATTTTCCTTATTAAGTGTTCTTTGTTCAGTGAATGATTGTCTAAAAGTGATACAACTGTTTTTGTTCATGGATAAATGTTTAAATATGTATGTCATACGTTAATTTATAATTTAGGAATTTTTTAGAGAAGGCCATGTTTTTAACTAAGGTATGTTAATGTTCCTTTGATATATCTTTACATGTTACCTTCGATAAATAAAGAATTTATTATTATTATTATAGATAAAAAAATCACTTTTGAAACGATGATATCAAAAACGTAATAGTATAGCGGGTTAAAAAAGGTCACTCAGAAATACGTAGCGAAACGCGATAGTCTCGTGATCGATATTTTCGCTCCAAACTCCACTCGAAGTCACGTTATTTTGAAGTCACATTATTTTTTTTTTTACATTTCTTTGCATAGTCAATTTATAGTATTTATTAAAGCAAATATTTTGGTCCAGGTCAGTAGACCTCGGTCCAATTGAAGTCTAGATGAGGTGGTCCGAAGGTCCAATTAAGTTTTCAGTCCTAAGTCGAGCCCTGTAAGGTATTAGAGGATTTTGTATTTTTTAGAATTAAAGACGCCTAGAGATCAGCGATAAAGGCTGAGGAATCACCTTTCCCGAATATCAATGATATACTTGAAATTACTTATCACTTTTGGTGACCAGATTACACTACCATATTATAAGTTAATGAAACTGTATAATACGCTATATATACATATTTTTGTTCAGTATGCATTCTTTGTTTTCATATGAGAAGAAAAAAACACAAATTACGCTATGCGTTATAAACCTTACATTCCAAGTGAGAAGCATCTGCAAGTTTTGCACAATCATATGTACGCTGGCGAAAATCGGTTGACTGCACGGTTATACACAGTGTGTGCGTAATCGGCAGTGCTGAAAATTACTGCTGCACCGGTTTATTTGCGTTATATACAAAGACAGTGGTAACAGTTTCGCCGTCAAATATTTTATGTTGAATCCATTTCATCAGTAAAGTAATGTTATTTCCTTCAAGATAAATGATTTTTCTTGTCGTACACAAAGTTTAAATGTGATATATATCGGGGATACTTAAAAAATTCATTACAAACGGGGTCATTCCTCTCGTCGGATTTCTGCCCAGTTATGAGCACTTTAAAATTAGGCGTAGAGGTGTGACAGTTATAAAATATCAGATCTGTGAAAGGGGTCACACTGAAACGCCAAATTAATTAGGCTAGGTACAGACCAAAGCAATCAAAAACTAAAGAAAGCATCAATTTAAACCTTAGCACTTTGTGCCAGGAATCTTAACCAACTTAACCATTCCTGTTTGTGCTAAATGCATCAAAAGCCTTATATAAAAAGGCTTCAATTTTTAAATGTGCAATTTTACTTTATTTACTTTAATTTTATTTTAAGGGTGTAAATCATGACCATATACACAGTAAAGCATGGTTTATGTAACATTTTTAATTGTTTCCCAAAAAAAGTATTTCTCAAAGTGGAAACTTCATAATCTTCATAAAGTTAATTGCTAGTAGGGATATTATTTATAGAAAAGCAATTGGTGAGATCCTGGACAGCCAAGGAAGATACATTTAATTCATACCATGTACTATTTTTAATATACAAAATAATTTAAATATCTAACTAATTTCATAGTCAATATGAAAACAAGCAATGTTTTTCTGCATTGTTTTATTCAATTTCAAACTATTTTTCTATATTTCTGCCATAATATATAAACTCTCTCACACTACACTGGAATTTTAATCTAATTAAGGTGCTGTCAACTGGGTCATAAATAAACTGTCTGTGTGGGGTCGGTACAGCAAGGTTTACAGGATAGGACTTTCTCTACATGTCAACACAATTACATTCACAATATATATGTAATATAAGGGTAGTAGAATTGCTCAGGCTGAGCATCACCTGCGTTAACTGTAATCTCAGCATGAAAGCTATTATCAGCCCCTTTTAATTGATACCAATAAATCACAATGTAATCACAACACTAGAGTGTATCTTCACTGCTAGAAGATAGAAAACAGATACTCTTCTTCATCATTTATTTTGTACAATGCTTGCAATGTTGATATTTACATGATAAAGAGAAAAATAATAAATACATGTATGTATATTTTTAACTCCAACTGCTGTAAAAAGTGAAACTTATATAATGGTAAATTATCATTTAGATAAATGATTTAGTATAACAAGTTCCATTATATCTTTATAAGCAAATGTATCAAGCTAATGTATTCATGTTATTTTAGGTACTGGTACTGAGATGCTAGCTATGATATATAACCCATTTCATTCAGGATACACCTTTTGGTGTATGTTGGTCAATTTATCAAATTTTATGTTCTGCATGTATTGTTTCTGTTAAAATATGCATTTTATACTGAAAATCAGGCATTTAAAGTTTTAATTTTCTTTATCAGAATTAAAGTCCCCATCTAATGGTTAAACTTTTGAAACTTTATTTTAATTATTGAGTTAATTATAACAATGTAAAAACTGACATGGAAGTAAAAATAATTACGCTCATGAAAATATTACTCAGTAAAACTTATTTGTTTCTCCTAACCTCATCATTTAACCAAAACATATCATGTAACACATCAATTTAATCTGCTAAATGTAAGCAATCTCACTGTGTAGAAATGATGATGATTTATTGCTTAAGGGCATAAAATTTGGCACATTTTATGACCCCCTTGTAGGGGACAGAAAGCAATGATCTAACAATTGTAAAAACAATGTATCTAGGATTAATTTTAATGTCACTTAGGTCATTATGTCAGTTATGCTATTGTTTATTGTCTCTGACCACAAGTGGTCACTTTGCACTTGTTAATTGTAATTTTTAGCCCCAAGGGGATCTGGAGCAATCCAAGTTTGGTGGTGTTAGTGAAATTTTGAAATCACACCTATAATGTATATTTATATTTATATGTTCAGTTATGAATTTAATTTTGAGCTGTTGATGGAAAAACATTAGGCTATTTGGTGTAAAGAGAGCAACTTTTGTTTTGTTTTAATTTAGGAAAAACGAAGTTAAAAATCTTAGCAAGCAGTCAAGTTTTTTTAGTTTTTTTACCATGCGATAAAACACTTATAGGATGGAAAACTTGGTATTATGAGCATATAATAAATTTTTTCAACAGACCTTCCCTTAAGGTCTCACTCCCTATTATATGCCCATACTACCTCGTTTTCCATCCTATAACTATTACCTAATGTCTTGAGCAAATTCTGAGATATTTGTTTTGGGTCAGAATCTCCCTATAATGTCAAAACTAGAAAGATACCTTTCTGTGGTGAAACTTGAATTTAGGTAAAATATCTAAAGGCAATTAATTAAAACTAAGAATTTATAAGATAACATATAATTGAATACTTTTAAAGTTCAACAATGCCAGTTGCTCAAGTTTAAAGAAGGTAATGGAGGGGGGTGGGATTATCCACTAAAGTTTCCTTACACAATCTCTATATTTACACACTCCGCCATATAACTATATATGCTACAACGGTATATGCTGCAACAGTAGTGAAATGTGTACACTGAAAATGGCTATGTCTTGATCCCGTTTCTTGCCGTTTCTTACGTAAAATACTCAGACTACATTTTGTTGCGTAAGATTGTTCGCAGTATGTTCGCAGTAATCTTTCACGGCAGTGCAGTTATTTAACACGTGACATTTAAGCGGAGATGTGTAAATTTTTGTTACAGTAGGTGTGTATGTAATCATGTAAAACTTATTTTGATGTGTGATCATATACAAATGGAATAAATTGATGTAGAAATTGATATTCTTTCAAAGCATCGTTAAAAGTTTACATAAAATATTAATTTTATTATGACTTTTGATGGTTTAAAGTCAGTGACCAAAATTCGGGTCGGAACTTTCACCACAGAAAAGGCACTTTCTATGTTGTATGCGGAGGGAGAGATATTGATGCTACAAAAAAAAACAACACAATATCTCAACTCGCGTACAATTAGTTGGTCTAGCTGGTCACATTGCCCGATCGACCGAGCTTACAAATTACAGCCCCAGAAAAAATACTTTATTTTGAACAAATAGTCTTTAACACAAATGTTAACACAAAGGTACTGTCAGACTAGAACATTGATTAAATCCTATATGAAGGTTGTTTCAATGTTTTTATACAGGCTAAAAAGATGGTTAAAATTTGCGAAAAACACATTCTTCCACATTGTGCTATTGTCACTTAACCAATTGGAGTCACTGGACCTATGCTCGCCCAGACACATGCTCGCCCAATTTCATATGTTTGAGGTATTACCAAAAAAGATGTAACTGATCATGAATAATATGTGTTGTTGTTTCTTGATGCCTCGTATGTTCTACTTCTACTATATTCCTGGTAGCCAGGTGAGCGATATAGGGCCATCTTGGCCGTTTTGTTTCTGATGAATAGTGTGTCAGTAACATTTGTTGAAAAATTAAAAGATATAACGGAATGATGATAATAATATGATGATAAAGTGAGTGGTACTACAAGTATAAACTGCAGTTTGACAATCATACAATTACAGAAAAAAAACCTGTGATAATTCAAAATTCAGTCTGATGTTACTACAATAGCAAAAAGTTATGGAACATAACAATTTATCTGCTAAAACACTTAAAAATATTATGGACAGTTTAAAAAACATTTTAAACCTCAATTACATAATAAATCACAATAATTTAAGTGAATTGAAATTTCGTGGTAAAAGTCTTGGGAGGGAATGTCTAGGGGGGAAAAGTCAAGGGAGGAAATGACTTGGTGGGGGGGGAGGTTCTTAAATTCTGACCGGTTTAGTCAAAATGACATATTTGTGTATGGCTTAGTCTTGAAAAGTTTACGGGTTAGTCTGAAAAAGTGAAGA
>JAFMSR010000007.1:13065201-13076204 GCA_022818135.1 Saxidomus purpurata
TTGTGGGATAGTGATGTATGTCATACAGGAGAACGATAAATCATATTAAAGAGTTTCATTGTCGTATGGAAAGACATAATGTACCGTATAAAACTGAAATAGTTTGATTGTGAGCTATGAATGGAAACCCGTACATTTAAAAAAACATGTATCTGACTTGGAATAAATTGATGATATATTAGATTTTCTCTGGTTTGAGTATTCGGAAAGCAATATCTTTGCTTATAAAAAGAAAGGTAAGTCTTCGTGTGAAATGTTCGTTCCTCGGATGTTATTTCAGGTATATGACTTATCTGAAATAATTTCGACGAACTTTACATACACAGTATTTCTCAAGGCGCTTGAAACCGAATGGCAAAAGCAGATACCCAAACTGGTTTACGCAGGACAGTGTACATGTCATGACCAGGAAGTACGTACTTTACATACAGAAGAAACATTTTGTAAATGTATTCATTACAAGGGTCGAAAGGCACTTTCATGAGATTTTTTTTGTCTTCAGGCAATGACATTTAAATATTTCACGATATAAAATGACTAAGTTAACTTTGAATAGAAAACACGTTTAGAATATTGAGTGCAATTAATAAAGATTAAAGAAATAATGTTTTATAAGATGAGGCACTGGAAGGTGAGTAATATTTTTTTAACATTGAGTATTTACATACCGCTAAACTAAGGTAAATGATGACATGTACTAAGTACATGCAACAAATTAAATGCAAGGTCATTTTCAACAAAACAATAATCTCAGCTATAACTGAAACAATACATGTTTGATTATCTGGAACGGTAGAGTTAGTATAACTTGTGTCTTTTCATCTCTTCAGCCACACAAATCATTCAGGTAATCCTCAATTTTGCAAATCTAGAAATATGAAAAATGCTTATGTCTATTTTCATGCAATCTACTAGCCATCATCATCAAATTACTTACTACTACATGTAATGACTTTTTCTGTAATGAGATTTTCTTACAAGTGGTTTATTTTTTATCTACGAAATGATATTTCATCTAGTTCCTTTATATTGAATTTTACTACTTTCTTTGCTTGAATAATCAAATTATATTGTAAAAAATATAACAAATCAAGCCGGAAGTGACAAGTGTGAATCGAAAGTAATTTGTTTTCGGAGCGGCACTTTACTGTACCTGGTCTCGATACAAACAACAACAAGAAAAAATCTAAATGAAATGGTTTAGAAATAACTTTGCAAGTTTACAGCCCCTTAACATGGTGTCTATGGTCTTTTCAGGTAAGGGATATCACTTACATATCCATATCTTATATTCAGACATCAGATATATGGTAAAATGTCAGGTTTTAGACTTTTAGTTAACAGATCATAAACAATTATATCCCTGTACAGTACTGGTACTGTGGTTTGTTGATTTAACGTCGTGCGTAGTCCTTAAGTCGTGCATGTACGATTTCCCGTATTTTTCATAAAAGAATTCTCGGCTTCGCACATCCGGGTACTGATCATTTATTTACATTCGGGAAAGGTGATTCCTCGGCTTTAATCACTGGTGTCTAACCATCTTTAATTTTAAAAACCAAGAATGAAAGGAGACAGCCAAGGAGTCACCTTTCCCGAATGTTAATAATTTTTCAGTACGTGGATGTGCGAAGACGAGAATGACAGTCATACAGGCTTTAGTAGGCTGTACCGACATAAAATAAAATTTGTATTTGTGAATCAACATAACCTCTGTAGGTCCTACAACTTTTGTTTTGACCAACTAATTCATTTGGCTCATCCTTTTGACCTGGTTTTTTTTTTTATCGGGTGTTTTTCTCAGTCACATTAAGTTTGGACCCCAAAAGGTCATTTTTATAAAACACCCCGGACCGACAATCAAGTATATATAATACTGATCAACTATCAAGTATATATAATACATATACTTGATAGTCGGTCCGGGGTAAATTTGATTATGTCGCGAAGAGTCATTTTTATAAAACACCCCGGACAGACTATCAAGCATATCCTTTGCACAGCCGGCATATTTTGTTACACACTCGACAGACATGCATGTGTTTTTGTAAACACTGTACATCACGTTATGCTACTTTCGGTTTACTGCGCGTGTTGTATACGTCAGCAAATAGATTGAGCTGTAACATGAAAGTAAAATTTCCATTGGCCCACCTACAGAGGTCACGCGCAGGGGTCACCCTGTCTGCTAACCTGCGCATGGACTTATTTTTGCGAACGAGAGGTCGATTTTAAGTGTTCTCATAAAATGTCAACATACCTAGGTTTGAGTACAACATGTCTGCTTTATGTCTATGAAAAAATATTTGCACATGTCTATGAAAATATATTTGCACGCGCTCAAAAACACTATCCCACAGGGGCCTGTACGCGAACGTTGGTAAAACGAAAATTTTCAAACCTGGTAAAATTGTGTCCAAGGTCATTTTCAAGGTTGTCTTAAAAAGTCAGCATTTGCCTCAGACGTCCGAGTTTTCAACATTCAGGAGCTGTTGGCATAGCCTTTAAATTCACACAGACAAAACGTGTTCAATACGGTAACTGTCACTTCTATTGAAGGCCAAACCTGTCTTAACCCGCGTATACGGTTTATTACGTTATGGCCATTCAAAGGATATATAATACCTTGTATTATATGTAATTGATTGTCGGTCGGGGTGTTTTATAAAAAACATGGCGAATGACAAATAAAATTCGGACAAAAATGTATTCGACTAAAATTAATATTCGAACGTATGATCGTTACAGCCCTACCAAGCATTATAAATGCCTGAAACCATGTGACAATGACGTCTTTAAAATGACGTCATGTATGCAATGCTTTCTGGTGACGTTTCCCGCGATCTTTGACATTTTATTGAAATAAACTCAACAAAATTAGAGTTTGAAACATAAAATAAACAAAAAAATGTTGGTTGCTATGTCATATCACGATCATTTCACTTGTGAACACCAAAAGTAGTTATTTTCACTTGTGGCTTCATGAAAATATCACTTTTGGTGCCCACTCGGTGAAATTATAACGTTATCTTACACCAAAATCAGCAATTATCCTTTATATTATCTGAGAATGACATTTATAATACCTCTATGTTGTCAAAATCTTTCCTTTAAATAAGAAACTTGCATATGATGATATATAAGTCTACAGTATAGACTGAGTTTTTATCTTTTACCAAAATGAAGAAATAAATGCACTCTTATAATCTGATTGGTTAACTGGCCAGTATGACGTAAAGGCATAGCCAAGAATATAGTGTTATATTCACCACAGTGGTCAGTACTGATGGGAATTTAGATTTAATTGTACATAAGCCACTTGACCACTTTGTCAACCACTTAGTCTTCGAACATTTACTTAAGTCCCCTTTTGGTATATAGTATCCACTGCTAACAAATATATTAAAGTATAGACAACCAAATCTACTTGTACATGTATTTTACAGCATGTACAGTTATTCAGAGAGAGCTGTAATTGAATTACAGTCCTGTAAATTCACAGTCAACTCCTTGATTCAGAGTCTTCTCCGAAAGCTAAAGGCGAGAAAGACTACATACCCAATAACTTTGCTTCGTGGAGTGTTAGCTTTCTCGGAAATAGGAAGCAAATAGTGGTTATAATTCAAACAGGATAAACATTAAATCTGGTGTACTCCAGGGTAATATTTTGGGACCACTGCTCTTTCTCTTGTATATAATTTTGTCATGCAACTAGCCTTATATACGGTATTTACTAATAACGATTTACCATCTAGTACAAGTAAAGAATTGTAGGCGTTTCAGTGATGATACAAAACTACAGAAAAAAATAGATGAGCATTAATATCTCTACTAAGACACCATTTTCATTTTATTGATTTACTTCATAACTATTTTATTAAAAATTTTAATTTGTGTGTTTATGCCATAATGTTACTGACGTGGTGTCACTGAATCCAAGATGGCCGCAACCATAGAGCCAATATGGGGGATGAACTCAGATTAAAGGGGCATACCCTTTAACTGATGTCAAACTATTAATAACCTCCAAAACATAGATAATAGAATATTTGGAAGTATTATAACTTAACCTAAAAGTTTTAGTTACATGCATTCCCAGTCATTATCGATAAAATCAGCGGTTCAAAATATACTGCAGTACCGGAAACTATTCAATAATCTATATAGAGTTTTTGTTGTACAATTAATGGATGGATGCAATTTATTACAGAAAGCCTACTTGTGGTAAAACGAGGCAGTTTTCGCCTTAGGTTCTTCTTCAATATTGTATTTATTTATCAATTTACGTTCATTGAACAAGTAATCTATGTTTCGAGAATATAATCTGCTAGATGTAGGGAGTGCCCCTTTAAAGAGACATATCCTATATCTGATGACAAACTGAAAACCTCCAAAACATAAATAATATAATCTTTAGAAGTATTACAACTCAACCTAAAAAACTCAGCTATGCATTTCCAGTTCTTATCGATAAAATCAGCGGCAGTACAGTTAACAATTCAATAATCTATGTAGAGTTGTTCTTGTACAATTAATGGGTGGATGCGATTTATTACAGAACACCTCTTTATTGATTAATTGTGGTAAAATGAGGCATTTTTCGCCATAGGTTCTTCTTTGAAATTGTATTTATTTATCATTGTGCGTTCATTGAACACATAATCTTTGTTTTGAGAATATAATCTGCCAGATGTAGGGAGTGCCACTTTGAGCGACATAAGTAATTACATGACATTATTATTATAAAGCTTTCATCAACAAAACTGCAACGTGTTTATACATTAAGGATGTCATAAGAAATTGACCGTCACTGCCAGGCTTTTCTTTCTTGGTGCTCAAACTGGCGTGTTGGTTACTGAGGAAGAGAAACAGCTGTACATTGCAGTATTTAACAATTTTATGCACTAATGCAAATTTAAAGCATTTTTGTTGGTATATATTGACAATGAAATAACCATGTGATTTTGACACAGGGACTTTATGGTTAATAAAACATGTAAAAATTACTCCTCTGTTAACCAACAAGCGTCCTTCTCTAAGAAGCAATTTAAATCAATTTTCGAGCCGCTTGCGTGCGTGCGTCCGTCCGTCGTGGGTCCGTCCGAGTTTAGCTTGTCCGGGCTGTAACTTATCAATGGATAAAGGGATTCTTAAATAACTTGGTACAAATGTTCACCACCATGAGACGGAGTGTCATGCGCAAGATCCAGGTCCCTAAGTCCACGGTCAAGGTCACACTTAGAGGCCAAAGGTCAGATACAAGAATAATTCAAGAATGACTTTGTCCGTAGCATTTCTTCTTCATGCATGGAGGGATTTTGATGTTATTTGGCACAAATGTTCACTACCATGAGAAGGAGTGTCATGCGCAAGAACCAGGTCCCTAGGTCTAAGGTCAAGGTCACACTTAGAGGTTAAAGGTCAAATTCAAGAATATCTTTGTCTGCAGCATTTCTTCTTCATGCATGGCTCGAGGGATTTTGATGTAACTTGGCACAAATATTCACCACCATGAGCTACCCGTGTTTTAAGGATTACTTCCCTTTGTTGTTAAATAGCTTATATCGTAACTTTTTTATTACTGGCCGTAGAGAAAAATCGAGACCACTTTTAGGTGGTACAACATGCATGTTACATCCAATATTA
This sequence comes from Saxidomus purpurata, assembly GCA_022818135.1. Classification (NCBI taxonomy): domain Eukaryota; kingdom Metazoa; phylum Mollusca; class Bivalvia; order Venerida; family Veneridae; genus Saxidomus; species Saxidomus purpurata. The sequence goes on from JAFMSR010000007.1 coordinate 13,070,848, forward strand.
AGGTGTTTTTTTATCTATCTCTATTTGGTAAGTAGTAAGTCCTTTTGACAGCTGACGGCTCGACATGTTGCACGTGGGCATCTAGTTTAAATATGACGGCAGATTACTTTACCATAGCAAATTTTCTATTCGGGCCTTGGATAAACAATGAAATAGCTATACATGGGTGAAAAGTTTCTGATAGATTTTCACTTGCAATTTCAATTGCCCACACATGTTAGAATGAAAGGGTCTGGTTCTCTAACTCGCCCTCCCTGCCGACTTTGCCAATGCATACGTACTGTCATTTTGGTATAGTGGCATCCGCCTTGGGAGTGGAGTGAGGGGCAAAGTTTTGAATCCCAGCAGTGGTTAGATCTAATTGGCCGGTTGCTGAACCGACAGCTTGTTAAATAATGGTTAACGTATGCATAGTCCTGACTCACCAGTGTCTCGTGTTAAAGTATAGAATTCGGGAGGTAATTGTGCTTTAAGAAGGTGTTTCATAAAAACAAAAATAATATCAAACAGGGAATGCCACGTACCAAAAACGCAGCCTCCCCAAAACGAACCCCACAGCACCCAGAAGTGCACACCACCAACACACACACACACACACACACACACACACACACGCACACACACACGACACACACACACAATCATGTACACACACACATATACACTACCAACACACACTAGCATACAAAGCAAACACACGAGGACAAAACGAACAATTAAATCATAAGTCAAAAACGGTTGGGCCTTTAAGTAGGGGTGATGCTATAATTAACACACACTTTACCTTGTAGCCTATGTACATGTAAATAAACATGTACTGAAATTTGTTTTCGAAAAGATGGAGGGAAGCCATTTATAGAAGGATTGCATGGTGACATGTACATTTTATCCCTCTCTCCCTGACCGGCCAGCCAGGATATTTTTGGGATGACTGTTCCTTTCAATGTAAAATAACATTAATCAACACCATTCTTAAAGAGCATACACAGAAATCAGTGCTAAATGTTTTTCTTAAAACTGTTTATTACATTTTGTGTATTCCGGTTTTTATGATATTTTATTAAAGAAATGATATTTGATTTATAGTAAAATTTGTTTGTAAGACTGTGGATATAGCGAAAATCCGGATATAAGGAATATATCTTATTCTCTGCCCGAGATTCTTCCTTTATTTTACTTTTCTTATGAAAATGTTATATGGATATAACAAACTCCGGATAATGATAAGGTCCCAATGAGTTCGTTATAAACAAAGTTACCTGTATGTTCTTTACTTTTCTATTGATTTAGTGTCCAGTGCCAGTGATATTAGGTTAATGTACCAATAATATACTTGATATTTTCTGAAACAGTCTTTATTTAAGTGACGGTCTTATTGCATATTGCTTTAGGTTTCGTTAACTTTGTGTGTTGTCCGCAGCTTTTAAACCCCTAAATTCAATATACATGCAGTCACCCTGTACATTTTGGACTTGATTTTATGTTGATTATTAAACAAGACTTATTTGCCAATAAATAGTGTGCACTGTTGAATAAGATCACAATTAAGTGACAGATTTTTATCATAGTCTGCATTTGAGTCAGAAAGGCAGAAATTAATGTCTGGTATTATTAAAGAACTTGGGATTTTCAACAAAATGCTGCAGTTCTGATAGCTGTCATTTTCATTAAAAAAATAGTAGAAAATAGTGGAGTATGGACATGGTGGAAAGTCACCTATCTTGATTACATATTACTTCTTGCTTTTCGAAGGGAAAATTACTGCCATTATACAAATGTATGGCTTTGGCCTACAATTTGTTTCTATTTGTCTGAGCACTGATCTCACAAAAAGAGATCAGGTTCAAGACCTGACTTTTAATATCTGAATGTACACTAATCATTTACATGTTTTTCTATTAAGGAAAGGCACATATGAGTTACTGAATTAACTCTAAACTTTTTTATCATGGCAGTTAATTAGCATGGCTGTTATTCTTATTTTTATTACACTCTATTTATCCTGAACAAGAAACCTGGTTTCTGTATGGTGCTTTCAAAGTCAAATGAGAACTGTAACAGTTGTAGATGTGGGTCTGTTTTAGGACATTAAGTGTATCCATAATTCATGGGAACTATTAATCTTATCCTCTTGTTTTAAGAAATGAAGCTGGTCCCCCATTAATCCACAGCTTATTCAAGTTGTTTTATTGCCTTAGGCACTTACTTAAGCCTTTGCATCAATTTCCCCCTTATCAGTATATTATGTAAGATTACATAACAAAGATATGACTGAGTGACCATAAAGTACACTATAGTCCAATTTTGAGCACTGAACCATGAATTTACTAAGATCTTACTGTAATTAGTTTAGTTTATACTTACTGTTATTCAATATTCAAGGTCAAAATTCAGGCTATACTGAAGAAATATTGGTCAGCTGGACGCTTCTTTATTATATATTCGCACCATTTGTTCAGTTTTATTAAAATGCATTTTAACAGCTGTATTTCATAATCAGTTGATTGAACTGTAGTTGGAATTGAAGAATTACTTTTGGAAGTTTCTGATTGAAAATCATTTTTGGAAGTTTAAAAACTGAAGAAGTGTTGTTCTATGGGAAATTTTGAATAAATATCAAGTGGTAAAGTCCTTTTTAATAAGTTCCAAGTTAGACATATGTAAAAATATGACAATCTTTTATTTTATTTAAATAACAGTTCAATCATTCATACAATTTAAGTCCATATATGTTTAATAGTCTCAAAGAATAAGAAATGTCTAGGATTTCACTAAGTACACAAAGTTTAAACATAATGTAAGTATTTTGATTTGAATCTATAAAATGCTGCTCAAAGTTTATATACCTGTGATATTACATCTGTCATTTAAGGGAGTTTAATAATATTAAAAATAAAATTTTAACAATAAATCACACAAAATAAAAGATTTTACTTCAAAATGATGGCCTGGCAGCCAGAATCAGCATTGAGCTAGAAAAAAAAATTAGTTTATACTAATTTATTTAACTCAATTGTGAAGAAAGCTTGAAGCTAATATCGAGTCACTCTCGAGTCCGCTTCCTGTAAAAGCCAATACTGGTGTCATATGAGAAGGTACAGTCGTACACCACCGCTCCCCTCAAAAAGTCATTGTTTGAAAATAGTGACATAAATAAAAAATCAGTGATATACTAGTTATTAAAAAATGTTTGATACCGGTAATTAAAGCTTGCCCTGTTGAAACCATGAGAACAGTTCAAGTACAGATGTTTTTTAATATGTTTAGAATGGTTGTGGTTACATATATTTAATGTTCAAGAACTGTTCTTATAATGTCCTAGAAGAATTCAACTATTCCTAAACATAAGAACACAGTTTTGCAGGGGTAAACAATTAAACTATTTCCTTGATCAGAAATTGCAAATGGCTTTGAGTTACTTGAAAATATTTGAAATTTGGCAAACATTACAAGTTGGAATAAATTACTTTACTTGAATACTGAAATAAATTGCATTAAACAAATCCTAATACACTACATAGACAATCTACTGTAAATCCTGTACATTTTGATATCTGAGTCAACATATTTCTTAAACATCATAACCATTTTTGCCGAGCTGCTTATGAAAGCTCGATATAGGTGTCCAAATGATGGTTCGGTGTATGTGCGTGCGTCCGTCCTTGCGAGCGAGCGTGCGTCCGTCTGAGTTTAGTTTGTCTGGGCTGTAACTTATCCATGGATCAAGGGATTCTTAAATAACTTGACACAAATGTTCAACATCATGAGACGGACTGTCATGCGCATGAACCAGGTCCCTAAGTCTAAGGTCAATGTCACACTTAGAGGTTAAAGGTCAAACTCAAGAATGACTGTCTGGGGCATTTCTTCTTTATGCATGAAAGAATTTTGATGTTACTTGGCACAAATGTTCACCATCATGAGACGGAGTGTCATGCGCAAGAATCAGGTCCCTAAGTCTAAGGTCAAGGTCACATTTAGAGGTTATAGGTCAAACTCAAGAATGACTGTCTGGAGCATTTCTTCTTCATGCATGAAAGGATTTTGATGTTATTTGGCACAAATGTTCACCACCATGAGAAGGAGTGTCATGCGCAAGAACCAGGTCCCTAGGTCTAAGGTCAAGGTCACACTTAGAGGCGAAAGGTCAAATTCAAGAATATCTTTGTCTGCAGCATTTTCTTCTTCATGCATGGCTCCAGGGATTTTGATGTAACTTGGCACAAATATTCACCACCATGAGCTACCCTTGTTTTTAGAATTACTTCCCTTTGTTGTTACTATAAATAGCTTATAGTGTAACTTTTTTATTACTGGCCGTAGAGAAAAATCAAGACTACTTTTATGTGGTACAACATGCATGTTACATCCAAAATTTAGGTGCTTTTTTACCTATCTCTATTTGGTAAGGAGTTAGTCCTTTTGACAGCTGACCGGGTCGACATGTTGCACGTGGGCATCTAGTTTAATTTTTAGCAATTTGCTTACACTTTTGCCTCTTATGCAGATCAAAACCATGTAGTCTGATCATAACCTGCACTGTTAACTATTCAGTCAGTAAATTTTCAGTATATGTATCAGTTATTAATTGTAAGATTTAAAAACAAATGCAATTGCTAATTTTTCTTTTTAATTTGTTGTAGAAAAAAGCGTCATGTACGTACAGTGAAGAGGGAAGTTCAATAGACCAAGATATGAAAACAACAGTTGTTAACTGAAGGATTCTGTGGAGATGGCTGTATCAGTTTAGAAGATGAAGTTCTTTTTTGATTCATCAAATTACCTTGGTGATGAGACTTGACATCATATGCTTAATAGTAGATTTTTCAGTTTCAATGGAATAAACAAAACAGGAAAACAAAAGCATCAAATGAAAATACTTGATAATGGGACACTTGACACTTGATGTATTGACAACATGCAGTTAACATTAAAGAAGAACTTTGCTGAGTTTACTTAAATTTGGAATTCATGTACATTGATTTTTTGAAGATAAGGAAAGAACAACAGTTAAATCAGCAAATTGGCCAGACTGTTGAACATTCATATTGAATAAATTCCCAAGTTCCAGTTGAAGTGATAATGCTACACTAGCTGTGAATTTTTGTTTTTATGAGAGAAGTCATTGAAACTCTAGAACAGTAGCTGATGATGAAGAATTAAGCACGCGAGATAACCTTAGTAATTTATATATATGATTATAATGGACACATGAGAACGTTTTTCAATTTTTTCAGGTTGTAACTTTTTAATGCATTGAGAGATTTTGAATTGATTGGACAATACAGAAAATTAATGCAGTACTTCAGCAATATAGAATACTATTTAGTACTGCAGTACATACAGTATAGGTTAAT
>JAFMSR010000007.1:13076704-13147716 GCA_022818135.1 Saxidomus purpurata
AAAGGACATCAGGACCGGGATTTTAACAATAATTTCTACTCTCAATCTGCTGGCTTCTAGTATCAGTTTAGAAGCAATAACTAGAAAAGTAATTAAACAAGAGGGCCAAGTTGGCCCTATATCGCTCACCTTGGTACAAGTCCACTTACCTGATGGAAGATCACTAGACAATGTTATATACCAAATAGGTTTTCCTATATACATCTTTGTAAAACAAATAACCCCTCTTAGGAAAAGCCAATTTTGACCCCAGGGGCATAATATGAACACACTTTGAAGAGGTCTACTCGGCAATGCTACATGCCAACTATCTAAGCTCTAGGCCTTGTGGTTTCAGAGAAGAAGATGTTTAAAGCTCTTCCTATTTGTTGCCAAATAACTAAGCTCTAGGCCTTGTGGTTTCAGAGAAGATTTTTTAAAATGTTCCTATAAGCCTATGCAAAACTACGTGACCCGGGGTCATAACTTGAACAATATTGTTAGAGGCCCACTAGCCAATGCTACATACCAAATATCTAAGCTCTAGGCCTTGTGATTTCAGAGAAGAAAATTTTTACAGTTTCTCCTATTTGTTGCCAAATCGGAGGAAGATAGACATCTGCACTTAAGCGCATGCGTACCCCACGATGTATGTCGTGGATAATATTCTGAAATACTGCTCTGAACCTTTTATGCAATAACCTAAGATTAAATAATACATTTCAGAGGAAATTGTACAAGTTTGAAGTTGTTACATCGGTAGAAACAGATTTCATGCTATAGTTTTTGTTGCGGCCATTTTGAATTTGTGTGGCCATTTTGGATTTATACTGATTTTATTTATGACAAATATGTATCTAAACACTAGATGACATAGTAAAGTACTTGATTACAAAGTTCTGACCTCCTCAGAAATAAAGTAATCAGACTATTAATGAATTCAAGAAATCCCCAGTTTTCTTTCAATTTTTCAACGTTTTACCAAAAAAATAAGTGAAACACAGCAGCAGATTTTAGTAGATTCCGGGTGGTGAACGCTACGTTTTCGCACATACAATTACAACTTTAAACAAGCAATCAATAATTATTTTCAAGTTGATTTATCATTGTCACGTAAAAGTCTTATCGGGATGTAAATAAAGTGAATCTAACATGTTCATGAGTTGTGGATAAGGAAATCCCACCCGAGGGTTGAGATACGCCCAAAAACGTAACTCTGCCGAGTTTTTTGGACGCATCTCAACCCGAAGGTAGGATTTCCTTATCCATAACTAAATGGACATGGTAGATTTATTTTCTCACCGTTTAAATCGCATTTTCACACAAGCAAGAAGGAATAAGTGCAAATACAGGATGGGGATGAAAATCAACTTTTTCTCGAATTTTACTTAAAAACTGCTATAGATGGATAGAAAATGATCTAACTAAGAAATTGAATTCAATGAAAAACTTGGTTCAGATCGAAATATTTGTCACTTCGGGTAACTGTTTCGCGGGAACTCGGCAGAGCCTCGTTCCGGCCAAAACAGTCACCCTCAGTGACGAATAGTTCGATATGAACCTCGTGCTCATATAAGAAACTAATAATCTCACATGGGTAAATGCGCGGTAAAAGTGAATCTAACATGTTCACGAGTTGTGGATAAGGAAATCCTACCAAAGGGTTGAGATACGTCCAAAAACGAGGCTCTGCCGAGTTTTTTGAGCCGAGTTTTTTGGACATATCTCAACGCGAGGGTGGGATTTCCTTATACACAACTCAATGAACATGGTAGATTTATTTTCTCACCGTTTAAATCACATTTTCACACAAGTTAGAAGGAATAAGAGCAAATTTATACAGGATGGGGATGAAAAATTGAAAAATCAACTTTTTCTCGAATTTTACTTCAAAACTGCTATAGATGGATAGAAAATGATCTAACTAAGAAAATAAATACCAACAACCCTGTGTTTATTTAAAAAATAACAATTTTACAGTCATATTTTGATTTTGATGTCTGCTTACAATTAAGGGCGATGTGTGATAAGCGATGTGAGATAAGTTTATCTCACAAGGGTACATGCGCGGAAATCTGTATCTCATAGGTGAGAAATATAATATCTCATAGGTGAGAAATATAATATCTCATAGGTGAGAAAAATGCATATGCAATTAGCAATTGACCATTTATAACGGTTCAGTATAACATATTCTGTATTCAATTTATTTCAGTTGTGGGGATATAGACATTGAAACAGACTACAGGCCAAACAATAACCTTGGCGCAGTTTCAACCGAATTTCAGGGACCAGATGACCTTATGTGGGGCTATTCGCATATTAAAAACAAGTATGGACTCAGTCTGAATTGGACAAACTACTTTTATAACTATGCACCGCAGCCTTCTTGTCCAGACAACTGCAAAGGAGAATATCTGTACTGCGATACCAAAGCAGATCCAAGATATCCCCAAGGACTTTGTATGACTAGGACCAAAGATGCATGCAAACGTGCAGACGTACGGGATACGAGAGCAGTCACAGAAAATATTGACATTTTTGTACCAAAGTTACCATGTTCTGCTGGTATGAGACTGAAAGGACTTCCAGGAGACGGTCGAAACAGAGAAACATCAGAAAAGAAGAGCCAACGTATATTGCTCGAGGAAATTGGTAGGAAACATGTATTTTTGTATTTCAACAAACGTCACATTCACAATATCGCAGAGGACACCATCTTTAGCATAGTGTTACGGTACTGTTTATCTTGAAGAAATTACTAATCAAGGATCAATGACGAATTATTTCTTACATACCCGGATCGATATTTCCTGTGATTTTGCTCAAGCTAGAAAAGCCGGTCTGGCACCCCTCATATGCCGGACGACTCTCGTGAATGACTTATGACGTAACGTAATTAACATTGTGACGTCACTTTCCTAAACACAACGTCGGAATATCTTTAGTTTTTATATGATAATACACCATTTTAATAAGTTTGCATTTAGAAATCTACTTGAAGAAAATGTTTCTGTAATAATGCATTTGGTTCAGATGGAAATATCCGTCCATAAGGGTGACTGTTTTGCGGGAGCCCCGTTCTCGGCAAACATTTACCCTTGGTGACATTTATTCAATCTGAATCTGATATTTCGATCTGAACCTCGTGCTCTTGACAGAAACTATGAATCTGCATTTAATTCAAAGATACTCTAACTGTTACATGTTGTATTAGAAAATCTTACTGACAATTATTATAGACTACAACAATAATGACTGTTGGGACTGTTGTTTTTTTCAATTCACCGCATCTTAATTTATGAAAAAATGTCAAGAGGTTTCATGATTTGGAGTTTTGATGCAAAGTAATTAACCATGAAGGTCAGAGGCCTAGGTGATTTGTAACGGCGCATTCGAACGACTAATAGTTGTTATATGGCCCAAAAGGACATTATTTCCAGTCTTACATGATCAGATATTACAAACTTTTAGATGCAGAACTGCAAAGCGTTGTTTTCTATGCATATATTTATTTAACGTCATGCGGCATAATATGACGTCATTTTACGGCATATCGGTTCCCGCGTTTCCATGGCTTAATAAAGCCCATTCTTATGCCCCCTAAGGGTGGCATATTAAAATCGCACCGTCCTACTGTCTATCCGACTGTGCCTCCCCACTTACACATGTGTGTCCGGACTATAACTTAGTCATGCATTGAAGAATTTAAAATTAAATCACGTCCCTACCTTGAAGGTCAAGGTCACACTTAGAGTTTGAAGGTAATGGATTACTATGTATATGCATATATGCACACATTCGTGTCCGGACTGTTACTTTGTCATGCATTGGAGGATTTTAAAATGACTTTGCACAAATGTCTAGCACACAAAGACGAAGAGTCGCGTGCAAGCTCAAAGGTCAAGGTCACACTTAGAGTTTGAAAGTAATGGATTTCTATGTATATTCATATATGCACACATTCGTGTCCGGACTGTTACTTTTTCATGCATTGAAGGATTTTAAAATAACTTGGCACACATATCTAGCATATCAAGACGCTGTGTCGCGTGCAAGACCCAGGTGACTACCTCAAAGGTCGAGGTCACACTAAGAGTTTTAGGTAATGGAATCCTTTATATATGCATACATTTGTGTCCGGACTGTAACTTTGTTATGCATTGATTGATTTAAAAATAACTTTGTACACATGTCTAGCACATCAAGCTGATGTGTCACGTGCTACACCCATGTCCCTACCTTAAAGGTCAAGGTCACACTTAGTGTTTAAAAGTAATGGAATACTGTATGCATGGTTACTCCATCATGCATGGAAAGATTTTAAAATTACATAGAACATTTATGGAGCACATGGAGAGGACACAGACTGTGGAACACCTCTTTCTCGGGCATTCGTCACTTGTGAGGGACAGCTATTGTTCTACTCCCCTTATAAAGTGACAAACTGGCGAGTCATGTTTGAATAAGAATTTATCTATGGCTTTGAGCGCATTATCGAAATTGAATCATTCCTAGGGAATGATGTGCTGGTGGAATACTTCACGAGGGCTGGTGGAATATTTCACGAGGGCGAAGCTCCACAGAATTATTACGTATGCACATTATCGCCGTAGCCATCCTCCGAGGCATAGATTATTTCGATTCTAATAAACCTAATAAACCGACTTTTTGAAAGCATGTATTAGTATAGTAATATGATCAATATCACGGATTGGCTCCCGCCCAGGTAGGATCATGCTCGTGCTACGCACTCGTATGAATTCGACACACGACTCGGTAATAAGATACTATACTAATAAGCCATGTCAAAAATTAAATAGCATATACTAACGAAGTGGTGCTGTTAATCCAAACCTAACAACTTTTTGCAAATATTTACTTAGGTCGTTGATTCTAGCCATTGAATAATTATTATTTTTGAAAGAGCGAGCAGCCTTAAGCAAAGGTTTAATACATGTATTGCTTAATATGAAACAATGAAATACTAAATAGGATGAAAGTGATTAAATGGACATTTCGGAAAGGGTGATTACTAAGTTGTTACAATTTGTAGCCAGATCCATTTGCTCTTTTTCACTGATTTATGTAGATGTTGAATTCTGATTTTATCTATCTTTTCTCTTTAGCTCGAGGAGATGATGAAGACAGAATAGAAAACAATGATTCGGACCACGGCAAAGAAAAATCAACTGGGCCTAGCTTTGGTATTGGTATTGCAGTTGGTATTGCAATTGGTATTCCACTGATGTTTATAGTGTGCTGTGTGTATTTGAAAATCAAAAGCCGTCGAGAGTAAGACAGTGACGAAAAATGTGTGTTATTTTGTCTGCATGACTATATGGATTCTATATATATAGACGCATAACCGTTTGCGTACTAGTATTTGAATACAAAATGTATACTGTGTTTTGAAGACAAAGCTAATGTTTCAAAGATAAAACCACCAAGCGATACTAAATTTATATTTAAAGAGAGAGCTCTTTGGTTTGTCTGACCTCGATACTTTAGGGTATATTATTAATTTCTGTTTAGTTGTGATTACTTAAACCTTTCATACATGTACCCTGCTCACATCCAACTTTTGTCAGAATGATTAATGATGCAATAAAACACAAGTATACTTTCAATTCCATTACTTTTTTTCAATGCGAACTTGAAACGTTAGTTACGACTGCGGAAAAGTTTTGTATATTCAACAAACTGAAAGATGCACAGATAGTGCTTGAGCCATGTCACGAACAAGCACGACTGTACGGATATACAAGCGCTACCGTAGTGTACACATTGTGACTCTATCTTGAAAGTAGTTTTTACCAACAACGCACCGAGCGAAAAACGTTTCAATCCCTCCATCGTAGTGTTTGTTCATGGTCTATTGTTTCCCCAAAATTGCCAAATAACGCTGAATATGCATTTGTAGGAAGTTACTTGAAGATGCCTAAACTTTCTGATTTAACATTTTTTCTTTCAAATGTCAGCTTCTTCATGAACATAGAAAAATTAGTCTAGAATCTATTGAAACAAGAGCCATGTTACACATGGTTAATCCCCCCGCCAGGAAGAAGTTACCTGAAGGTTGTACTTTCGTACATTTTACTTGGTGAGAGGAAATCCTTAAAAAGCCGTATAGTTATGGTCATGCTGAGTACAGTTTTCAAGTAAGTGGAAAAAGAATAAGGCAATGAAGAGAAGGTTTGCAAAATTATATTAATGTTCATTATCAGTATAAGTATGATATTTTTCTATTTGACTAAAAGTAGGCAAGGTAGAGTTATTGTTCTTGCACACTGCACTTCCTACCAATGTGCTATGTCAGTGTATTAAGTTTGAAGAATATCCCTCACGTACTTTTGGAGTTATGCTCCGGACAAAACTTTTCAAGTAAATCTGATAAAGGGGAATAACTCTAAAAGTAGGCAAGGTAGAGTTATTGTTCTTACACACTGCACTTCCTACCAATTTGCAATGTCAGTGTATTAAGTTTGAAGAAAATCCCTCAAGAACTTTTTGAGTTATGCTCTGGACAAAACTTTTAAAGTAAATCTGATAAAGGGGAATAACTCTAAAAGTAGGCAAGGTAGAGTTATTGTTCTTGCACACTGCACTTCCTACCAATGTGCTATGTCAGTGTATTAAGTTTGAAGAAAATCCCTCAAGTACTTTTGGAGTTGTGCTTCGAACAAGTAAATCTGATAAAGGGGAATAACTCTAAAAGTAGGCAAGGTAGAGTTATTGTTCTTGCACACTGCACTTCCTACCAATGTGCTATGTCAGTGTATTAAGTCTGAAGTAAATCCCTCAAGTACTTTTGGAGTTATGCTCTGGACAAAACTTTTAAAGTAAATCTGATAAAGGGAAATAACTCTAAAAGTAGGCAAGCTAGAGTTATTGTTCTTGCACATTGCACTTCCTACCAATGTGCTATGTCAGTGTATTAAGTTTGAAGAAAATCCCTCAAGTACTTTTGGAGTTATGCTTCGGACAAGTAAATCTGATAAAGGGGAATAACTCTAAAAGTAGGCAAGGTAGAGTTATTGTTCTTGCACACTGCACTTCCTACTAATGTGCTATGTCAGTGTATTAAGTTTGAAGTAAATCCCTCAAGTACTTTTGGAGTTATGCTCCAGACAAAACTTTTAAAGTAAATCTGATAAAGGGGAATAACTCTAAAAGAAGGCAAGGTAGAGTTATTGTTCTTGCACACTGCACTTTCTACCAATGTGCTATGTCAGTGTATTAAGTTTGAAGTAAATCCCTCAAGTACTTTTGAGTTATGCTCTGGACAAAACTTTTAAAGTAAATCTGATAAAGGGGAATAACTGTAAAAAGTAGGCAAGGTAGAGTTATTGTTCTTGCACACTGCACTTCCTACCAATGTGCTATGTAAGTGTATTAAGTTTGAAGAAAATCCCTCAGGTACTTTTAAAGTTATGCTCCGGACAAAGTTTTTCAAGTAAATCTGATAAAAGGGGAATAACTCTAAAAGTAGGCAAGGTAGAGTTATTGTTCTTACACACTGCACTTCCTCCCAATGTGCTCTGTCAGTGTATGAAGTTTGAAGAAAATCGCTCAAGTACTTTTGGAGTTATGCTCCGGACAGAATTGGGACGGACGCACGGACGGACGGACAGACGGACGAAGACCATTTCTAATATCCCCTTCGCCTTCGGCGAGGGGATAAATAACTGATAATGCTGAAAAATATGAGTTTTTATTTGAATATCTATAAATACATAAGGTTTTTTAAGATATGACGTCGAACGGACAGGTTTTTTGGTACGTGGCATTCCCTGTTTGATATTATTTTTGTTTTTAGCCAAGTGTTTACATTTTACCTCTAAGAGTAATACTGCTATTGGTCTAGAGACGTGTTGATGGGTTTAGGGTATATACAAACTATTATAAATCAGGTTTGGAATCTGGCGTAAATCAGACAGTCTATACGCATTTAAGCACATGTTTCCTTTTATCTCTGGATCGGCAGTGAACAGTGGAACTTTGGTCTAGTATAAGCTTCGTCACCTATTATTTATATACAGATATTCTCAAATATGTGTATTAGATTGATAAGTGTCAAAATACGACCAATTCTTTTTTACATAAGAGTGCACAAAGAGTAGGCTAAATTTGTCCGAGTTTGTATAGAATTAAATAGGTTGTACAATTATTCGGTGGGTAGCAATCAATAACAGAGGGAGGGACGACAGATGACCTAAAAGCGCTTCCTGTACCGGAACTTTAAAGTTTGCTTCGCAGATTCTACGCAGAACGTCGTACAGCTGATGGCAATATGTACAGTCGATCATTCGGGCATCCATCAATCGACATATACAAGCACCTGCCTTTAACAGAGCTATTTCCATCCGTTATAAAGAGCTCCACAAATCAAATGAAGTGTTCAAAGCCACTCTCAACAAGCTCAGACATCACTTAGCACCATGATGCAATATATACCGGTGATTTGAATACGTGATTATGATACTTTCCGATCAAGTGATCCTCAGTCGTTCGAAAAAAAGGTATGATTTGAGCTGACCTTGTCCTTTGCACGCCAAAACTGTTACACTCTGCAAAAATTAGAAACACGTGCATATATTTTAAAGACAGATGATAGAGGCAGAGAATATGTTGTAATGAAATACAAAGAGCAAATTAAAAACCACCAGAGTGAGGAAAAAATACCTTAAGAGGCCAAACCTAGAATGTAGTAAAGCATCATATGATAGTAATTGGAAGCTGTATTTGTCTCACTTTAACCCGCAAAGTGACCGGTTGTTCCAACAGCATAGAAAGCCTGAGAAAATCAGAAATGTGGTACACCACTCCGGCCAGTTGGTGAGAAAACAATTGGATATTTCATGCCTTCTTTGTCGAAAGATGCTACTCTTAGCAAGTATTACACTAACTACTCTGTGTGGGCTACAACAATCACTAGGCAGGTGTTACCAATAGAGCCATAGCAAGAATAACTAAACACAGAGATGAAAAATCCTTACAACACTATCAGCAAGAATCAAGTGATACACATAAAAGAATGTTTTCTGATATTTTAAACTATGAATACTTTGAAAATCATGTGACTGTGCCATCTATCAATGGAAGTTCATCTTCCTCTACCTATCCCATTACGTCCACAGTGACAACAGAGCAGTCACTTGATGGCAATGCTGGTGGTAGTAGCTCATGTCTGTCTGTAGTCTTGCCTGGCTCTAGCTAAAGCGTTTTTCGCCATCCGGCCATTAAGTCAAGTGAACGTTGCCTCTAACAGTGTCTAATGCTGTTGACAACCGACAGAATCCTCAGTTTATGAACCCGTTCACATTTACTGGATGCACTATTTACATTCATAACTACTTTGCTAGTAAGTAATTACACGTTTCGTGTTTATGCAGCACGTAATCTGACTGTCCGAGTTTTGAAAAATGACCAAAACAGTTATTAATCATAACAAGCTTGATCGTACATTGACTAAACTATTAAAAATGCTGTTAACATAATTCTTCTCATAATAGTGAATATTCATGGTTTAAAACATAATTGTTTAAGCATGTTGGCGGGTCCTCGCTGCTTTACAGTTTTTCTTTTTGTTGTTGTTATCTGACATAACACGGTGCGGACACATATTTTTGAACACAGTTATTTCTTTTTGTTTCGATGCATTGTACTATAATTGTATATGCGTGAAATAAAACAAATGTGATTTAACTTGTTCGCCACTTTATCAGTAATATTATTTTCATTCGTACAAATGTTGAACTACATTGTACGCGAAGTACGATTTATGCAAGATAGTTCTGCGGTCAATATGCAGGTCACAGATGAAATATTTAATTACCGTATTCATGCTGAAAACAACGCCAGATGCGTTGTAAAAGGTTTACTGTAGCCATTGTGTAATTTTGTAATTATGCGATTTTTATGGTCTCAAAAAAACAAAAATAATATCAAACAGGGAACGCCACATACCAAAAACGCAGCCTCCCCAAAACGAGCCCCACAGCACCCAGAAGCGCACACCACCAACACACACACACAGAAGTGCACACCACCAACACACACGCGCGCACACACACACACACACACACACACACACACACACACACACACACACACACACACACACACACACACACAACACACACACAATCATGTACACACACACATACACTACCAACACACACTAGCATACAAAGCAAACACACGAGGACAAAACGAACAATTAAAGGAACACAGTGGGGCACCGCCTTGGAACGGTCAGTGGCAAAAACACCACTGGGGAGCTTAAACCGGTTTATGGTGCGCACCCAACCTCACTCTTACCCCCACCATGTTCCAAAGTCACAGGACAGTGTAAATAAAAGTAATCCCTGCTCGGTGAATCTCTAACACACGCAATGGAAACAAAAGGCATGGTATGTAAAACACAAAAATGCTCGTGTATGAATATATAAAAAGCAAACCTTGAGAACCAAAAAACGTATGTACTCAATGCCTTTGCAGAAGGCAGAGCACCAAGAGAAACACCCTTAAGGGCCCGACGAAACAGGCCAGAGGACAGAAATCAAAACAGTTTCGTCCCAGTGGGATTTAAAAACTGCCCATCACAGAGTCCTCCTCAATACTCGCTATTAAAAAAATTGAGACCATTAAAAACCGCATATAGTCGCAATTACCAAAAATATAAAACAGTAATCCCTATAATATATGTTTTGAGAATATAATCTGGTAGTTGTAGGGATTTCCCCTTTAAAGGTCCACTACTAAGCGAAAATGAAATGACAGTTATTTCAATGGAATGTACATTACCTTATGCAAGACACTAAATAATGAAGATTGGCAGGTTAAAATTTACAGAAAGTGTTCGGAAAACGAAGAAAAGTATGTGTATTATATTGAAATCTCAATAAATCGACAAAATGACCACCCAGGTCTTTTTAACTTTCTTCATAATGCATAGAAAAATAATTGTACATGTACTGTGATTTAGAATCTCTACATACCAACTTTTTTTTATTAAAAATAACTTATTTCTCTACTTTTTTTAAAGTATATTTGAATTTTCAC
This sequence comes from Saxidomus purpurata, assembly GCA_022818135.1. Classification (NCBI taxonomy): domain Eukaryota; kingdom Metazoa; phylum Mollusca; class Bivalvia; order Venerida; family Veneridae; genus Saxidomus; species Saxidomus purpurata. The sequence continues at coordinate 13,087,751 of JAFMSR010000007.1, forward strand.
TTTCGTTAATATTGGACCTTAAAAATAAAGAGGACAATTGTTTATTGCGCCAAGTGGTAGATATTTCAGGTCTTAACCGATTTGCTATTTAATGCCGTCGAAACGTCGCAATAAGTCCAAGTGTCAAAATGTAAAAAAAACTTGACAGGAACCAAATACTAGCTAAAATAGCCTTTTGCTGAGCTTTCGTCATGAAAGTTCTTTAAAGTAAATCTTACGTTTCTTTTTTTTGTGAAACAGGCACTGTCGATCGATGGAGTTTTGTTAATCAGGACTATTATAAACCACTAGATGGCGTTGGGGCAGGTTTTTCAATAAGTTCAAACATGTTTCAGATCAGAGACCCTTTTTCAAAACATTTGACAAAATTACAGAAGTCAGTGTTTGTAAACAACGCCACGTGGTGATGTTTATACACTTGAGAATAGTGGGCATGCATTACAGAACAAACAGTTTACTTACCTTGATGAAAGTTTATTTCCATAAAATGAAAATATCCTTCATAAAAATGAATCATTAAAGCTGCTCGCTCTCAGATTTTGGTAAAAAAATGAAGTTCTCGAAACTGTATGTAAATAACGTATTTTAGCACATTAAGTCATATAAAAGGGCTCCAGTAAAAAATTCCTGTCACATATACCTTTAAATTAAAAAAATACGCCACCAAATTCAAAAGCGTTTGCAAATTTTATTATAAACATGTAGTGTATCGGTGCCGTGCAACCGACATTTTTAATTGGTTTCTGCAAATTCCTAGCTATATTTTTTCTTATATTTTGGTTCTAACCTTTAGTTTAAATTTATGAATAAGTATGTCATTTTAAAAAGACAACATTTTTTCAACGGTAACTGAGAGCGAGCAGCTTTAAGTTATCCAAGACCTATATCAGAAAATTAGAAATTTAGCAGATATCATGAATATATGTTTTGGTGCTGAAATCTATTCAGGTTGCCATATGTTTTTCGAGTAGTCAGTATTGAACTTTTTAATTTTAGTATAAATGTCTAACTTGTAAAAGTACACAGCAGGACATAACTTCCCTTGTACTTCAATATGTTTTGTTATCCACATTTGTCTATACTTCACTGCAAAAGCCGCTTCTTTCTAAAGTAGAGTTCAGTACTTTCCATAATAATGTTTTGTTGTATGATACTATTTCCAGGTTCAGGTAGTCTTCCATTGCTTAGTCAAGCCCATGGGTATGTAGATACATAAGGCAAACTATAAACAGTGTTGGTATAAATTTTGAAAAAATATTAATGTCACTTACACGAAGAATCCTTCTACTAAACCACAAAGGATCGCACCTTCAGGGTCAGTTAATATCATCCTCGCTAATTATATATTATGATCATTATTATCCAAGAATGAGGCTTTCAGATTGATTTTCTTATTTATTTTAGTAAGTTCTCCATTTTATTTTTTTCCTTGATGGGTCTATAACTTACATTCACCCAATGTTATCATCACTATGAATTTTCAAAATTAAAACTAACACAAATAGCTCCTTTTACTCTCTTTTGATATAAACAATACATGCCTTTTTCTTATGCACATTTTCTGCAATGCTTTAAATATAAACTTATTCTTCATCAACTGCATGCATATACATTGTATTCTGTTTTGAACTGTTGTCATAATATCCCTCCTTTTTCTGACACATGTATCCGTTTCATGTCTGGAATGTGTGTCCTTCAAAAATACACAAACCAGACCTGCGTGCTGATGGTATCTAATTACAAATTAATTTTGTGACTCTATCTTAATTGGGTGCTGACATATTCATTTTACACGGTACAATAGGGTTATTAGTATAGTAGCGTGATCCAGCATGCCGGATTTGCTCGAGTCGTGCGTCGGATCATACGAGTGCGTAGCACGAGTTTGATCCGACCTCGACGAGAGCCAATCCGGCTTATGGATCACATTACTATACTAATAACCCTTTTATTATATACCTTTTGACACTTGTCTGCGCGAATAAACTAAATTAAAATGATATTCTAAGCATAAATTTGAAGAAAAACCCTTTTTAGCGCGAAATATACGAAGTATGCGACGCCATTTTATTGACGTCATCGTATAAACAAATAGTAACGACCCAGTCAAAAGCGACGTTATTAACGTCATGTGCATTTTAGAGCCAATTAAATGCACTCTTACAAATTTTGCCGCGCTATTTGTATTCCACGTACATACAATACGGATTTTTTTTCTGTCAGGCCGTATTTGATGGCTGAATATAGGCTGTATTTTTGGCAAAATAATTATAGATATATAATAAATGTACTTATATTGTATGAAATTACACAAAATCAGGCCTTGTGCAAAATTTGACTGTGTGAGTTAGGTGTGAACTGTTGTATTTATCTTTAAATTTCTAAAAAGAGGGAGAATATGAAAGAAAGTCATGGGATAAAAGGAAGGTGAGAAGACGTGATTCAGGAGGTGGATAAATTTTTATATGATTCCAAAGGGCTTATAGATACAAAATATAAGAAAAGTAAAGAAGAGGAGCTAAATCGTCTGCTTGCTATTGTGATTCATTCACTCTCGTGCTATTTTTACCAACCTCCAGTTTAATTGACAGGTAGCTTAGAGGTATCAAGTTACAGCTGCACACAGCAAATACTCGCTGGTATACCAGCGAGAGTTGCCACTTTAATGGTAAAGCGACTGACAAACTAATTTGTAGCTGTTATATAACAGCTTTGTATGTATATTATATACAGTTATTATATAAATACAGTCAAGACTGTCTCACAGACGCCCTTTTATAGTGATTCCCTGTCTTAAGTGACCATATTGGTTTCCTGCATTTGCCTCTTTGTATATATTGGGACTGTATGTAATGACTCCCTGTCTAATATGTTAAGTGAACATGAACTTTGGCTCCTAAAATAATGATTTCACTATCTCATGAGACTGTTTGTTGCACCTTTATTAGCTATCAACAATAATTACCAATCAGATAGCAAACTCTTCAAATATTTTGTATGCACCTGAAATGAAAAATAACCTACACTACATGGTTTTTTGCGATTTCTACTTAATCTAGAAATCGCTAAAACCCATTATATGTCGTTTGTTGCGGGCCGCAGCAGCGGCCCGCTATATTTAATACGTGGTGAGTAAAAGATGCATGGAGACTTAAGCACTAGATCGAACATATGCGTCTCTCTCCATTATAAAATCGAGGTACTTCTGAGATGAAAACTGTAGACACAGTCAATTTTTTTGGAAAAGCAAGAGTTGTCGTTTGTAATTGAGCTGTCGTTCGTTTCATAGAGGGCGCAATCTAATATACGCTGGTAAAAAAAGAAAAAAGCGCTTTTCACGTTTCAGTCGCAATCTACACCTAGAAAAATGGATATATGATTGCTTTTTCCACTAACGCAACCTTTGACATTATAGAAACGAAACGAGTCGACTGAATATTCTTTTATGGCCTTTTTAGACATATATGATATTGGCTTAGCTAATTTTTTCCCTTTTATAATAAGTCTGCCTCCGTGGTGTAATGGATAAAGCCGATAGCACAAACACTTTTGTGTACGTATACTTTTAGAAACCACGAGTTCGAATCCCATCAACAACAAATTTTTCTTAAAACTTTTTTTCTGCTGTTTTAATAATCATTTTTAATTTTTTAAGAATATTTTACGGCAAATAATCATAAAAATCTTCATTCATGTCAAATTAATAAGGAAAATGGTAATGAAAAAATGAGACATACCAGGAACGGTCTACAGAGCATTCCTGGACATACTGTATAAATATTATTTGATAACAGTAAAGTTTCGATACTACAGGTCAGTCAGTAGATGTGGTGTCGTGTCAGGTTTTGCATGTTCAACCAGAATTGGTTCCCTCGAGTTCTTTTGGGGCCATGCCTCAATATCAATTATAACCAATTTTCAAAATATTTACATGGGATTATTGTTTGTTGGCCCGCTGTGATACTTTGTATCACAGTTTTTCTTGTTTCTATTTCTTTCTTATTACCTTACATAATATTATGGCATATTTTTTGACATTTTAATGTCGTATTATATATCATAGTAAAACTTGACGGTTTTGATGTAAGAGCGATGTAAAATAAGCCTACTAGATTGTTTTCATTTGAGACAGGATATCACATGTAAACACATCCGTTGATCTATCTGTACAATTTATCTTTCAACTTTTAGTCAAACGACTTTTCGTATATATAATTAATACGGCCTTCAATTTAGGTATGTAATGTGAAATACAATGAATGGGTCGGTAACAAAAGCAAACGTACAAATATAAGAATTAAAATATAAGGTTGTCATGAGTTCTTGAACTGTCCGTACCAAAACATGATATAAGTCGTACATGTACTGTATAATTATAACAGTTTATCAATCAGAGTTATTTTCATTTGTCTGGGAAACCTTGATGTCATTTCTATCTTAAGATGATGTCACGTGAACTTCCTCGTACATCAACAAATGGAGGTCTAAACTAAAGTAAATGTGAAAATCAAACACAAAAAGGGGAAATATTGCATTACAGAAAGTTAGTGTGGATCAAGTAAGTAGTCTTAAGTTTGAAAATGCATGACTGAAAACAATACGTTAAACTAGAAATTTAATGTTCTGAAGCATGATCCATCGTTCATCTTGATGTCTAAAAAATAATTTGTTTAATAAGCTGATAAGGCTGCTGATACTGCGATTTTATATTTAGATTAACATTATTCACTTACCAACATGAATAAATATATCAACATTCATAGGAACAAGCATCGAGTTTGAGAAAAAACTTTTCTTGCAATTATTTTTATCTTTCGTTCTGGGTTCAACATATTTAATTTAGTATTTATCTTTTTACTGTAGTTTCCAGTTACTAATAGCTATGAAGATTATTGTGATATTCATTCTGCACCCGTTTCTGTGCATTGGCCAGTTGCTTCAGAGTATGTCAATTCAGTTACCGTCTGACGACATTCAAAACATTGAACAATGCCAGGAAAGGGCAAAGGTGTGTATATTTGATTTCCAAATTATTTTATGTCGTAATTTAATTATATCTGCATGGTCATGATTAGCTATTACACTCGTCCGTCATCTGTCAATAACTTCCTTTAGATAGTATCTCCTCTAAACCAATTGAGTTTATTTCAATGAAATGCTGTTATGATAGTCATATATATTTAAGGTATTAAAAGAATGCAATTTATTAAAAGCTGCTATCTATCAGATTTTGGTAAAAAATAAAGTTCTTCAAACTGTTTGAAAATAACATATTTTAGAACATATAGTCATATAAAATGGTTTCAGTATAAATTCCTGTAGCGTATATCTGTAGATTTCAAATAATACGCTACCAAATGTGCAACGCTTTTGAAATTCCAATATCAACATATAGTGTCGCGGTGCCGTAAAACCAGTATTTACAATTGATTTTTGCAAATTCCTTCCTAGATTTTTACTTCTTTTGTTGATTTTAGCTTTAAGTCTATATATATGTATTAGTATGTCATTTTTTTATTTTTTTTTTCAACGGAAATTGAGAGCGAGTAGCTTTAAAAGACATATAATTTGTTAAACAAATAAAAGAGCTTATTCAGCAAGTCAAAAGATAGTATTCATGAGAAATCCAGGGTTCTCAAGAACCATTAGAAAAAACAATGAGAGACTAGAAATTAACATCAATGATGTTGTTTTTTGAGGTTCTTGTGGAGATTAGAGGGAAGACCATTGCATATTCCTCTTTCAGAAAGCTACAGGAAGATAAAAAAGCAAGATATTTGCTAAAGGTTATCAGTTCCTTGAAAAGCAAAGCAATACAAATTTTGATTTATTACAATTAAAAAAACAGAACTGGCTGAAATTAGTGCCCCCAAAATACAAGGGTCTTATATAAGATCAAGTGCTAAATGGATTACAGAGGGAGAAAAACCGTCGAGCTGGTTTTGCAAACTAGAAAAAAGGAATTATGTCTCAAAAATGATGAACTCGTTATACTCATCTTCAGGTTCTTATTACAAAATAAAGCAGAAATTATAAATGAAGTTGTAAAACATTATAAGAACCTGTCTTCTTTATAGGTAGTATGCGACCTTTGTCCGATGTCAGACGTCAAATCACGAGTTGGTAATCGGAAGGAGATTCAACCAACTAATGATTTACACTGGGATTAAGCGTAGTTCCTGACAAATAACAGAAATAATTTAAAAGGAAGGGGGTGGGGGGAGGGGGGTCTTCGCACACTGCCTTTCACAAACTTGCAATAAAGTTCGGACATCAAGAATAATGTTAACGTCGCCTGTCGTTAATGAGCGCATCTTGACGCTCTACATAAATCGTAAGACCCGCTTAGACAAAGATGAACGTTGAAAAAGCCATCTTTTGAAACGCAAATGTAGAATAATCATTACTAGTAAGGAACAAATAAAAGCAGATAGTGATACCCATAATTTACATAATTATATTGAAGCATCTGGGTAATATATGCACCGTTGTACCGGGATCAGACGACAATGGAGCGCAGACGAGAAGGCCAGTAAAAACGTTTGGAGAATTTATGAATACACTATTTTCGCGGAGCAGAAGGTTATATCGGGGCAAGCGGTAATAATCAGGGGAACTGTGTTGGTCAGAGCAATAGAAACATGTTAGTTAATATTTGAAATTAAACTTTAAGTAGGTTTATAAAAAAAATATGCACACACATGCGTCTCGAACGCACGTAACGTGCGTTCCATCAAAAGCTATTAATTAAGCCTACGGTAGCAAAAATGTAACGGACTATCACGACGAACACTAGAGAAAAAATGGAAAATTGTTTATTTAACTCGTTTAATATATTTAGGTCGTTCATGTTTGCGCATAATCATGTATATACTAGTAATACCCAACCTCACATGATGGTATGATCACTGTTATCATTTGTTACTTTCAACATTTTCGAAATCTTGACCGTGTTTAACGAAATATTTAACGTTATTCGGCATCATCAACCACTTTAAAACAAACGTGTCCCTTTGTAAAAGCAAATCATTTAGGGATCGTTGATATGTTTATTTGAATGAGAGTTTCTACTACAGTTAAGCACGCGCGCAATTTTCCTCCTATAGGTACCAAGCCCTACTCGATGACAACGCCTTAATTCAGATTTCAAAAGAATGTCAATGTTTTGAAACATGCCTAGTTGCAGACTAGAAGACATGTATACTATAAATAGGTCAGGGCAGGAATTAAGCTTAAACTAAAATTTTGAAAGTATTAGGGCTTAAGAAGCCATTGGCGTCAGTGAGCAAATTAATAGAACGTTTTCAATCCAAGAAGAATCTTCATGATATAACTATAGTTGGTAGTTTTTACTCTATTTTTAAATACTTTTTCAGAACGTAGAAATATGATATTGACTGAAGTTATGCTTAGTTATTTAGTGTCAACAGTATCGCAGTTGTTTACAGGCTGGCAGTTTATCTTACCATCGATCCTTGGACGGATCATCGGTCCTGAGAAGGAAACAGACTACAATTCTCCGTAAAAACTGCCAACTTTCTCACACAAGGTCGGTAGCAGGGCTCAAACCCATAATCCTCAAGCAGCGAGAGGTTACAGTGATTTTAAGATTTAACTAGAGCTATCACTAAATGTGATTAATACCCCCCGAAAGAATGCTTTATAAACTGAGGAAAGTCGTAGTAACGGAAAACCTTGCAAAAAAAAACTAAAATAGAGATATTGTTCTTGGCAATAACTCTGTAATTAGTCAAGATAGAGTTGTGGTTTTTGTACACTGCACTTCCTCTCATTGTGCTTGACCATTGTATGAAGCTGTATTGCATTCCAAACAGTAGATTTCAATTGATGCTCTGCGACAAGGAAAAGTAAAAATGGGCAATAACTCTGTAATAACTCAAGATAGTTATGGTTCCTGTGCACTGCACTTCCTCTCAGTGTATTTGAACATTTTATAAAGTTGTATTGAATTCAAACCTGTAGCTTTCAAGTTATGCTCTGGACAAGGAAAAGTAACAAAGGGCAATAACTCTGTAAATACTCAAGATAGAGTTATGGTTCTTGTGCAATGTACTTCCTCTCAATGTGTTTGACCATTGTATGAAGTTGTAACGAATTCCAACCTGTAGTTTTCAAGTAATGCTCCGGACAAGGAAAAGTAACAAAGGGCAATAACTCTGTAAAGATTCAAGAAAGAGTTATGGTTCCTGTGCACTGCACTTTCTAACATAATATATATGATTTCAGTCATTTTAATTTCAAAACCCGTACGCAATTCTTTAATTGACTTTCAAGTTGCGCCAATATATACTGTATATTTGCATAACTGTACGTTGAACGCTGCGCGAAATAACGTCAGACCAGTCCGCACGACGTTATAATATGCGTGATGTCCGAACTTTACTTTATTGCAATTTTGTTTAACATAATGCGCGAAAACTCCCTTTTTAATTTTTTGCCTTGGGACCGAGAGTCCCCTAGGCCTAAGTTAGCATACCACATTTCAAACACTGCAATAAATTTAACTGTGCTATGTGCGAATAACAACTGTAAACATGCGCTATGCGAAAGTAGTGCAAGACAGACCAGATCAATCTTCTGTTTGAATGTCGCATATGATAAGAACATATTACAAATAAAAAGAGTACATACAACTTCAAACGATTGCAGGAAGGTATATAGCTTACGGGCTGCATTACACATTTTTTTCTGTTTTAGAAATTAATGCGCTGTTAGCTGATTACGGAAGATAATCATATGCATATCACGGAAAAGTACGGATATTTACGGAAATTTACGGTTTGTAGTTTGATTTTCAAATTTCCGATGTTATTCCATTGACAACTTTGTTATTTACGAACGATTACATATATATTTACCTAAAAATAAATTTCTCTAAAAAACAGATACAATTTACGTACATTCCCGAGAAGGAACTCACGTGATCAAAACCACCCGCCATTTATCGAGGACGCTGCATGTCAAGGCCCAGTGAACGGTTTCACCGATAACAACTACAAGATAACCCAAAATCATTTTTGGTTTTCTCTGTTATACACATTGTACAGTACTGTATTTATATTTCATTCCTGGTATTGCTTTGTTTATTTCTGTTTCAAGGTCTTGTCCTTGGTACACAATAATTTTCGATCCACATCATCAGATCATATCGCTTGAAGTTGTACAAAGCGCAGATCGAATTATTTGTATTGGCTTAAACAATTTATAATGTAGACTATGTGATTATTTTTCATTAAACGTACGTTTTATAATAAAACAAACTTCCCTGCCACCCATGTATTTGTGAATCATTCATTGTGTCATATATTGAATTTCGTCCTCTGCACATTTCGACCCGCGCTTTAGGTAAGGTTCAGCGCAAAACACGTAGGTCAAAAGTTGTTTTTCGGGGAGTTAACCTATAGGCCCCAGGCTTTCAGCGCTCACGGCGCTTTGATTATTTATATTATTTGTCAGGATCTACGCTTAATCCACATGCAAGTCATTAGTTGATTGAATTTCGTTCCGTTGATCAAACTAACCTTAAAGTGAGTCGTGGTCACAATTTTGTGTGAAAAAAATGGGCGGATTTTCAGTATTAAAATGATTTGCGTTGGAAATAATGACGACAAAAACATCAAAAAAAGTTGTATGTTCGTATTTTGCAGCTTTTCTTTTGAAATTACAATATAGGCATATTTGAACAAATTGTGCATTTAAAACTTTGATTTTACACCATTGACATTCGATTTTGCGTCGCTAGGAAACAAGGTGAAAAATCAAAACGACTAAAATACGACGTCTGACGTCGAAGAAAGGTCGCATACTACCTTAAACAAACAGAAAATGCAGAACTCGAAAATATTTTTAAATATAATGAAGTCCCAAAGTTGACTGAAAATGAAAGAAAATGCAACAGAAGGGCATCTGACTCATAATTAGATGCTGATGTCAAATGACTCCTCTCCAGGTAGCAGTCAGTTTTTTCTGGACAGATATTAATCGTTACTTTGTTAGAAGTATAAATCACGCTTTTTATACAGGGGAGCTGTCAGTTTCTCTTAAACAAGGGGTCATAACCTGCAACCCAAAGGCATAATAAATTTCTTTATTAAATGTATCGTATAAAATTGCTTCCTCCGGTATTGCTCAACGTTTGAAAAAATGTTCTTCCTAAGTTAATAAGTGAAGATCAAACTGACTTCTTATCACGACAGGAAGATTTATTGGAGACAATATAAGATTCATATATGCCATTATGTACCAAACAGAAAAACATCAGATACGAGAAATGTTACTGCTAGATGATTTCGCTACTGCTTTTGACTCTCTCTCTTGGTCATTCATGTATAAAGTGTTACACTATTTTAATTTTGGGGAAAACTTTATGAAATGGATAAAGTTATTTCGGTCCTGCATTACGATTTATGATCTGTCTGACTGGTTCAGGGTTGAACACTGTTGTCGTTAGGGTGATCCCCTGTCCCCTTACATTTTATTTTATCTGCTGAAATATCAGCAATTTTATTCAAACTAAATAACCTCAAAACATAAATAATATATTTTTTTGGAAGTATTATAACTTGACCTAAAAGTTTCAGCTATGCATTCCTAGTCATTATCGATAAAATCAGCGGCGTAAAAAGTACTGCAGTACCGTAAACCATTCAATAATCTATGTAGAGTTGTTGTACAAAAAATAATAATGGGTGGATGCGATTTATTACAAAAATCATTGTGATAAAATGTTCTTCTTTGAAATTGTATTTATTTATCATTTTACGTTCATTGAACACATAACCTATGTTTCGAGAATATAATCTGCTAGATGTAGGGAGAGTCTCTTTAAAATACGGATTAATGAAAATTGTTCCAACATTTTCACCAATTGGTCAGAAGCAGACATTTTAGGAAATGAAAAATTTAACAAAGCCCTATTGAATATAATAATTTAAGCACCATTTGTGATAGTTGTTCAATAAGTTTAGAAATGTTCAAAAAGCAAATAAAATTGCTACTGAAAATAAAGCTGTATAATGCTTTTAAAACGAAAACAGGGTAAATATATTCAATGAAACATGGCGTGACTGTGCTGCTCTCTCTTGTTATTTTGTGTGTGTGTTGGCTTCAACATCTGCCTAAGTTTAGGAAAATGGCTGCTTTCTCATGCTGATCTCGTGTCGTCTTTTTTATACATATAAATATCAAGAGAATGCATTACGGTATACATATATATATATCAAGACAATACATTACATACTAAGTGATGCAGAGGGATAACCTCTGTATTCTATATGTGTTTATACTTATAGAGTTACTTCCCTCAAATACTTATTTGCATTTGTGACTGGAGTACATGAAATGAAAACATGTGATCAATAATACCTCTAGTTAATAAGTATAAATTCATTCAGTATCTAATGTACTAAATTTTTATAATATCATGGGAATTTATAAACCCACTTCTGGCAGGATTACTTTTGTACATTGGTAAATTAAAGCTGCTCGTTCTCAGGTTTTGGTAAAAAGTAATGTATTCAATCGGTATGGAAATAACATATTTTAGAACATATAGACATAAAAAGGGTCCAGTATAAATTCCTATCAATTATATATGCAGATTTGAAATAATACGCTACAAAATAATAAATCTTTGCAAACGCTTTTGAAATTCCAGTATAAGCATATAATGTAGCGGTGCCGTAGAACCAGCATTTTCAATCGATTTTTATGCCCCCGAAGGGTGGCATATTAAAATCGCACCGTCTGTCCGTCTGTCCGTCCGTCCGTGCGTCCCCACTTACAAATTCGTGTCCGGACTGTAACTTTGTCATGCATTGAAGGATTTTAAAATAACTAGGCACACATGTCTAGCACATCAAGACGACGTGTCGCGTGCAAGACCCACGTCCCTAGCTCAAAGGTCAAGGTCATACTTAGAGTTTGAAGGTAATGGATTCCTCCATATAAGCATATATGCACACATTCGTGTCCGGACTGTAACTTTGTCATGCATTGAAGGATTTTAAAATAACTTGGCACAAATGTCTAGCACATCAAGACGACGTGTCGCGTGCAAGACCCACGTCCCTAGCTCAAAGGTCAAGGTCATACTTAGAGTTTGAAGGTAATGGATTCCTCTATATAAGCATATATGCACACATTCGTGTCCGGACTGTAACTTTGTCATGCCTTGAAGGATTTTAAAATAACTTGGCACAAATGTCTAGCACATCAAGACGACGTGTCGTGTGCAAGACCCACGTCCCTAGCTCAAAGGTCAAGGTCATACTTAGAGTTTGAAGGTAATGGATTCCTCTATATAAGCATATATGCACACATTCGTGTCCGGACTGTAACTTTGTCATGCCTTGAAGGATTTTAAAATAATTTGGCACAAATGTCTAGCACATCAAGACGACGTGTCGCGTGCATGACCCACATCCCTACCACAAAGGTCAAGGTCACACTTAGAGTTTATAGGTAATGGAATCCTGTATATATGCATACATTTGTGTCCAGACTATAACTTTATTATGCTTTGAAGGATTTTAAAATAACTGTGCACAAATGTCTAGCACATCAAGCGGATGTGTCGCGTGCAAGACCCAAGTCCCTACCTCAAAGGTCAAGGTCACACTTAGTGTTTAAAGTAATGGAATACTGTATGCATGATTACTCTGTCATGCATGGAAGGATTTTAAAATTACATAGCACATTTATTGAGCACATGGAGAGGACACAGACTGTGAGGCACCTCTTTCGGGGGCATTCGTCACTTGGTAGGGACAGCTCTTGTTTTTTTCAAATCCCTACCTAGATTTTTACTTCTATTGTTTAGTTTGAACTTAGTTTCATATTTATGCATTATAATATATGTAAGTCATTTTTTAATATTTTTTTCAACGGTAACTGAGATGACATTCTTATTCAAAAATATAAAACTAAAGGCTAGAATGAACAATAAGCAAAAATCTAGGTAGAAATTTACAGAAATCAATCGAAAAGGTCGGTTACACGTCACCGCTACATTATATGTTTACAGTATATTGAAATTTCAAAAGCGTTTGCAACGCTTTTGAATTTGGTAGCGTATTTTCCGAAATTTAGTCTAGAGATGTACGTGACATGAATTTTTACTGTCGCCTTTTTATATCACCATGTGTTCTAAAAAACGGTATTTAGGCCACACCAAATTAATAAGTTGGTCATCGGGATTGCCGCACGTTTTTTTTCTAAAACACACAAAAAAAAATTTTTTTTTATTATTGGCTCCCGCCCGCACCTTAAGAAAATAATCGGTTATATTTTTGGGGTCGCTATTGACAAAGAGCAAAGTCGCGCATTTTCATGGTAAGATAATGGTTTTTACTCCGTCAGGAAACAATATAGTTGTCCAAAGAATACCTCGGAACACCCGTACTTGGGATATCCGGTCACGGTGACGTTTTGTCAACGTGAATTGTTGTGACGGTGTTTCGCTATGTCCGCATTTGGGTCGTGACTTGACCTTTGGTTATATCTTTTTACTGATTAACTTTTATTTATCAATACTAAGATAGAAATATGTTGAAAATGTTCGAAAATTCCCGACTTCAAAGACTCCGAAATCAACAACTTAGCATGCTGTCTGATCGACATAAACAACCGAGCAACACACAATCAATCTATTAATAGAAACAAATATATTTTATCATAAAAAAAAGAATCTTACACTTACACAAAACATTATCTTTTCCAAACTATTGTAAAAAAAATTATAATCCGAAGTCAAAAGCTTCGTGTACATGTTTCAAACTGTCAAAATAGTTCTCTCTTTTTAATGACACGTGCTTCACTAAGATCAAACAAACATGATAGTTTCGGCGGCATTCTTTTATCTCGTGACACCTGCGGCTTTACCTCTAGGATTAAAAAAGGAGCTGTTGGAAAATGCTTTGAAAATTGGCGTATCCGCGTAAGCGTCTGTCCGAAAATAGGTTCACTTTTTGTTTCAGCTGTAATTTTAGCTTACAAAAATGCGCTTCATACCTTAGACTTTCCAGTTTAACTTGTGGAAGAATGGACTGTGATACCTTTCAGCTAGTTTTCACAAAATATTTTGCCAATAAAATGGAATTTACTTTTGTTTTATTTCCTTTAATACCGTGTTGACTACCGGTACATATTGTGTTGACATCTTACTGATTGTACAACACCTATCATATTGTTTGTTACCTATTAATATGGCATTCAAACAGGGCCAACTATGGAAATGATTGTGTTGCGGAAAGTGGTTTTTGGCTGTAACTGGGCATGATTACTATCAAATAACATGTACATGTATGTTGTAAATATAATGTTCAAGCAATAAAAATGCATGAACATCAGTCTATAAAAAACTTCTTTATCTGGATGAATTCTCTTAATAATGGTCAATCTCCTGACTTATCACACAACCATTTATGATTAAGTAATATTAGAACTAATTCACTTTGAAACATATATCAGTATCCGTCACTTCTCCTGGTAGACTCCAAACTTCTCCCTATTTTCAGCTCAGGAAGAAATGATTTTTCCCTAAAATTTGGCTCTAATTAATTAAATTTGCTATTAAATGTGAACAAAAAGGCTATATATATTTATTCGCTCTTCGCTCGCTCCAAAATTTCTTCAAAACAAAAACAAATATTAAAATTATATTTTCGCTCGCCGCCTCACAGTTTTTTTGAAAAAATCCCGATGACCAACTTATTAATTTGGTGTGGCCTTACATCGATCTAGTTTGAAGAACTTTATTTTTTTACCAAAATCTGAGAGCGAGCAGCTTTAAGAGAAAGAGGTCGGTCAGTACTAATTGCCCCACTGGGGTCATATAACCGTACTTCCTCCTATGGCACCAGTATTGGTTCTTCCAGGAAGCGGACTCGGTAGAGACACGATTAGCTACAAGCTTTCTTCACAATTGAGCTAAAATGAATTTGTATAAACTAAGCGTCGTACATCCCTTGGTGTAATATCTGCCTTTTTGACAGGGCGGATATGTCATGTCTATTAATATGCTGATTTATAGATAAAGCATTTTGCGAGCATGACTGTGAAATGTAGGTTAACCATACAAGGGCTGCATCACTGATATACAATGGCAATGTTGTCGAACTTGGCCATATGATAAAATATTATGATTAAATTTTGTAATAGATCGGACAACTCAAGCTAGACCAGCAATCGGATATCATTTATGGACAACTCAGAATCAAATTCTATTAGTGACCATTAATTTTATGCTACATGTATTAACATCATAAAATTAAAAGCAGAAAGGAGCAAGATTTCATTGTTCCTCTACAGACATTGTTTAAGAACTGTTCCGTATAGTATTTAAATAAAACATGGCAAGTAATATTCAAGTCAAATCAAATGCACGACTATTGTGTGCCTATTTTTGATAACTGTTCACAATTAACACCATTTGACCCTTGCTAACACGAAATAGAGTAAGTTTATAAATATGTTACTTCCCGATTGGTATTTAGATTCATAGGGCGAAGCAGAATATATATGTAAGATGTCATTTTACTATAATATTATTGTTTTACATCTCGATGTGGTATATTTCGGCTATGATTTTAAATTTTTCCTAACGAAAACTATGCCGAATTAGAAAAATAAACAATTTGAAGCGTCGTGTGCCCATATTTATGTAATTGATTTCAGAACGAACCAGTTGATATCCGTCTAGCTGAGATTGCATGCGTTCACACATACTATGCAAACCTTGGAGCAAGGAATTTGACAGACTTGGAATGGGAGCTTTTCGATAGTGCTGCGGAAAGCGGGTACTAAAAGCTAATATTTGAGTATATTACCACGATTGAGCACAAGTATTCCTACCCTTGTCCAGCCTAATCGGCCTTAAATCTTTTTTATGTCTTATTTGCTTTGACACTTTGTCCACCAGTGTTAAATGATAATACATTTGAGCATATTCTCTACCAAAACCAAAATATTCATAGCTTTGATACATGTATGTTGTGTGAAAAAACCGTCTCGTGGGCATATTTAGACGGAAACTGTTGATAATACTGATCACTTTTATTTGAAAACTAGCCAGTTCACATCAAAAGGGTTGCTGGACGGCACAGTCTATTTCCCAATTAATAGAACTAAACGTTTGTATTCGGAAACCAGATAACAGAATTTGAACATGTTTCAAGGGGACGATCCTCTTTCAAGATTGTTTATACGAATTAATTGTTTATATAATTTTACTCTATATGTGTCTCTGTTAGCCTAGGATTAAATAAAAGAGAAACTAATCAAATATACAAATAAAATATAATAGATTAAAGCACGTTTCCAATGCAGTAGGACAACTGTACAATTTCTGTTACATGTATCAGGTTATGGATACCTGCACTTTGTGTAACCATGTATATATTTTACAAATGTAACAAGTAAATTAACAGATTCGAACTTTTGCTCTTGAATCTCAATTTGTAATCCTTATTTTTTCAGTTTTGGATATACGCCACCACCTTCTGGATTCCGAGTGCGTCATGAAATAAGAACACTGTCTGCAGAAGAATGGAATGAATTTGTTAATGTTATTTTGACAATGTACCATGTATGTCTTATTGATAAGTTTAGAATGCTCTTGACAACGTTACATAGCGTAACCAAACTATATCTAAAATTTCCGAAATTTTCTGTTATCTTGATATTTTAACCTGTGATTAATAATCGATTTTGAAATATTTTTAAATATGATTATTACATAGCTCTTAATCTGCATTTAGGATATGTTTTCCCTTTGTTTAAGAAGAATCTACGGTATAAGTTTATCAATGTTATTGTCGTTGAACTAGCTAGTTTTGGTTTTATCCATCTAAAGGCGCACGTATCGTGCAAGTTAAAAAATCAGTATTTCTCCCTAGTGAAAAGGAAACAAAAGAGGGAGATAACCTGACGGCCTTATTGAGATAAACAAGATTCGTTGTATTAGTGTTGTCAAATAGTGTATGGAACTTACATTTTGTGTAACTTGTAGTTAAAGAAAGTTTCTGTTTTTACAGTTAGTTATGTAAGTCTAGAGGTCTTCTTGTTAGTAAGAAAATGACAAAGGTTTAGCATACGAACATTCTTTTTAGGGCTTTTTGTGTAGCCCTTTCAGAGAAAAGGCTAAACATAGAGATCGCTTTATCCGTCGGTCAGTGCGTCCGTCACATAAACTTCACGTTGGCTATAACTTTGCCATTTCTCAAGATTTCTTCATCAAACTTTACAATTGTATTGCTTATGACAAAAGGGTCGTGTTGCTGCCACATTTTATAGGTCATATTTTACAGAGTTATGCCCCTTTTTGTACTTAGATTTTGGCTATAATTTAATCATTTCTTAAGATTTCTTCATCAAACTTTCAAATTTCATTGCTTCTAACAAAAAGGTCGTGATGCCGCCAAATTTTGTATGTCAAGGTCACATTTGGCAGAGCTATGCCCCTTTTTGTACTTAGATTTTGTCTCAAAATTATTGGTTATTCTAATAAAGCGTAAGGGGGCGACACAAGTGTTCAGTACTACTGAACACCCATCTAGTCTATATATACACGTATATAGTGTATCTTTAACCTCTCATACTAATAACACGGTAACTTCTCTCTGTTATATTTTATCCTAACATTTGTAAGGTATTTACTTGAACTTATACTGCCAATTTGTCATGTGAAAGGCAATAGCATAAAAAGTGTCACCCACAGTAATAAGTCTTTAGATATATTTTACTTTACTCCATATTTCATTTGCAATGCTGGTATTGTGTTCCAATAATGATCACATTACAATATCAAGTGAAAAACACCTTCTGGTATGCTTTTATGTGTAAACCATTTAGAGAAAACTTTGCTTTGTACTTTACAGGAAGGAACTTTACGAAAATTTGGTCTGTTACATGGTTCTGCTATCAAAAGATACCACAAAGGTGCTGCATTTCTTCCTTGGCATAGGGTCTTCCTCACCCAGTAAGATTTAAACTGCATTCTATAGTTGCATGGCCAACATTTTTGATATCTGTATATACATGTATTGATATACAAATGAATCGTTTGCATTTTGTAGAAGATAAATTTTAATTTTTCCTTATTTTAATTATTCTATCATACATGTATGTGTACACGGATCCGACATAGAGCATTGGTCGGAGGGTCCCGATTTCGACCCCCGTCCCCAAAATCATGTCATTGCAGTAGGGTTCTTTAGTAATAGACAATTTATTCTTCTTTGCACCTATCTCTCTTTCTCTCTATTCATTGTTTTTTATTTTAATGGAATGAGTCTTAAAAGGGATTACACTGAAATGTAAGAGTTTGTTTCGCAATCAAAAATGAATTAGTATGGATTCTATTTACATGCTTTAAAGCTGTTCGCTCTGTTTCCGTTGAAAAATTGACATACTTAAACATAGTTATAAAATTTAAGGCTAGACTCAAAATGTAAGCAAAAATCTAGGTAGGAAATTGATTGAAAATGTCGGTTACACGGCACCGCTACACTATGTTTATACTGAAACTTCAAAAGCGTTTGCAACAGCGTATTACACTTAAATCTGTGTCAAAGACCACCTCCGAACATAGACCACCCTGCGAATAAAGACCAGCAGCGAGATCACCGTGCACTTTCAATATAGTAGACACACCTGTGAATAAAGACCACCTGCAAATAAAGACAACATCCGTAGCTTCCCAACAGTGGTCCTTGTTCACAGGTTTGACTTTACTTGAAACTTAGAGATGTACGTGACAGGAATTTAAACTCGAAGATTTTTATATGACTATATTGTTTAAAATACGTTACTTACATACAGTTTGAAGAACTTTATTTTTTTTACCCAAATCTGAGAGCGAACACAATAAAGTATGAGTATAATCAGTCCTTGCTAATGTGAACCGATTTTAGTTTTATTTTACTGCAATGCACTAACATTTGAGCTAATTTCAGTTTTGAGGAAGAGATGAGAAAAATCAACCCGAGGGTATCTCTTCCTTACTGGGACTACACTATCGACAACAACATAACACAACCAGTCGAGTCTGTCGTCTGGTCAGACTGCTTCTTAGGAAACGGTGAAGGCACCGTCACATCGGGGCCATTTAAAAACTTCTACGGAGGTTTAGGCGCTCTGGTATCCAGAAACTATGCCAAAACATGTGCTTCGAAATTGATTAACAAAATTGACATCAAAAGCCTTCTTGATTACTGCAAGTTTGAGGTTCGAAATATTTTGATACATTAAATACAATAAAAACTTGTGCTCTAATTCATGTAATGTAAGGCTTCTTTTACACCAATAGAATACTATGTATGTAAAGCACTGAAGAATGAAGATATTCTGCATAGTACATGCAACATAAACATTTCAAGCAAAAACTTATTTAATATTTAATTTACATTTCGCATTATGGATTGATTTATTACAGGATATAACTACCGAGTCTGGAAAATATGAAGAAAAACGTCATAACCTAGAACTTCTACATGATGGTGTTCATGACTGGATTGGTGGAGACATGGGAAGAGTGGAATTTTCAGCATTTGATCCAGTCTTTTACTTGCATCATGCATTTATTGATTACATTTGGGAAACGTTTAGGGATCATCAAACAAAGAAGTAAGCATATACTGTTTACAAACAGTATCATTTACATAGAATTTGTATTAATGCATATAGGTTATTGCGTAGGTTCACAATTTAAAGCTGCTCACTCTAATATTTTGGTGAAAAAATATAAAGTCTCTGAAAATGATATTTTTAGAATGAATTGTCAAATAAAAATGTTCCAGGATAAATGTCTGTAAAGTATATCTGTATATTTGGAATATACGCTACCAAATTATAAAGCTTTACAAACGCTTCTGAAAATTAAAATATAAACATATAGCGAATCTTTGCCGTTACTCCAGTCTTACCAACATTTTCATTGGAGTTTTGCCTATTTCTAACTATATATCTTTTTAATGCTGATGATTGTAGCCGTTACCTTTACATTTTATGCCTTAATGCTAAACCTGTATCTTCTGCAGTATTTGAGAATACAAATTTAAACAAGAATGCCAAGATGGCACTATATCGCTCACCTTGGGGCAATTCCACTTGCCTGGTGGAAGATCACTAGATAAGGTTATATACCAAATAGGTTTCCTATATACGCCTTTGTAAAACAAGTGACCCCCAGGGCAAGGTCAATTTTGACTTAAGGGGCATAATTTGAACAAACTTTGAAGAAGTCTACTAGGCAATGCTACATGCCAAATATCTAAGCTCTACGCCTTGTGGTTTCAGAGAAGAAGATTTTTAAAGTTTTTCCTATATAAGACTATGTTAAACTAAGTGACCCCCGGTGCGGGGTCAATTTTGACCCAGGGGTAATAATTTGAACAATCTTGGTAGAGGTCCACTGCCAATGCTACATGCCAAATATCTTAGCTCTAGGCTTTGTGGTTTCAGAGAAGAAGATTTTAAAAGTTTTTCCTATATAAGCCTATACAAAACCAAGTGACCACCCCCGCGGGGTCAATTTTGACCCGGGGTCATAATTTGAACTTTTTTGGTAGAGGTCCACTAGACAATGCTACATGCCAAATATCTTAGCTCTAGGCTTTATGGTTTCAGAAAAGAAGATTTTTAAAGTTTTTCCTATATATGCCTATGCAAAAACTAAGTGACCACCCGCGCGGGGTGAATTTGAACAATCTTTGTAGAGGTCTACTCGACAATGCTACATGCCAAATATCTAAGCTCTAGGCCATGTGGTTTCAGAGGAGAAGAATTTTAAAGTTTTTCCTATGTGTTGCCATATCAACCAGAGTTCTGCATGGTATGGAATTCTTTGAACAATTTTGGTAGAGCTTCATGCAAGGAACATTCCTGCATAGTTTTATCAACATTGGCCTAGAGGTTTCAGAGGAGATGTCATTTGAATCAAAATGTTGACGGACGACGGACGACGGACAATCATCGTTCAGAAAAGCTCATCCTGTTGTAATGTAACAGTAACTATTTTAGGTCTACAAGGACAGATTGAAATAAAGTTACACATTATAAATTTGATTATATTTCAGTTGTGGTGATATTGATATTGAGAACAACTACAGGCCAGAAAACAATCTGGGTCAAGATTCCATCGAATTTCAGAAACCACACGACCAAATGTGGGGTTATTCCCATATTACGAACAGGTATGGGCTTAGTCAGAATTGGACGAGACACTTTTATAACTACTCACAACAGCCTTCTTGCCCAGACAACTGCAAAGGAGAATATCTGTACTGTGATACTACAGCAGACCCAAGATATCCCCAAGGACTTTGTATGACTAAAACAAAAGATGCTTGCAAACGTAAGGATGTGCGGGAGACGAGAGCAGCCACTGATATCACTGACAGCCTTGTTCCAAAGTTATCATGCTTTGCTGGTGTACGAATTAAAGGACTTCCTGGAGACGGTAGAAACAAAAGATCATCAGAAGAGACAAGCAGACGTATTCTTCAAGAAGAAATTGGTAGGGTTTATTATGAACAATAATGTATAGGTTCCACTTTTCTATTTTTTTTTATTTTCTTAAATTGACATCGCAAATATAATCATGCCGAACATTAAATAAACAGTACTGATATTAAATTTAATGTAAATTAATGAAATAAAATAGGATAGAGCTTGGAACAATTCTCACATGGTGGTTTACACTAAAATACTCTACGCTTCGAGGTTGTTTTTTTAAATAAATAAAGACTCATAAAATGACATTTTTCTTTTCTTAATTTTATCCTCGTAAAATCTCAGCAATTCATAAAATCTGCATGTAATGTTCTTGTCAAATTTCACTACATTTTGCACTAAATAACTACGTATAAGCAAAACAGTAGACATGTTTTTCTTGCATACCAGATCGGGATATCTGCAGTATTAATCAGTGCTGGAAATTCTCATCTTACACCCCCATGTGTAAGACGACTTAATTACGTGAGAACGAACTACTTTTATGAATGAATGTGTAAATTCGTACATAACTACATGGAAGTAGCGCGTAAATATAGTCATAAATTTAATTTTATTTCTGCTAATTTTAGAAGAAAATGGTATGAAAGAAAAATAATCTATCACTGGCTGCACGTGCAGATGAGAATATCCGGCTCTCGGGTAACTGTTTTGGTGGTAACTCGACAGAGCCTAGTTACTGCTAAAAAAAGTTACCCCCGAGCCAGATATGCGCATCGTGTGCAACCAGATTTTATTACCATGCATTTATATTTATTTAAAGGGACAATACCCTATAACTGATGTCAACCTAAATAACCTCCAAAACATAATAACACAATCTTTGGAAGTATTTTAACTTTAAGTTTCAACTATGTATTCCCAGTCATAATCGACACAATCAGGGGTTTGAAATAAACTGCAGTACCGTAAACCATCAATTATCTATGTGGAGTTGTTGTACAATGAATGGGTGGATGCGATTTATTATAGACAGCCTCTATATTGATTAATTGTGATAAAATGAGGCATTTTTCGCCATAGGTTCTTCTTTGAAATTGTATATATTTATCATTTGACGTTCGTTGAACATATAATCTATGTTTCGAGAATATAACATGGTAGATGTAGGGAGTGCCCCTTTAATGCTCGTACAATGTATGACAAATTTACGTTGATTTAACATCGCCGTTTGATATATTCGAACTACCCAAGTCCTACACTGTAAACGTTCTTTTAAATTAACATTTGTTTCGCGTATCTATATACATGAATATCACACAAACATGTATAACACCGAGCCTGTAGCACTTTGGAAATATTTTTCATGACAGGTGCGATTTGAACCATAACAATTCAGTGAACGCATCTTCATACATACCATATTTGTATATTAAACTTGAATAGTAAAGAAAATGTTGAACTAAAGATGACAAACATAGGCGAGGTTTACATGACTTTGTATGAAGTTTGAATTTAACACATAAGAGCAGTTCCAAATGAAGAAAGCCCCTTTGGTGTGTGACTTTTAAACCGTACCGGTAGAAGCAATTTATTGTGTTTCAATCTAAAATTCGCTAGAACTGAGGTACTTTATCGATGAATATACACAATTATATATATATATATCATTTATTCAAAGTTCAATCAACATTATCTTTTTATCCGACATACAAGTGTGCACATAGTAACTTATTCTCCAGAAATAGGGAGCGTTCCTTCCTCTCTAATTTTGTAATGTTGAATGTCTTTTCAATACTTTGGACTCCTGAATCGATCCTGCAACTTCAAGCGCACTATACGGACATTCAATCACTAGCCTATCAAGGCATTGCATTGTATCAGCAGTATATTTACGTAGATTTTTTATCTTTGTCTTTGCAGATAGGAGTTCTCCGGCAGCTAGTTGCGCGGATGAAAACAAGGCTACCGGAAGCATTATTGCACTTTGCATTTCAGTTGTCATAAATGTAGTTGGTAGTGTCGTTTGCATTGTGAAGCAGTGCAAAAAGAGAAAATATTTTCTCATGTAAAAATGTGTACTGGTGGTTCTTGCGTATTCGTGAGAGTGATTGGTGCTTATGTGAATGTTGTAACGTCAACTTAATATGGCTGTGACGGACACTAAATATTAGAGGCTCTCTTCAGTTCAATTTGTTTATATCTCAAATAATGAAGTGAGTAGACGCAGTGTGTCGTGATGAAACTTTTGTTTGACCAATTCTGCCTTCTTATCCTCATTATACCTAGCAAAAAGCTAGGAATATTGATATTTTGTTTTATTGAAGTAAATGACGTAGAGGTCATTACATGTACCTTTAAATCTAAATCTTGCAAAACAAAGTATACATGCGTGCTTTATATTGTGTACATAAGTTTAAATGTCTAAGATGTCGTGTCTGAATATTCATAGACATACTTTTTATATGGAACTTACACAAGAGGGCGAAGATGGCCCTATATCTCTCACCTGCAACTTAAGATAATATGGGACCACACTTCAACTCTAAACTATATATCATAAACACAAACATTATGTTTGACCTTGACAAGGCAAGCTTTTTGATCAATTTACATGATGATTGGATGGTAAATGTCACCTATATGGCTTTCACACGGCTTTCAACTAGGTTACCTAGTTTTTGACCCTAGATGACTCATGTTGGAATTCGATCTAGATTATAACAAGACAATCATACTGACCAAGTTTCATAAAGATATAATGACAAATGCAACCTCTATTGCATACACAAGATTTTTCTATGATTTGACCCCGTGAGATAGCTTTTGACCCTAGATGCCTCATGAAATATTTTGTGCCGGATTTCATCTATACAATCATACTGACTACTTCTTATGAAGATCCAATGAAAAATGCAACCTCTAGTGCAAACACAAAGTTTTTCTACGATTTGACCCCGTGACCTAGTTTTTGACTCTATATAACTCATTTTCGAACTCGACCTACATTGCATCAAAGATATCATACTGACTTAGTTTCATGAAGATCCAAAGAAAAATGCAACCTCTATAGCATACAAATTGTTTTTCTACAATTAGACTCAGTGACCTTATTTTGACCATCGATGACTATGTTCAAACTCGATCTAGATTTTATCAAGGCAATCATACTGACTTAGTTTCATGAAGATCAAATGAAAAATGCAACCTCTTTTTCATACACATTTTTTTTCTTCAATTTGATCCCGTTACCTAGTTTTTGATCTAGAACACCAATGTTAGAACTCGACGACCTAGATTTTATCAAAGCAATTAAACTGACAAAGTTTCATGAAGATCCAATGAAAAATGCAACCTCTATTGCATACCCAAGGTTATTCTACAATTTGCCCCATTGACCTAGTTTTTGACCCTAAATGACCAATATTCAAACACGACCTAGATTTTATCAAGGCAATCATACTGACCAAGTTGCATGAAGATCCAATGAAAAATGCAACCTTTATTGCATACACAAAGTTGTTCCATGATTTCACCCCTTGACTAAGTTTTTGATCCCAGATGACCAGTGTTCAAACTCGTCCTTTAATTTTATTAAGACAATCACATTAACGAAACTTAATGAAGATCCAATGAAAAATGCAACCTCTATTGGATACATAACGTATTTCTATGATTTTACCCCGTGACCAAGTTTTTGATCCCAGATGACCCATGTTCGAACTCGATCTAGATTAAATCATGGCAATCGTACTGACTTAGTTTCATGAATATCTAGCGACAAATGCAGTCCCTATTGCATACACAAGATTAAATGTGGTCGGACAAACGACAGACATACAACAGACAGACGACGGACACATGGCCATCATAAGTGCCAAAGATAGTTATGAAAGGAAACTTCTGCAAATGCTACAAATACTTCCCTTCATAGTGTCGGTAATCAGTGCCATCACAAACTGTGTTAACACGATTTTGTTCAAATTTTGAAAATTACAACTTTTTGCGTAATTTTTTTGTATTCCTTTTGCATCGAAGTTGATTGGAGAAAACGTTAAACTACAAAAACGTTTATTCAAAGTATTGATTTTATTGATAATTTTTTAGATGCCGTAGCTAGAGGTTTTCCATTTTCACGTAGTATCTTGAATAGGCAGAGTTAATACAATTAGATTGATGTGAGGGGTTTCAAATGCAAAAGGAATCTTTACTGGCATAACGTGATCTAGCAGACGATCGGGACATATTTTAGACCGTTTCCAAATCCTACATAGTCGGGATTATACTCTTCGTCTAATTCTTCCTGTTGCTTAGTAACGCCCATTTGACGACTGATAAATAATAAGTCCCATAGTTACACCTTTTCTCATATGGATATATCCACGCTACTAGAATAGTGTAACGTATAATAGCAGAAAAGTATATTCAAACAAAAACCTGTTATAAAACTTGTAATTAATTTCTATTATAATATTCAGATAATGTATGTAGTTTTGTCGTTTTTATTTTATCATTGAATATTTCCATATTCAGGACATGTATAGATCCGATGTGTGTGTTTTCAAGATGCTGATCTAGATAAAAACAAAAATAATATCAAACAGGGAATGCCACGTACCAAAAACGCAGCCTCCCCAAAACGAACCCCACATCACTCAGAAGTGCACACCACCAACACACACACACGCGCGCACACGCACACACAAACGACACACACACACACAATCATGTACACACACATATATACACTACCAACACACACTAGCATACAAAGCAAACACACGAGGACAAAACGAACAATTAAAGGAACACAGTGGGGCACCGCCTTGGAACGGTCAGTAGCCAACCGCAAAAAAAATATCCACATAATTTTGATACCTTCGATAAATTAAAGTGTATTACATAGGGGATGAGTGTTGGTTTCGATATAATGTTACGTTATAATTCCACCGCAGGTGCACCAAAAGAGGCGCAGCTCAATGAAAATAACTATTTGTGTGTTCACTGATGAAGTCAATGTGGTACATGTACCAAACCGATACCAATATATGTTATGCTTATTTTATGTTTACAAGTCTTCTTGGTTTTATATATACTTTCTCTGTACTTTTCTACGGATTGGTCAATGTCAAACAGCTCTTACAGAGACAACATTCCCACATGTTAAAGTTTGCACTATATTATTCCCGACTATGTGTTTATTACAATGATGAAATGACCATATGTATTTGATTTGTGTGGCAGTGACGGGCACAAATTATTGAGGTTTACTTCCTATGGAAAATCATGAATGTATTATATCGACACGAAGCCGTCACAGCAATACATAGCTTCAAATATAGAAATTTAATATACGGAACAGTTACATTTTCATATAGAATCACTCATTTATTCCATCGTTTGCCCCATTCCCTAGTTCAGTAAGCAAGCACTCTGATATAGAGCTGTGTTATGTTCATGAACTGTTCATCAAATGCTGATGAAGAAGTTCATAAACAGTTAAAGAATTCCTGAAGAAAATAAAGAGTTCTTAGTATGTTCTTCTCCTATTCATAAACCCTCGCCATTACAGGTTAAGAACACATGAACCACAAGCCTTCAAAGGTTCTTGATTTATTCATAAACCTCCACACGTGTAGTTAAAGAACTGTACTAATGAACTTAGAAGTGTTTCAGAAGTGTTTAACTGTTTAAAAACCTTTGCTGAGAAATTTACCCTGCTAAAAAGAATCACCAGACTCACAAAATTTTACACTTAAGATGTTCATGAACTGGCCCTGATAAATTCTTAAACTCACTTCATGAAGTTTTATTCACCTATTTTTATGAACGTATCAAGAATTGTAGAAGGATTTATATTAACCTTGAAATATTCCTAACATGTGCTAAAAAATCCTGAAATGTGCTAAAAAGAAATCATTAATATCTAAGAACCCTGCATGAAAAACTCGTGGAATCGTCTTCAAATACTAAACCCCCAAAATATTCAATACATATTCTTAAAGTGGAATTTTGCACATTTATTTCAAGTAACAATCTAGCTAAAATAGGTGTGCGTAAAAAGGGTAAAGGAAATAATAGCTTTTAACCCAAAACACCAAACTCTTCCTGCTACCAGTACGAAATAATAACTTTCCAAATATTACTTTTTCTATTTTGACTGGGAGAGTCAATTTAAGAAAAAACAACTGCATGCAGGAGTTGCTTTCCTTCCACTGCCGAAATCTCTACAAACAACTTAATTGATTTTGTAAAATAAATGCTTGCACCATAACTTAAGCACTATTGCACAGATTAACTCCAAACATGGAACATAATTATATCATTAGGTGTACATTAGCGCAGTGTTTATTAACCACAACTCCAGCTCATATAACTCTTGTATTATCCCCCTTAGTTTATATTATAAAAATATGTTCAAGTCATATCTTTAAGACTACTGCAAGGATTCACTTGTTTTGTTAATATTGTTTTGCGCATGCGTACCGGAAGGCGAAAGTACGATGATGAAAACGCGAAAGTACGATGACGAAAACGCGAAAGTACGACGACGAAAACACGATGACGAAAACGCGGAAACGCGAAAGTGAAAGTACGGTGACGAAAACAAGAAGGTACGATGATGAAAACGCGAAATTGTATCGCATTTTCATCATCGTGTTTTCGCGTTTTCGTCATCGTACTTTTGCGTTTTCATCATCGTAGTTTCGCGTTTTCGTCATCGTTCTTTCGAGATTTCGTGTTTTCGCGTTTTCGTCATCGTACTTTCGAGTTTTCGTCATCGTGTTTTCGCGTTTTCGTCATCGTATTTTCGCGTTTTCGTCATCGTACTTTCGTGTTTTCGCGTTTCAAATTATTTCATTCATAGGCGATGGCCCTAACGGAATTCCGTATACTTCAGATGGTGTCTTTTTGGTCTGTAAAATATAAAACTATTTATCTGTCAAGAGAGATGGGTGGGGCACTTCTCCCGGACTCCCCTCACGTACCGGTATTTAATTGTGGCCGAAAAAAAATAAGGGTTAGTTGAAAGCCTGGTACATACATCCCTGTGCTATAAGTTCACCATTAACTTTTGGCCCGGATCAGCTTAAATATGAACAATTTACATAAAACATAGAAAAGCAATCCATTCACCGGTTTATGAGAAGTATAAAGATTTTTTTATTTTTAGCTTTAGTGGCCCCAGTTTGAGCACTTAAAGAGGCACTCCCTACATCTAGCAGATGATATTTTCGAAACATAGATAATGTGTTCAATGTACGTAAAATGAAAAATAAAAACAACTTAAAAGAAGAACCTATGGCGAAAAACGCCTCATTTTACCACAATTGAACAATAAAGAGGCTGTGTGTAATAAATCGCGTCCGCCCATACAACAACAACAACTCTACATAGATTATTGAATGGTTTACAGTACTGCATTATATTTTAAACCGCTAATTATATTGATAATGACTGGGAATGCATGGCTGAAACATATTCTTATATACAAATTGTATTCAAATTTTCAAACAAATAAAACTTGACTATCTACAAAAGATAAATACCAGTCCCTTGAAAACATAGTGGCCATGTTTGTTTGGCAAAGCTACAACAACTGCTTCTTCTGCTTTTACCACTAAATCAATAAAAACATTGTATTTTTTAATTGTTCTGCAGGTACAACTTCAATCACAATGTGTTGTACTACTATTTGTATTAAATGCATTCCTGCTTTATATTGTAACAATTATTTTGGATAAGAGAATAAACAAATCCTTTGAGTAGAATTCTTAAGTTTAATAATTCTTAAACTATTTGTAAAATACATACAGCATAATGTTAACTACTCCAAAACTACATTCTCTCCTATTCTCACGTTGGACTCCGTCTACATCGAAAGAGTCTGAACCTAAGAGGTCTCCCCTTTTATACAATTCCTACAAAGCCCGCCCAAAGCTAACCTGTTAG
Organism: Saxidomus purpurata; assembly: GCA_022818135.1. Lineage (NCBI taxonomy): Eukaryota > Metazoa > Mollusca > Bivalvia > Venerida > Veneridae > Saxidomus > Saxidomus purpurata. The sequence continues at coordinate 13,117,175 of JAFMSR010000007.1, forward strand.
CTTCCTTTTAAGGTTTGCTACCTCACAAATCATGTAGCCAAGCTAACCAATGCTACTATGTTAGCCCCCAAATAAGGCATGTTAGCCCAATAAATCAGGTAGCATTTGCTATCTTCCAGCAGTGCTAACTGTTGAAATACCAGTTCTGAGATAGTCTGGACACTGGCCAACCAAGACAATGAAATTCACCTCAGATAACCAATTGAGCATTACTGAGAGTCAAAACTACAACACTATGTACGCAGCCATGAAGTCCTATTCCTCCTCAGCAAAAATTTGATTTGTTTCAATAACTAACACAAAGCACTGTATCAAGCCTAATTTGTCAACAGAATAAAGTACTGCATGACTTGTGCGCCTCTTTATTCTGGAGTATTCTGCACTGTAGAATTTTTCACTGTTAACACATATTCTTTGAACCCTAGAATTGTTCACTATTTACACATATTCTTTGAACCGTTCTTAAACTTTCACAATTTTCCACCCCTAAAGCCTATAAAGAATCACCATTTAGATATATCCTGGTTCCTCGGAGCTTGATTTACAACTTCCCCGGTTCCATGTACGGATTTTAAAATTATTGAACTTCCATCCTCAAATGCAAAGCAACTCCAGCTCCAAATAGAACCTAGGTTCTTCACGTAAGTGGGTATATGAAAACAAATATTATGCACATTGAGTACACATGAACCCGGCCCATAAAGGCTGGTAAATTGACAATAGAACTGATCGAGCAATATTTTTGTCCTTTCAAGTTTAACATCCGTGATTTCATCTCCTGCAAGTATGAAAATGCTGCAAGCTTGAAGCTCTGTGGCTTTGAAATGGGCATACAAGTTTTCGAGGTCACGTTGCAATCGTTCTATGTAGTAAGGAGGCTTCACTTTTAACAACCTTTCAGAGACATGCTTCAGCTTTTTGCCAATAAAATAATCGTTGCCACTCTCTGAAGCTGAAAACCATTTCTTCATGATATTCTTCACAATTTATGATAGCACAGCGTGCATGTAGTCGGGTATTGTTCCGTTATCAATGTCAAATTCGTCGAAGTTTACAGGACCTGACAAGCCTTTGAACCCTGTTTCACTGTGATTCACAGAGGCAGTATTCATTAATTCAATGACATTAACATGATCTGATTGGATACAATGTTTATTATTGATTTAGAGGTAAAAGCAGAAGAAGCAGTTAAAAGCTACTATTTCCTCTACCCTTATCACATTTAAATGCACAGCAACCGAAAATTGCTTTTATAAAACTGTCGCCATAAAATAGTTATTCGGCATAGTCAATAAGAAAATTGTCAAAACTTAATACCAACTGTGCAGATCTGGAGTAGAAAATACCACATCTATCAAAATTAAAATGGCCTCTTGGCGAAACAGACAGCAACGTGTGAGGAAATTAAGAGGATACAGGTATTGTGTTTTTATTTAACGCAACAAGTAAGAAAAAAACAATATTTTTGTGACTTTAAAATGGCAATTAGCATTATGAAAGACTAAATATTCATACGGAATGTAGACAAAAATGAAGCGAGTCACAACACACGTGTTAGACTGATTTTCAGAAAGTTGCCAGGTTTATTGCCTCTGTCGTTATTTGAATGCATTGTAAACATATTTAAATTCTGTATGTGACCAGTAGCACAAAAAAATCCAGTGACTGCAGATTGCCGGAAGACGTCTTGTCTGAGCTAGATGGGTAGGGTAATTTGCATTTGTAACATAGATCACTGTGAGGAGGTTCGATAAATGTACAAATGTAGATGACAACACATTATGTTAGAGTGACAGACTAAGTACTCTGCACTGACACTGAATTACCCTTGTAAATAGTACTTGTTGCAGCATTGTTTACATAAGCAGTCCTTTCTGATCTGCTAAAAATAAAACAAATAATTGAGCATGTGTTTAGCTTATTTAGTCAAATTAGTGATACCTTGCTCTTGTTTATATCAGTTGGTGCCTGTTGGGAACCCGTAAACTTTTGTTTATTTATTTTCTAGCTGAATTGTTATTTAGATGGCGCATAATGACCGCTTATCAATTGAATCAGTTGTGTTCATTAAGTACGTCAACTGTTTAAATTCCGACTATTGGTCGTATTCCCGATGTGTTTTCCTACTTAATACTGAGTAAAATTGGTCCGAGTTCATTAAGCGGACGCTTAGCTTCATTGTATCTGTATGATACGGATATTTGAGCACGTCCATCCCCGGCGGACCACATACAAACAAGCGGCGACCTTCCTGGAATCACCGCTGTCTTCGGTTCGTGTTTTTTTGGCGCTTAGTGATTTAAAGATACCATTAGCATCAACTTTCAAATACACACTGCCTTAACTAAAATAAATTTTTTATACAATTTTATAATATACATGTACATTTTTGTGTACGCGAACTCAAATTAGATGATATTTTTTGTTTCGGTGTAAAATCACGTTATAATTTCGCTGAGTGGACATCAACACGATACTAACAATTTTTCTGTTTATTTTATGTCTAAAACTCTACTTTTGTTGAGTTTGTTTCAATTAAATGTCGATAATCACGGGAAACGTCATCAGAAAGCACACCAAACATAAAGTCATTTTAACAACGCCATCATTATATGGTTTCCTGCATTCTTTTTGATCGGTTAATCCGGCAAGAAAAAATTGATAATTTCACTGATATGAGCGAACAGTGAGATTAATGGGATGTAATTCACCCTTAGATTTCGATAAACCACCGTAAACATAAAATAAGTTATTCATGAATTGTATTTTTCAATTTCAGATTGTGGAACAGTGAAGCTTTTTCGGTTGTGAACGACCTTTCGGAGATGAGTACAGTTTGAGAAAATTCAGCCTGAACAGACAGGTTCTCACAATATCCTTACATCGAAGAGTCCTTCAGTGAATGAAGTGACAGTTGCCTGACACGAATTTCCCATTAAAGATTGATGGCGAAATTCCAGTGTTTCTTTCAAAATCATTTTTGTCGTGAACCTTTTCAATGCCCATCACTGAACTTCTAAGAAATCGTCCCAGTGGATATTAAAAGTTTTCAATTGATTGGCAGAACAGTGCTTCTCATCTAGGATTTTTTAAAACTAAATTTCTTATTAAGCGGTGCTTATCTTATTTATCCGTCCGAAGAAAATTGGCGTAAATAATTAATGTGAACTTTTTGTTGCTTTTTCTCTGATAGATCTATTTTCATTTTAAAACATTTTATTATTCTTTTATTTATATTTGTTGTTGTTCTAAAATTTAAGTGCAGTGTAACATTAATCATTTTAGTGTGAGTGTAAATATTTGAAATAATCTAATCATTTAAAAATCAGTGTTTATGTTAAATATTCTCATACAAATAAATATGCTTTGTTTAGAAAATTTTCATTTCATATTTTTTTATAGTGTTTCGTTTTGTATTACTATTACAAGCAATATAAACATTGTGAAAGTAGTCCGGCAAAAAGTCAGAGAAGCTTGAGAAATCTGATGTCCTCAGACTTTTTCATAGGTTAAAACAAGGAAAAGTGTTCTTAGGTCACTGACATGAGACAGGTTGTTGTTCTTAGACAGGCTTTATCAGGCAGTTGTCATAGTAATGTCATGATAAATGACATTCCCATAGAAATTAGTATGTGTAATTCCTAACAGATGAAGAATCTATAGATAAGTATTATTATGGGCCGCAGCAGGGGCTCGCCATTTTTAATACGGGGTGCGCAAAACGTGCAGAAGTTGTCGTTCATTATTTAGATGTGTCTCTCATCATATAAAAAATTAGGTACTTCTGAGATGAATACTGTAGACACAGTCTATTGCCCTTCTGTTTTATGTTCTGAAAATACTAACAATATTTCATATACTGCCCTATCCCCGAATTTAGACAGTGACTTTGATCAATCGATTAATATTATTTGATAACAGTGAATTTTTATACTACACGTCAGTCGGTAGATGTGGTGCAGTGTCAGTTTCTACTTGTTCAGCCAGAAGGTTCCGGGTCGACTCGCACCTTAATTAACTCGTACCTTAGTCGGCTCTTACTCTAATTGGTCAACTCGTACGGATCAAAAAGTCAACTCGTACCCTTGATAGTCAACTCGTACCTTCTTTCAAAACTTCAGATTTAACCAGGACGAAAGAGACTAATATGTAATTAAAGGTGGGGCCATATGGAAAATATCACGATATTATTTAAATCGTGGTTATGAAATAACGTTTATATATTGACACAATTGAAATTGTTTTGTTGTTGTAGATTTATTTGCATGTCTAGATAGTTGTTTATAGACGGCAAAAATCTTGTTTACCAACAACTGTGAATTCGGCAACCTGTAAAAACAATTTATGAAAGATAATCATAACTTCTGAGTTCAATGCGGCGATAGAACGAATGCATTAGTCAAACAATGCAATTTAGAATGGGTCTCCGTGAATTCCTTTGGGACCATGCCTCAACAGTTACCATCACCAATTTCCAAAATATTTACATGTCAATTTTGTTTGTTGGCCTGCTGTGATTCTTTGTACTTTGTATCACAGCTTTTCTTGTTATATATTCAACCTAACGGTTGATCAGTTGCAATATTAGGTAAAACGCGAGAGTAATTTATGGTTTTAATTTAAGTGATTTATACCAACTCTTGTTTTATAGCCTTCTATGCATGTTAAGGTATGAAGACTGAACTCGTATTGAATATGCCGTAGCAAATTGAATACTTTGTGTTTCAGTGAACATGTTTTACATATTGTATTTTCGTAACAGTATAAAAGATTTTGCAATAAAGGGGCGCACTTAGTAACCATATGTCTTCTTACAAAGCCTACAAAAAGGTATCCACTACAAAAACCTAGTTCATCGTAAACCCAAATGCAGGATCATCGCATATAATTATGTATCCACCGTCATTGCTTGTTTCCCCTTGCCGTCAGTTTGGCCGTCTGTCTTATTTTTTCGTTTCCACTCTTCATCTCTAAAACCTCTAGTTGACTTTGCATCAAACAATTCTAGTCCTGTATCAGCTTCGTATAAAAAGGAGATGGACCTTTAGAGCTTATATACATACTAGTAGCTATGTGATGCATATTGGATAATTTTGAAGAATATCGCCCAAATTAAGTTTACAACAGTGTTTCATTATATTTTGTTACATAATCTTTGTACATGTATTTGGTAGTGTATCGTGGAAAAAGCTTGAGCATGTTAAAGTGATTGGGTAAATCAACTGGTGGAACATTTGTCCCGTAAGCAAAGCATTCCGGCAAGACTGCACGGTTAAGTAGCACAATGACATATTCTTACTTTTTGTTAACTTGATCTTTATGATAGCCTGATGCCAGCCGCCTGCCACGTTTAACCTTCTGCAGAGTGTTTTTAGAATGTCTTTTGACTACTAAGCCGAATAGGAAACTATGTCAAAATGAGATAACGAAATGGTGACCAGGTGTGCGATATAGGGACAACAAAATGTTTTGGTTCAATTAAGATATAATTACTTTCATCAGAACATAATTTGTGCATTTGATAGAAAATTTGTTTAAGACTGTATCCTGTTTTTTCAGTCGTCCGCGACAAGACAGGAACAAGATATTTAACCGTTATCTGCTATTGTTTAGATATTCTATCGTTATGGCGGAGGCAATATAATTATACCCCCAAAACGAAGTTTAGGGGGGTATATAGGAGTCACCCGGTGGTCGGTTTGTCGGTCGGTCTGTTGCATTTTCCTTGTCCGGAGCATAACTTGAAAACTACTAGTTGGAATTCAATACAACTTCATACAATGGTCAAGCACATAGAGAGGAAGTGCAGTGCACAAGAACCATAACTACATCTTGACTAATTACAGAGTAATTGCCCTTTGTTACTTTTCCTTGTCCGGAGCATTACTTAAAAACTACTGGTTGGAATTCAATACAACTTCATACAATGGTCAAGCACATGGAGAGGAAGTGCAGTGCATAAGAATCATAACTCCATCTTGACTCATTACAGAGTTATTGCCCTTAGTTACTTTTCCTTGTCCAGAGTATAATTCGAAAACTACTAGTTGTAATTCAATACAACTTCATACAATGGTCAAGCGCATGGAGAGGAAGTGCAGTGCATAAGAACCATAACTCCATCTTGACTAATTACAGAGTTATTGCCCTTTTTTACTTTTCTTTGTCCGGAGCATAACTTGAAAACTACTGGTTGGAATTCAAAACAAATTCATACAATGATCAAGCATCAGAGGAAGTGCAGTGTACAAGAACCATAACTCTATCTTGATTATTTACTGAGTTATTGCCCTTTGTTACTTTTCCTTGTCTGGAGCATATTTGGAAAACTGCTCGTTAGAATTTAATACAACTTCATACAATTGTCAAGCACAATGATAGGAAGTGCAGTGCAAAAGAGCAACAACTCTATCTTGACTAATTTCAGAGTTATTGCCCTTTGTTATTTTTTCTTATCTGGGGCATAATTCGAAAACTATTGGTTGGAATACAATACGACTTCAAACAATGGTCAAGCACATTGAGAGGAAGTGCAGTGTACAAGAACCATAACTCTTTTTTGATTATTTACAGAGTTAATGCCAAGACCAATATCTCTTTTTAGTTTGTTTGCAAGGTATTCTGTTACTACGAACTTCCTCAGTTTATAAAGCAGTCTTTTGGGGGTATTAATCACATTTAGTGATAACTCTAGTTCAAATGACGTATTGTCTTTTGCCCTGTCACCATGCGGCAATGAAAGAACAAGACTACAACAGATTGGAAAGGCAATTCAAACTTGTGGCAATTATATTGAAAAGCTGTTTGTCATCTATCAAATAAATAACACTTACTCTAAAATTAAATGAAATCATTTTTTCCCAGAGTGTATACATTCATTTTGTACCAGGGATGCTTTATTAAATTCATTGGAAAATATTTGTATTGCATTTCCTTAGTTCCGAGGCAAGTAAGATTTTTTGTCACTTCTGTCATATTGTTCAGTCGTCCACGACATAAGATATTTAACCGTTTTCTGCTATTGTCTAAATCTACTTTCGTTGTGGCAGAGGCGACAGACCGACAATTACAAATAAAAAATGTATTGTGATTTTGCTCTGTTACTCTTCGATAATGAAAGAGCTAAACGACAACAACTTGCCGGAAATACGGAAATATATGAACGAAAACTTAGAAAATATCACGGTTTGGTTTTGTTGTCTTGTCGACCAATCCACAACGACATAATAATAATAATAATAATAATAATAAATTCTTTATTTTCAGGAGGTATAATCTCATTACGCATATACATCAAAATTAAATTAAATTAAATGTACATACATACTTTCAATGAGGCCTTCTATAAAACAACAACATATCAACATACATTGCATAGGCAAAAAAAGAAGAAGATACATTACACACACACAAGAAATGAGCAGAACACCAATAATTATAAAACATATTGTATTATAATGATTATAAAGCATATTATATACATAACGTATTAGGAGCCATTTACGGCATTCGTATACATGTACACATTTTAGTGTTCTTTCGCGCATGATCATCTTCCGTTCTGTCGTTTTGCTGAGGTTGACAACACATAGTATAAGGTAAAACTCATTGATATGAATATTATTATACTCAAAACTCAAACATATAAGAAGAATTCAAGAATAGTATACAAGATTACTGTAATCATTGCATCCAAACACATTTTCAGCAAACAAACAATTATCTTATGAAAAGCTGCTTAACACTGATTCGAAAAACTGTATCGTTCCATAATTATTTCACAAAATGTAACCTACACAACTAAAAGACTACAAGCGTTTTAAAAAGACCGAAAGTTAACACTAATCTTCATGTTGAAACATATACATCATGTATTATGTTGTGTGTTAAGACCTGTAGTTGTCATGTCGTCGAATATCGTCATAGGATTTACTCCCTTTACCTCTACGTGCCCTGTATATGACAGCTGCTAGAACTGCTAATGCCACTATTGTTGCAAGTAATCCAGTAGCCGTTTTATATCCAGATGAACCGTTGTTGTTGGAGTCTGTGTCATGAGGATCAATTTCTTTATTCATGAAATATAAATAAACGGCAAAAATGTTAATACACAGTAACCATTGGAATCACTAGGATTTAAAAGTTTTGGTTGCTATTTCACACAGTTACAAATTTCTATAGCATAAACATAATGCTAAAAACAACGTCGTATCTAACGAAGGCATCTTCAAGCTATTTTTCAAATCATGTCGTTATAACATTATTGAACGTTATTTATCATCAAAACCAAATAAATATCTACTCTGAAAATTCTAAAAGCGACTTATCATTAAAAATATCTTAGATCTGCCTTTGAGATAACTTTACTTTTTTTAAAAGTATGATCAATAAATGAAAATATATTTAACACAGGTTCGATGGAATTTCAGCTTTTTTCAATTAACATACCTCCTCTGTCGCGTTTCAGTATGTTTTCACACTCAGCCGCCGATGTCTCAATTGTTCTACCATCACCTTTAAGCCCTTTTAATCTTGTCCCTGTTTCACAAGGAAGTTTCGGTTCAAGAGAACTTCTTTCCAGTGGTCCATGCCAAATGTCAGCGAATTGCTTTGTACAAGTTTCCCGTGTTCGGGACAAATATCGGCCTTTGTCGTCACAAAACAAATAATCACCTTTGCATGTGGTACTGCATGCAGGCTGTGGCTCGTATGAATAATAACTTTTCGTCCAGTTAAGCCAAAGTCCGTCAATATTTCGGAGATGGCTATAGCCAAACACAGGATCGTGTGGTCCTTGTTTCACGCTAACATTCCGTCCTAAGTCATTTAACGGCCGGTAGTCTGACTCAAGGTCGATACTGCTGCACCTGTAAAACCGTCAACTATTATACAATTTTGAATTTTCTTATGAATAAATATTTCGTTCGGAATGATACACCGACATGGTAGACTTTTTCAAGATTTTAATACTGTTTAAAGTCTATTCTGCAAAACCAGGCGATATTTTCATTTTTGGGATGCATAAAATTGAACCAATACATAAATATGTATATATCTTAAATCGACGCATTCGTACAAAAAGGCATCGTCTATAAGAAAGTAACCGTACAAAGAAGATTTGTATATGCACATGAAATTTTATCACAGCTTTAAATGATAAATTGTGCGTTTACACAATTATACATCATTTATGCATTTGAGACCTTTAGTTATTATGTGCTTCCTTAACATTTAAGCTACATACTTAGGTCTTACGCGCGACACACAGTCCTCGACTGTCCATAAACTTAGAAGTCGTTACCTTTGTTCGCGTACGCCATTTTACAAAAAATATCATCATTCGCTTTTTTCTAGAACGAACACTTTAAAACAACTGCAAAGTACTGATACAAACAGAATGACAGAAAATGTGCGCTCTTATTAAATACTACTTCTATCTTAGGTACTCAACTACTAAAATGTGAGAAATGATGAAACATACATCTACAGAAAGGCATGGTCTCTTTCAAAAGTATTCGAGTAGAATCGGCGAGTTCGAGAATACACAGAGCCGGTCAGTTAGAGTTTGTTGGACGCAACGTTGGTTTACACAGTATATCGTGAACTCACAGAACAGCTTAATGTGTTGAAATTTAAGATTGATTTCATACATGTGAATAAATAAAAATAAGAAGGTAGTCAACTCAGCGCAACCTTAGTCAACGTCATTCTAGGTTCGTTGCCGCTTCAAGCCGTTACATGCTTATATGTGTTTTTGTATGCATCTTGGATTATTGTTGTTACAATGAAATAATCTTTTTAGGATGATAGAATTAAGATTCAAGACCGAAATGTGTGATTTTTAGCTCACCTGGCACAAAGTGCCAGAGTGAGCTATTAGGATCGCATTCCATCCGGCGTCAGGCGTACGTCGTACGTCCGTCCGTCCACCATTTCCTTCAAACGACATCTCCTCTGAAACCACTGGGCCAATGTTGATGAGACTTTGCAGGGATGTTCCTTGCATGAAGCTCTATCAAAGTTGTTCAAAGAATTCCATTCCATGCAGAACTTTGGTTGCTATGGCAACAAATAGGAAAAACTTTAAAAATCTTCTTCTCTGAAACCACAAGGCCTAGAGCTTAGATATTTGGCATGTAGCATTGTCTAGTAGACCTCTACCAAGATTGTTCAAATTATGACCCCCGGGTCAAAATTGACTCCGCGCGGGTGGGCACTTAGTTTTTGCATAGGCATATATAGGAAAAACTTTACAAATCTTCTTCTCTGAAACCACAAAGCCTAGAGCTAAGATATTTTGCATGTAGCATTGTCTAGTAGACCTCTACCAAGATTGTTCAAATTATTACCCCCGGGTCAAAATTGACCCCGCACCGGGGGTCACTTAGTTTGCATAGGAATATATAAGAAACACTTTAAAAATCTTCTTCTCTGAAACCAAAAGGCCTAGAGCTAAGATATTTAGCATGTAGCATTAGCTAGTGGACCTCTACCAAGATTGTTCAAACTATGAGCCCCGGATCAAAATTGACCCCGCACAGGGGGTCACTTAGTTTTACATAGGCTTATGTAGGAAAAACTTTAAAAATCTTCTTCTCTGAAACCAAAAGGCCTAAGGCTTAGATATTTGGCATGTAGCATTGGCTAGTGAACCTCTTCGAAGATTGTTCAAATTATGACCCTCGGATCAAAATTGACCCCGCACCGGGGGTCACTTAGTTTTACATAGGCTTATATAGTAAAAACTTTTAAAATCTTCTTCTTTGAAACCACAAGGCCTAGAGCTTAGATATTTGGCATGTAGCATTGCCTAGAAGACCTCTTCAAAGTTTGTTCAAATTATGCCCCTGGGCTCAAAATTGACCTTGCCCGGGGGGGGGGGGATCATTTGTTTTACAAAGGCGTATATAGGAAAACTTATTTGGTATATAACATTATCTAGTGATCTTCCACCAGGCAAGTGGACTTGTACCAAGATGAGTGATATAGGGCCATCTTGGCCCTCTTGTTTCATCTTACTACTATAAGCTAGGTCATAGTAATAGAAACAGTACGGTTTATTCTGCATCAACACTCACGTGTGTTTTTAACAGACGTAAAAACTATCTTTTTAGCCTCGAAGTAACATTTGGCAACGACTTAGTAATTTTGATGATTAAACCAAATAACAAGCAACGCTTTAGTCCTTATAAAAGAAGCTAGTCGTAATTCATGCTTAAAGTTAAGTTTCAATTTGCCATGTGTTTAACGTTACTTTTCAATCTGATGCTCTCGGAAATACTCCCAAATGTAATCAATAAATGCATGATGAAACCAGAATATTGGATCATAAGCCGAGTTTTTAACAACACTCATGTCTCCGCCTATATAATCATGCACACTGTCGTGAAGTGATTCCAGATTATGGCTTTCGTCCGTCTCCTCCAAACCAGTAGTTATATCCTTAAAATTTAAAAGCATTAACTGGATTAATCTTCACGAATCAGTAACGTATTCTTTCAAAGACAGTTACATGTTTTTTGTATGTTTATGCTGCAACAGGTCAAAACATAGAACTTAATTATACATTTATCATTTTACTTCATTTAATTATTTAACATTTGAAAATGCTTTATTTACTAACTTTGCAATAAGAATAAATGAATTAATATAAATGTAAAAAAATAAAGTTCATCAAACTATATAAAATTAATATATTTTTTGAACATATAACAAATAACAAAGCGTTGCAAATACGTTTGAAATTCCAATATAAACATATTGTGTCGCGGTGCCGTAAACTCAGCATTTTCAATCGATTTTTTAAAATTCCTACCTAGATATTTACTTCTTTTGTTGATTCTTGCCTTTAGTTTTATATTTATGTATTATAGTTTGTCATTTTTGAAAATTCTATTTTTTCTTCAGCAAATGATACCGAGCAGATTTAAAAGCTACTCGTTAACAGTTTCCGGTAAAAAAATCCAAATTGATATACCAAAAGCGTATAAATTAAATATAGAGAAATCCTTTACGGGAATTTATAGTGGACCTTTTTTATGATTCGTTCTAAAAAATGTTAATTTCAGACAATTCGAAAAACTGTTTTTTACCAACATATGAGACCGAGCAGCTTTAATAACATGATAATGTCTGAAGAAAGAACTCTCCATCACTTTGTAGACTAAAACAGTGTAAGATGACTTTTCGCCAGTGCTGGTAAATAATTTGATTAGAAGGGAAAATATATGTACGTAATATCTGTTCATATTATAAAGTACACACTTTAAAATTACAAAAGCCTCTCAGTACTTCCATGTCCTCCTTATTTATAAGTCTCGTTGAGAAATCGTTTTTCGCTAACTCCCTTGATATGATAGCTCCGTGGGCTCCGTAAATAAAGTTGAAGGGACCTTTTCTGACAACATCATCGTTTTCACCGAAGAAACAAGGAGTCCAAAGGACAGATTCGTACGGTTGTGGTATCTCGACGTTGATTGTATAGTCCCAATATGGTAAGGATACACTTGGATTTATATTCCGCATCTGTTGTTCAAAGCTGTATGAATTATTTAGAAAACTGTTTGAATAAATAGTTTTGTATTTTGATATTTGATTGCATATTGGTCATTTTAGTACACGTTATTAAAGCAGGGGTTCAAACGCGTTTGAAATGCTTTATAATTTGGTAGCGTTTAATTTCAAACATAAAGAAAATACACTGGAACTTTTCTAATTGATGATTTGTTCTTAAATGTGTTAATATCAGACAGTTCGAAAAACTTTATCTTTCACAAATATCGGTAAGCGAGCAGCTTAGAAGAGTCACTTGTCAAAGACCAGATACCACATGACTCATTTGATAATGATATGTCTACTTTTTCATGCCTAGTCATGCTAGTGGTACATGTACAGCTTCGAAAATGGTGTCTATGTGAAGGCTCCAACCTATTTTTGTAGTGTATACTTGATTGTTATTGATTTATATTCTTTATTCATTCATTTTACATTAAACATGTAATATTTATCAAATAGTAATGATGACTTTTAAAATTTTATACATATTATTATCCAGGTTCCAAGTACTTGTCAGTTATTAGCAATTGACTAGAATACAGTGTTAGCAAGATTTTAAAGTTTTTCTTATATTGATGTCTGTCATCAATCTTTTGCGCGGTCTAATTTTTCTCAGTCTTTACTTGGGAATTATAACATTTTCTTACTATAAATGCTTACATACTGCAAACTGTCAGAGACTTTTATTTTGCTACATATGTACTTTTTGACGGACGTCATTAGATTAAATTCTAAAATCGTAAGAACCCTATATCCTAGTAAGTTGTTTATGACTGACATGGATTCTTAACACAGACAATTATTCTATATGGTAGGAGTTTGTAAATTAGTATAATTACTTGATAGAAGTTTCAGTTTTACTGCTAAATTAATGAACAAAATGGAAATCACTTTAATTCCATTATTATTACGTAGACGGCGTTCAGAACTGATGGAGCACTTGCTTATGTCATTTCGCAGGAATTAATACCAAAACAAAAATTGAGGGTATGAAGTTATCAAACTGCAACCAGTTTACCTGCAACCATTTTACCGTCGAATGTTTCTTTGAAATTAAGCATGTCAAAGTTGTGTCTTAACGAGGATTCATTCAGTTACAGAAAGTATACCATTCGATTCAAAGGTAATCTGCCAATCCCATGGTTACAAAGGAATATTTGAAAAATACTGAAACTTTACACATGGTTAATCCCCCCGCTGGGAAGAAGTTACCTGAAGGTTGTACTTTCATACATTTTACTTGGTGAGAGGAAATCCTTAAAAAGCCGTATAGTTATGGTCATGCTGAGTACAGTTTTCAAGTAAGTGGAAAAAGAATAAGGCAATGAAGAGAAGGATTATATTAATGTTCATTATCAGTATAGTTATGATGTTTTTCTATTTGACTAAAAGTAGGCAAGGTAGAGTTATTGTTTTTGCACACTAAACTTCCTACCAATGTGCTATGTCAGTGTATTAAGTTTGAAGAAAATCCCTCAAGTACTTTTGGAGTTATGCTCCGGAATTTAATTTCCAAGTAAATCTGATAAAGGGGAATAACTCTAAAAGTAGGCAAGGAAGAGTTATTGTTTTTGCACACTGCACTTCCTGCCAATGTGCTATGTCAGTGTATTAAGTTTGAAGAAAATCCCTTAATTACTTTTGGAGTTATGCTCTGGACAAAACTTTTAAAGAAAATATGATAAAGGGGAATAACTCTAAAACTAGGCAAGGTAGAGTTATTCTTCTTGCACACTGCACTTCCTACAAATGTGCTATGTCAGTGTATTAATTTTGAAGAAAATCCCTCAAGTACTTTAGGAGTTACAAATGTATGCTCCGGATTTTTTTTTCAAGTAAATCTGATAAAGGGGAATAACTCTGAAAGTAGGCAAGGTAGAGTTATTGTTCTTGCACACTGCACTTCCTACCAATGTGCTATGTCAGTGTATTAAGTTTGAAGAAAATCCCTCAAGTACTTTTGGAGTTATGCTTCGGACAAGTAAATCTGATAAAGGGGAATAACTCTAAAAGTAGGCAAGGTAGAGTTATTGTTCTTAAACACTGCACTTCCTACAAATGTGCTATATCAGTGTATTAAGTTTGAAGAAAATCCCTTAATTACTTTTGGAGTTATGCTCTGGACAAAACTTTTAAAGAAAATATGATAAAGGGGAATAACTCTAAAACTAGGCAAGGTAGAGTTATTGTTCTTGCACACTGTACTTCCTACTAACGTGCTATGTCAGTGTATTACGTTCGAAGAAAATCCCTCAAGTACTTTTGGAGTTATGCTCTGGACAAAACTTTAAAAGTAAATCTGATAAAGGCGAGTAACTCTAAAAGTAGGCAAGGTAGAGTTATTGTTCTTACACACTGCACTTCCTCCCAATGTGCTATATCAGTGTATTAAGTTTCAAGTAAATCCCTCAAGTACTTTTGGAGTTATGCTCTGGACAAAACTTTAAAAGTAAATCTGATAAAGGGGAATAACTCTAAAAGTAGGCAAGGTAGAGTTATTGTTCTTGCACAATGCACTTCCTACCAATGTGCTATGTAAGTGTATTAAGTTTGACAAAAATCCCTCAAGTACTTTTGGAGTTATGCCTCGGACAAGTAAATGTGATAAAGGGAAATAACTCTAAAAGTGGGCAAGGTAGAGTTATTGTTCTTGCAAACTGCACTTCCTACAAATGTGCTATGTCAGTGTATTTAGTTTGAAGAAAATCCCTCAAGTACTTTTGGAGTTATGCTTCGGACAAAGTTTTTCAAGTAAATCTGATAAAAGGGAATAACTCTAAAAGTATGCAAGGTAGAGTTTTTGTTCTTACACACTGCACTTCCTCCCACTGTGCTCTGTCAGTGTATGAAGTTTGAAGAAAATCACTCAAGTACTTTTGGAGTTATGCTCCGGACAAAATTGGGACGGACGCACGGACGGACGGACGGACGGACGGACGGAGACCATTTCTAATATCCCCTTCGCCTTCGGCGGGGGGATAAATAAAAGACAGAGTGACCATGCAAACAGTATTCTATTACCTTTAATCTCTAAGTGTCACCTTGACCTTTAAGGTAGTGTCATGGGTGTTGCATGTTACACGTTGTCATGATGTGCTGAACATTTATGTTAAGTTATTTTAATATCCTCTAATGCATGACAAAGTTACAATCCGGACACGAATGTGTGCATATAAACAGGATTTCATTACCTTCAAACTGGAAGTGTGACCTTGACCTTTGAGGTAGGGTCGGGGGTCTTGCATGCGACACGGCGTCTTGATGTGCTGAACATTTTTACCAAGTTATTTTAAAATCCTTTAATGCACGACAAAGTAACAGTCCAGACACGAATGTGTACATATTTTCAGGAGTCTGTTACTTTCAAACTTTAAGTGTGACCTTGACCTTTGAAGTAGGGATGCGGGTAATGCACGCGACACGTCGTCTTGATGTACTGAACATTTGTGCCAAGTTTATTTTAATTCTTCAATGCATGACAAAGTTACAGTCCGGACACGAAAAATGTAAGGACAGACAGAGAAAACGGGCCTTCTTACTTAATTATACTTAAGTGGCCATGTTACGTTTTTCAAGTATTTATGTGTCTAATTTTAGCCTCGTAAGAGGAAGCTTTAGCAACATAAGAGCCAATTATCCTACGGAATGAACGGAATTTACAGTTATGTATTGTTTGCTATGGACAGTTTAGCCACATAAGTATTTATAAGAGAGGCCAGACGGACGGACGGACGTTGCTATTTTAAAATGCCCACCTTCAGAGGCATAACAAGTATTAGAATAATGGTTTAGATAAAAATGATAATTTGATGATTTCGTCACAAACTCGGCATGTCCAGCCGCTACTTTTGTCTGTTACAAGATTTATCCCTTTAACGGTACAACTACAACGCAGTACAATTATATCACTTTCTATCCTGTAACTGTCTTATCGCACGGTAAATGAAACTTCTCAAAACTGCATTTAAAGCCATTTATAACTTCCTGGTTTTCTCTGTTAGCATCCAATCTTACCTCCAATACAACAATTTGAACTATTTACACCAGACAGTCTAATATGTTTCTATCAACACCTTACAAATAAATTCAGAACCGAAATTAATTGCGTTAACATTTAGCAAATATTTATATTTTCTGTTTCGTCTTTAAATCATTGCGCCATCTCTTGTAATGAAAAGGGTGCATGGACGCGAAAAATTCGTCAAAAACTACATGATTTATTTCGGTACTACACTGTTTTCAGGATTCCCTAATTAAATCGTTATGATGTTTGTGAACTGTCTACTTTTCACATATTATTCAGTCGCATCATTTGGCAAAATGTCTAGTTTTGAAAAGATCTCATAAAAACGAATTTAATGTATTTCTTTAAAAATCAAATTGAATGCCTCTTAGATAAAATTAGTAAAACGTTGAACGACAAAATGTGTGTTATAACAAAAACCTTGAATTTCATACTGAAAGTATCTTATCTACTTACACTATCAAGTGTGTACATGTTTCGTCTGATATCGAATGCATCATTGGCTCAGTATTCACCTTGGGTCCCAAGGGAGATGGAATCAATATTTACAGGTTTTGAAGTAAAGGATTAAAAACAATATATTAACGCTGCTTTATAGCAATGATATCAATGCAATGCACTCATGATAATAGCAGGTTTGAATGTGTCGAAGTATAAATATAATAACGCTATGAATTCTGATTGGTTGCCTCTTTTGTATAGCTAGAACTTACTGAGTGAGAAAAATCCTGTGCCATGGCAGAAATGTTGCACCTTTGTGAGCTCTGTTTTTCGCAAGTCCATGCAGGCGTCCAAAGGATTGAAGTGTTCCAGCCTAAAGCGACACAGGGTTAGATAAAAAAGACGCCAATGACAAATAACGATGGCTCTGTTGAATACAGTTTTATTTATATTAGTTACTATTACTTTAACATACACTTCTCGTTTTAAATGACAGTTTTGAAAGCGTTTAGTACAAACTCGAGTAAAGAATTTAGAAAGTGTGTGACCTTTACTAGCAATTAACTTAACTTTATTCTATTCTATCTCCGGTCTTACATTGAAAAGCTGTCTGAAAGCATGTGACATTTTTCCATTCTTCGTTTGATAATGTTCGTATTTCTCGGCGAATACTAGGTCCTGTTGGTGAAGGATGATGTCCAAACCTAATTCAGATAATATGACTTGTCAAATATTAGTTTTATTCATATTGGCCTTACCATGATTGCTCATGATAATGGGCGAAAAGTCGAATACACGAAAACTCAAGTACATGTAGCTATTTTGTCGTGTTTTCGACTTGGCGGGGCGATAAGTCAACAAAACGACAGATTCAAGGCGAAAACACAACACACAAAGGGCGAAATACTACGTAATATTTCGTCGTGTTTTCGCATTGGCGGGTTTTGATACGTCGTGTATTTGTCCTTTATTTGTCGAGTTTTCGACTTTCAGGGTGAAAAGTAGAAAACACAAAAACCCGCCAAGTCGCCCCGCAATGTCGGAAACCATTGGCAGAAATCAGCCACCCCCCATTTTCCCTTTTTATAACAGTAAAATGTACATAGGTGATGGATATTGTTTTTATTTTATCATTGTTCTTCATATTTAAGTATATATTGGTGGGCACCTTTTCTGTAACAGGCACTATAAAATTTACAAGCGTTTCATGTGTGTTAAATGGATTAACTGATATATTTTGCTTCCATGAATATGCAGAGACTCGGCGACTAACAGAAAAGAAAATATGTGTTTAATTGTTTGAAAGAGATAAAGTATTGTGTTATACTTCTTACAAAACACACTTTTAACAGACAAGGAAAGTTACTACATTGTGCATCAGTCAGAGCGAGAGAGAGAGAGAAAGAGGGGTGGGGGCGGGGGTGGGGGGTGAATATGCTTCCTTACTAAAAATAATATTACTTAAAGGTTATAGCTATTTTTATAAATAACAAGTTCGATTTCAGTTTTAAAGCTGCTCGCTCTCAGATTTTGGTAAAAAAATTAAGTTCTTCAAACTGTATGTAAACAACGTATTTTAGAACATACAGTCATATAAAAAGGCTCCAGTATAAATTCCTGACACGTTTATCTCTAAATTGCAACAAATACGCTACCAAATTCAAAAGCGTTGCATACGCTTTTGAAATTTCAATATGAACATACAGTGTAGCGGTGCCGTGTAACCGACATATTCAATCGATTTCTGCAAATTCCAACCTAGATTTTTGCTTATAATTTTGATTCTAGCCTTTTGTTTTATAATTTTGTATAATTTTGTCAATTCTTTAAAAAAAAGATTTCAACGGTAACTGAGAGCGAGCAGCTTTAAAGTTTAAATCAACATATAGAGCACAGGAAATAACCTTTAAAAAATCATTTGAAATGCATATAGTAAGCAATCAGAATAAACACATAATTATTTCCTTACATTAGTTATCCTTCTTTAACAAGATACTGAAGGTCCTTTTTCACTTAAAACTTTAAACTTTCAACAACTTCGATAATCAGTCAAATCAGTGAACAAGATAATATAAGTCTAAATGAAAAGGTATTTGCTAACCTAATTTGTAAAAAGCTTAATCGTCCACTTTGTGAGTTACATGTACTTCACGTGAGTAATCACTTCGTTCAAACAGAATTTGATTTTTTAGGACTCACATTTAAACATTGTAGGCCTGTGTTTTTCTTTCATATGAATATCGTCTCTGTGCGTAAGATGTTGTCCGAAAAAGTTTCTTTTTTTGCAGTATCATTGAAAAAAAATCCTGTCGTATAACAGGTTTTAATTTCAAAAGAAAGATTAATATTGTTTTGAACAAATGACCATTAATGTCGTCATGACTTCTCTAATTGTAATTGACACAGTTACAGTAAGAGGTACATTTTGTAATGGGCATTCAACTATTTTACGTTCTCTATTTTCACACGAGTATAATAAATTTAAAGCAAATCATTTTAGAACCTGTTAAAAGTTTCAAAGTAATTAATCAGGGAAAAAATGTTCGCTATCCCTAGATTTCCGTCATTTAATAAAGGAATTTACGACACCATGTCCCTGTTGAGAAAACCGACTGAAAGATAGGGTACATGAGACAGATATACGCAATTAAATTTAATTAGATCTACCGCAAATAATATTCATTTTAAGATACACATAATAATATGCGTATCGTACCAAAAAAAATAAAATATTATTATGAAAATCCCAGATAAGATGTACTATTTGAGTAAACATTGTTGACATAAATACCGGTATCATTTCATAATATCAGTCACTCAAACATAAGCAATGTTCTGAGAATCATATAGTCCTCTATTTCCTGCAGGGAAGTATAACCGTAACAATCACGATTGTTTAGCACAATATTCCGATTTGTAATTTTGACTCTAATCGCAGCCTGTATATATAAGGGGGTACCTTCTTAACGAATGTGTATTATAAAACAAAAGAGGACTCTACAACTCTCACCTTGCGCTAAACGTTTGCAAATGGTCCATTAGTAGAGGTTAAGCACATCAAGTTCAAAGTCAACATTGAAAAACGTACAAAAACATTGAAACTCTTAAACTTTACAGAAATAAATCATGGAACAATTATTACGACTGTAGCTTTACAAACTGGTAATACAGTAAAAAGGTAGAAGTCAAGAGCATTGAAATATGTTTAGAAAACTTAATACATTGTCTAAACGTCATCACTGTAGCTTTAAACACCAAAAAGAAGATCAGAAGTGAAGATGAAGAAAAGGGCTACAAATCCTACATAAATTTGGGCAAATCTTAACTCTTTCCAAAGTATTTAATTACAATCAAAATTTCTAACTTTTGCAATGAAATCCAACCGTCCCTGCAAACAATCACATGATTAGCTGATGATTTAATTTCAGGCCTTACAGTACAGTTCACAACCGCTGTTCAATCAGTTCAGGATTTGTGAAGAAAATTTTAGTTTTATCTTTTTCGATTTGTACGTTACGTAATGACACATTAATAAAAATGATAAATCAATTAATCAATCAATCAAATGAATAAACAAATAGGAAATAATTAAATAAATAATTTAAACATGTTCCCTTCTGTTTTATTAAAATTTATAATAACCAACATTTTTTGAAGCCCTTTATGAATACAGGTATACTGTATATTTAATAGGCTCAACACAAAAAAGGGCTTAAAAGGGCTCACATGCCAATCTATACTTCCGAAACTTTTTGTCTGCATTCTCTGCTGTGAAGGATGGGCTTGCAGTCACAACAGCAGAAAGGCAAAATGGTGTGTCAGTTCAAACATAAAGAAACGCAGACATGCCTATACGAACATTCCACAATTGTCTTTTTGGCGTCCCCGACAGTACGACAACTGCCTGATTAGTCGTACCGGCGCACTTGTTTGTCGTTCTTGCGTACTGGTGTGTTTAACGGGCGCCAGAACGACGCAATAAAACAAAAAATGACATTTTAATACACACAAGGACACCAAATCAATAACTCCTCGATCTGGCGTGTTGCAAGGAATTTGTCGTACTAGTGTGCATTTGGTGTGTTGGAGTGTCGGTGAAGCTCCAACACGCCTGCACGACAAAATAAGATTTTCTTACGCACAAGGATGACAACGCTTCATGGAAATGTATCGTTCTGGTGCCCAGTAATTCGCGTGCTTGCACTTCGCTGTTGCCGTGCTGCTGTGCTTGCGTCCTTCAGACGCGACAACACGCCAGAAACACAGTAAATCGCACTGATACGACGAATAAGAAATTTGTTGTTCTGGTATGTTGGCACGTATGAAGAGCATCGACACGCCAACACGCCAGAACGACGAATCAAGCGATCTTATACAACAAGCGACAAATCTGTCGTTTTAGCGGGGGCACCATTTTACCAAATCAAGAATTTGTCGTTCGTTAGATTTTGGAATGACAACTTGAAAGGCGGTAAGAATTACAAAAACAAGAGGGCCAAGATGGCCCTATATCGCTCACCTTGGTACAAGTCCACTTGCCTGGTGGAAGATCACTAGATAATGTTATATACCAAATAAGTTTTCCTATATACGCCTTTGTAAAACAAATGATCCCCCCGGGCAAGGTCAATTTTGACCCCAGGGGCATAATTTGAACAAACTTTGAAGAGGTCTACTAGCCAATGCTACATGCCAAAAATCTAAGCTCTAGGCCTTGTGGTTTCAAGGAAGAAGATTTTTAAAGTTTTTACTATATAAGCCTATGTAAAACTAAGTGACCACCCGTGCGGGGTCAATTTTGATCCGATGGTCATAATTTGAACAATCTTGGTATAGGTTCACTACCCAATGCTACATGCCAAATATCTAAGCTCTAGGCCTTATGGTTTCAGAGAAGAAGATTTTTAAAGTTTTCCCTATATAAGCCTATGTAAAACTAAGTGACCCCAGGTGCGGGGTCAATTTTGACCTGGGGGTCATAATTTGAACCACATTGGTAGAGGTCCACTAGCCAATGCTACATGCCAAATATCTAAGCTCTAGGCCTTATGGTTTCAGAGAAGAAGATTTTTAAAGTTTTCCCTATATAAGCCTATGTAAAACTAAGTGACTCCAGGTGCGGGGTCAATTTTGACCTGGGGGTCATAATTTGAACCATATTGGTAGAGGTCCACTAGCCAATGCTACATGCCAAATATCTAAGCTCTAGGCCTTATGGTTTCAAGGAAGAAAATTTTTAAAGTTTTTACTATATAAGCCTATGTAAAACTAAGTGACCCCCCGTGCAGGGTCAATTTTGATCCGAGGGTCATAATTTGAACAATCTTGGAAGAGGTCCACTAGACAATGCTACATGCCAAATATCTTAGCTCTAGGCCTTGTGGTTTCAGAGAAGAAGATTTTTAAAGTTTTTCCTATATATGCCTATGCAAAAACTAAGTGCCCACCCGCGCGGGGTCAATTTTGACCTGGGGGTCATAATTTGAACAATCTTGGTAGAGGTCCACTAGACAATGTTACATGCCAAATATCTAAGCTCTAGGCTATGTGGTTTCAGAGAAGAAGATTTTTAAAGTTTTTCCTATTTGTTGCCATAGCAACCAGAGTTCTGCATGGAATGGAATTCTTTGAACAATTTTGGTAGAGCTTCATGCAAGGAACATTCCTGCATAGTTTTATCAACATTGGCCTAGAGGTTTCAGAGGAGATGTCATTTGAATCAAAATGTTGACGGACGACGGACAATCATCGATCAGAAAAGCTCACCCTGGCGTAGCCAGGTGAGCTAAAAACATGAAAAGTGCATACTTTAGAAGGTAATATGCGGTGCTGGTACCGAACAATTATGGATTTATTGCCGTAGTATAAAAAATGCCTTTCATTTGACCGAACTGTATGTAACAATTTATCGGTGTTAATGACATTTATGTTAAGTTGCAAACATAATTATTTGTTGACTTTACCTCATAAAATATTTTACAAATTTATAATTATAAATAACATTGTTTTTGTATATCCATTTTGGACGCATGGGCAAAATGTAATATTGATTTAATGGGTTGATTGTTTGAGGTTTTAATCAACTTATAGAGCACCAGATTCAACCTTAAATTGTACATTATATTGACTGTGATAACACACAACACGTGCCCTTAATCTTGCATAGTATAAGATACTAATAATTTTCCTACATTTTTGGAATATTTAAAGGGACATACACTTTAACTGATGCCAAACAAATAACCTCCAAAACATAAATAATATAATCTTTGGAAGTATTATAACTTAAACTTAACCTAAACGTTTCAGCTATGAATTCCAGTCATCATCGATAAAATCAGCGGTTTAAAATATGCTGCAGTACCGTAAACCATTAAATAATCTATGTTGAGTTGTTGTTGTTGTACAATAAATGGGTGGATGCAATTTATTACAGAAGGCCTCTATATTGATTAATTGTTGTAAAATGAGGCGTTTTTCGCATTACGTTCTTCTTTGAAATTGTATTTATTTATCATTTTACGTTCATTGAACACATAATCTATGTTTCGAGAATATAATCGGCTAGATGTAGGGTATGTCCCTTTAAAAAACATAAATATTTGTTTAGATCATTTAACATTTTCCGTATCAGCCCCGTAGATAATATATGTTTTGGATAAGTTAATAAGATATGTGTATCTAAATGATTTTTTACTCGTCATCATCTGTCCTGTTAAAGACAGCCCAGTCCTCATCGGTCATGTTGTTAGGTTTAAGCTTTCCAAAATAATCATGAAGACATGCAAGTTCCGCCTGCCAGGGAATAACCGGCGTGTCCTGCAATTATGAATAAAAAACAATTAGTGCAATTAAGGTTGTACTAGTAAGATTTTTTTCCATTAATCTTCAGTATTAACACGATAGTTAGGAAATATCGTAAATTGTCAGTTTAGCCCTTGTTTCATAGCTTTTTACGATATATTGTACACTGATTTGTCGTGCAAGGCATGAGTATATTTAATCATTAATTAGCTGTGATACTTTAAAATCATAATGAGTGCGGCCAAAACAATAACGAAACATATACGGATGATACAAATATTATAACAGTAACCTTAGATTGCTGAATGCAGCTGGCAAGCTCAGTCTTTACATCATCTGGGAGATCTATACTGAACTGGAAGGCATATCCCCGACTGCCTAGCAACGGCAAAAGCAAAAGTACAAAGATGAAAACCATAATTTGATAATTTAGTGATTTCCCGAAACGTTAGAACTGCACGTTGTCTGAGTATTGTCTCGTCTAAAAGGAAGACATTTTCAGATAAAAAATATAAATGCAGCTACACGAATGAATGACTTTTATGAAATAATCTGATATGACTGAGCGTAAAAATGACAATATAACATTATAGTTTTTACTCCACTTTGCCTACCCTTAATCTTTTTGCCAAAAGTAATAATTTATTTTCAAAAACAATACAGGAGTTTTATGTAATGCAAAATTACATTTTCGAAAAGTATTGTCTTTTTAATATAATTAAAATATTTATTGCAGAACAAAAACATTTATTTTATGCAACACAATTCTTTTAATAGTTTTCATATACAGTATCCAAATCAATTCCATAAATATTATATATGAAATAGAAATATTTCTATTATGTCACTAAATATTTGTTTCATAGTTTGCATTTTTCCAGTCAGTCGTATAAAATATCTGTACAATGTGGAAATAAAAATGTGGAAAATATAATATTGCAACACATTACACGCCCTGATACAATATAATATTCTAAAAGAAATACCTTGTCAAGCAGTGTCTAATGTTGAAATTAACCCAACCAAAACGATGTTCAAGTGGCACGTTGAGTTTTCCAATTCAATCGGAAAGTTAACATTTGGCGTTGACATGTGACAGATACCGAAAAGACAAGGTTCAAGAGGATACACTTGATAACCGCAGTACATATCGTGTTACAATATCACCTCATTGCTATTACATTAGTACAAATTGATTGATTAAGTATACTGAAAACAGTCGTATAATCTTCATAAGATATTGCACATATTTTGTCTCATATAAAGTCAGTGTCAAAGTCTTGTTTATATTTTAGTATACATGCCAAAGGAGTGTATAGACAGACGTGATTTTGCAAACTGGCTTAACTGGGTTTATCTTCATAAATAATATAAAATCACTTTCCTAAGATTATATTTATGTGGCGTAGCAACAAATGTGTATAAGATATTCAGCCTGGTGGATACGTGCAACCATAAGAGTATTGTCCGGGGACTGAACCCACAAAGGTTTCAAGAAATAGGAAACGTTTTTTTTTCAAAGGTATTTATTTACTGCTAAGACAGCGGAGAACAGAAATAACCGTGCTCACTCTATAAACAGGACATGTACAGGAAGTTATTTGCTTCGCTGATAGAAAAATCTGTTATACCCTACATTTTTTTTTCTATTGGGAATACGAGATTCATACCTATGTTTAATAAAACATAGCTAAAAACAAAAATAATATCAAACAGGGAATGCCACGTACCAAAAACGCAGCCTCCCCAAAACGAGCCCCACAGCACCCAGAAGTGCACACCACCAACACACGCACACACACACGACACACACACACAATCATGTACACACACACATATACACTACCAACACACACTAGCATACAAAGCAAACACACGAGGACAAAACGAACAATTAAAGGAACACAGTGGGGCACCGCCTTGGAACGGTCAGTGGCAAAAACACCACTGGGGAGCTTAAACCGGTTTATGGTGCGCACCCAACCTCACTCTTACCCCCACCATGTTAGAAGTGTTAATTTAATCATTAAGGGAAATGTTATGTTGAAGGCCGTCCAGTCTTTACAAGTGGGGGTCAAATCCCATTGAACCCCAATTTTTTGTTTTCTTTTGTTTGTTTTACTTTGTGCCTTAGCTTTTAAACTATTTTATTTTCTTCATTTATTCATGAAATGCTGCATTCGTATCAGATTTATAAGGATAATGACTATGTAAAATTAATATTTAGCTAAGAAAATGGAGACGGTTTACGCTCATTATTTTATAAACTTAATTACAGTGTAAAGACAAAACTCATCAGAATGGAACTGATATCCCATTTATAATATTCGCAGTTTGCTTTGATTTTTAACAAATTCATCTTTTTTATCATTCGGACAGGCTCATTGACTGTTTGAATTTAAACCGGAATTTGTGTTAAAGTGACATTATGCGCATCTTACTGCACATAGTGTATTTTTTGTGACAGTTTTATAAAAGCAATTTTTGGTTGCTGTTCATTTAAATATGTTAAATTAATGATTATGCCGCATTAGTATTTGAAGTTGGTGCTTTAGATATAAAAAAATCGGACTGATAAAATGATTGTTGATTGTGTCGTTGTTTATGTTGGTAGAGATCTCGGCAATGGAAGGGAAGCAACTCCTGCATGCAGTTGTTCTTTTCTTAAATTGACTCTCCCAGTCAAATAAGAAAATCAATATTTGGAAAGTTATTATTTCATACTGGTAGCGTGAAGAGTTTGGTGTATTGGGTTAAAAGCTATTATTTCCTCTACGCTTTTGTACACACACCATATTTAGCTGGATTTTTACTTGAAAAAATGCGCATAATGTCACTTTAATGTTCTGTAATACTTTAGTGTAGTTTGAGAAAAAATATTGAAAATGTTGGTGGATCTTGTTTTAAGATACAGCAACATTTTATGGTTTTATTTGGGTTCACTATAATACGTTAATTGTAGAAAGTTAGAAGAACCTCATATTTCACCAAATATGTGAATAATCAGCTTAGATAAAATTTAAGTAATCTTAAAGGTATTTTTAACATTTTCCGGTACTCATTTTGATATATGCAAACGTTTCATGAAAAATTAATCAATATAAATTATAATTCTGTACACTAAATCCTTGAAGCTCTCTAAAATATTAGGGTTTTTTTTCCTGCACATAACAAATAGTGCTTTAAAGTTATCCAGTTTTGTATCATATCAAAACCTTTTTAAAATTTTATGTTTAGAATCGATGTTAGACAATATAAATGAATTTCAAGAATATTTACCCGGCAGTTTTTGCAATTAAATTATTGCCAATATGACATAGATCTTCTGTCTAACTTTCCAGGAAATAAAACAATACATCGCAGACATTGTTAATTCAATAAAACGTTACAAAGCAGTGACAAAGTTACTACATATAGAGTTTATTAAAGTCTCTTCATTGCACATCAAGTAGATTGCATAAAGAGCATAACATAAAATACCATGCACAATGACATTCATAAACGAATTATAAGAGACTGTTAAAATACATTTGTAGTCTCAATAAAAGTCATTTTGATTCATTTCCCGTATCTGACTAATATAACAATCATGACAAAACAAGATATTTTATTGCATCCATATAGGCTAAAAAGCCCATGATGACATACACAATACATAATACAAGACATGTAGCAAACAGTGGTCCACATCGAAATACAAACACAGTTTAACTGAAAATTAATTAATTCGGAGAAGGTCAGAAATAAACATAAGATTTATCCTGATCTTGGGTATTGATAAACAATATTTTTCATATGTTTGATAGTACTTAGTAATCATTTTGATAGTACATAGAGCAAACTATTATTATTGTTTTGTTTGTTTTTAATTGATTTGGTGTTTTACGAATGCATTGAAAAATAGAGACACCGCTTAACTGCAACAATTAAGTGAACGAGTATTTAAAACTCATTTAAATCTATAAGTATAACCACATGACACATATACATGCAATAACACATATAATGGAAATAGTATAACCAACAGTTAACCTTATCGAAAGAGGACAAAATCTAAGGTCAACTAGATGGATATTCATTCCATGAAGTTACTACAAGAAAAATAAAAATCGTTGGAAAATTTAAACTTTTTACCCTTACAGAAAGCGAAAGCGTAACGGTAAAACCTAATGCAAGTATAAACAATATACACTTAATAGAAGAATTGTCAAAAGTATAAGTATTAGAAGTATAAGTGGAAGTATTGAGGTATGAAAATGTATATCGCAATACGAAACTGTCGCTCTGATTTCAAATGCCTTATATAAAAATATTCCTAAACTTTGTACTATAGTTTGATTTTCTGAATTTAAAAGTTCCACAAATTTGAACATATTTGGTCTGACCCAGTATTTCTTTGGTATATATTGTTTTCTTAAATCTTTGTATATTTGACATTCTATTACAAAATGATATTCATCCTCTAGTATTTGACACACATTACACTTTCTTTCATCTCTAGGTATACTAACTGGTCTTATCCATCTTCCGGCCTCAACTTGTAATATATGAAAGGATACTCGTAAACGTGAAAATGACTGACAAAATTTATTTGCATTGAAAAATTCAAGATATGGTTGAAATCTAAATGACGAGATTTGTAAAATAGAGCTCTACTGGAATTATTTAATCTTGAATTCCATTTTTGGAAAAACTGGTCACTTAGTCTTTTTTTTGCTAAATGTAAAAACAAATTAACATGTCCCACCC
Organism: Saxidomus purpurata; assembly: GCA_022818135.1. NCBI lineage: Eukaryota > Metazoa > Mollusca > Bivalvia > Venerida > Veneridae > Saxidomus > Saxidomus purpurata. The sequence goes on from JAFMSR010000007.1 coordinate 13,145,748, forward strand.
CTTGAAATATCCAAGCATCTACAAAACCCAAGGAACATAGTAAATCTTTAATCAACGAACACCAATTACGTCTACCATGATGTTGTTCAAAATCATTTTTTAACAATATATATGTAATATAAACGTACTTATTGTGACTAAGTTGTAGTATTTTCAGTCAGTATTTTATTATGTTAAGCATATGAGTTGTTCTAAAAGAAAGTCGTCCCAATTCACCATATATAAAGTCATTTTGTGTAGACGTTTTAACACCTAAAAGTTTCTTACAAAATTGCATGTGTACTCTCTCAACTGATGGGTCATTACCAAAACCACATACTTCGCTACAGTAATTTAAAATCGGTGACACAAGCTTATCAAATAAGTCTAATTTATGTTTTGGTGGTATATATGTGAATTTATATATATATTTTTAACTTAAACATGGCTTTTTGTGCTTGACCAGATAACGTATTTTGAGCTGTGCTAAGTGAACCTCCACAAGTAAAAACAATACCAAGGTAACAGAATTTGTTCACAATTTCTATAGGTTGGCCGTCATATAAGAATACCCGGTTTCTAGATATAGCTCCGCCTTTTTTTAAAAATCCTAACTTTTGTCTTTTCAACATTGACCTTAAGTTTCAAAGTTGTACAATAATTGTGTAGTAAGCAAATATTGCTTTGCAATTCTTCTGCAGAATTTGCAAATATCACTATATCATCTGCATAAAGCAGTAAAAATATCTTAAACATACTGACATCTAGACCTGTTGTGCCGCTATTTATAAATACATTTTCTAGGTCATTTTATGAATATAGAAAATAGAAAGGGAGATAAACACACTCCTTGTCTCACGCCCAGAATGCATGTGTATCCTTCACTAAATTTGTTGCAGTATTTAACTCTTGATTTGACTGTCTCATAAATATATTTGACTATATCTAAAATTTTACCTCTTAACCCTAATTGTATTAATTTGTATCATAAATTATCTCTAACAACATAATCGAATGCCTTCGTGTAATCCATAAACAAGGTGTACAGTTGCTTCCCCTGATTCAAAACATGTGAAATTAAACCGTTTAATACAAATATATTATCCACAGTACTCATTCTAGACCTAAAACCCACCTGGGTTCTATATAAACGTTGTAATTTTCCGCCCAAGCCGTTAACCTATTGTTAATTATGCGAGTAAATATTTTTCCGATACAACTTAACAAAGTAATACCACGATAATTTTGAACATTATTTATGCTTCCTTTTTTATGTAACTGTATAACATAGCCTTCTGATCATCGTACAGGAAAATATCCGATTTCAAAAATTTTGTTGAACAAAGAATACAAAACAGGTACAGAAGTAGTCTTACCATTCATGAAAAATTCATTAATAAGCAAATCTGGTCCACCAGATCTGTTAGTTTTTAATTCTTTTATTGCAAACTGTATCTCTTCCATATTTATTTGACAATTTAATTCTTGAAACATTATCTTAAACTCATTTTGTTCATAACGATTTACAAACTGTAGAATGTCTTCATCTGGAGAGAAAAATCTGTCATCTGGGTTATTGACTGCTTTAAAATATTGTTCAAAAATCGATAAGGGTATATTTGATTGTCTCACACCGGTAGATTCTTTTAACATGTTCCAGTATTAACGAGCATTCTTGTTTCGCGCTTTCAGTAACTCATTCGTTTTCCCTTTATCAAAATTATATCTACGTTTTCTCAACAATGCCTGATACACAGATCTTGCATTTACCATATGTATTCTATTAACATCATTCTGACAGTTTCTGTATTTATTAAGACATTTGTAAAATAGTTGTTGTTTCTCGAAACATTCCTCATTATACCACGGCTGACTAAATCCCGAGGTTTGTGTTCGTTGTTCTTTATGATCTAATTTTACCTTTTTGATAAACGGAGAAGCTACATTACTGAAAATAGATTCAAATTTTTGTATACAGTTGTCAATATCA
>JAFMSR010000007.1:13154272-13170259 GCA_022818135.1 Saxidomus purpurata
AATTTTGAAAAGCACGTCAATGCATTTTCAGTCTTAAGCGCTTATTTTGATATCCTGGCTTCAAATATGGCGTTATGAACAGTATTAAACACCTATATTGCGTTCCATTTACTGGTATATATCGATATACATATTCAATGGAATACTTTACGTAGGTTCATTATTAACTAAGCCTTCCAAGCACAGTTTCTAAAAAATGAAAATGTAATGGTGTAATAACTGCTTCGCAATCAATGATTTTGCTAACGCTTTGGTTGATTTATTAAAATCTCGGATGATTTAAAGCAAAGTTCCTCTCGAGCTTTACACAGACTGGTTAAAGCGGCCGTCAAATATACCCTAAAATAATTGCCAATTCTTAATAGATAAATTAGGTCTCGACATTCCTAAATTTCCGATGATCTCAATAGAAAAGATGGGATGAGCAGACAGTTGATTCTGGTCACTCATTTTGTACTGCAGTCTGGATGTTTCTGTTGTAGCAAACAAGACTTCTTACTTGTGAATGACCATCATCTGCACTTATTTATAATTTCGTAACAGCTTAATATATGTGTTAGACTAGGTCATATTTTTGTAAGTATTCCGAAAGGTTTCTAGACGCACTATACCACTTTTTGACAACAGACACGCAGACTTTAACAAATAAAGTTGTGATATCTAGTGTTGTCGTACAGTAGATATGGTAAATAATAATGGAAAAATACCGGTAAATATAAATCAAAATTTGCTTACCGTATCTGCACTTTTGGCTGTGACTACAAAGGTAAGTGCCGCCGATTGCGTGTAAGTATGTTAATGGTCGTACTGAGGAGGGTGCCAAAACAACAAGTGTGAATTTGTGGTTACAATGTATTTATCAACACGACAGACCGACAAATTTTTAATTAGGTTTGTTGACAAATATGTCATTTGTCGTATTTGCACGGTTTACTTATCGTTCTGGCGTGTTGTCGTGGGTCACTATTCATTCACTATAAGCTATAAAATTGACAAAATGATGTGAATTGATGTAAATGTGGAACAGAACGACAATGAAATTGATGACAAACAACATGCCATATAATCATTAACATTAGCATTAGCATCTATCCGAATCTGCAGAAACTTAAGCAGCAGTGATTAAGCACGCTTTGAAACAAGGTTACTGTATTTCAACAAAATTCAAGTCAAATGTTTGAACGCCGCCAAATGGAGTGGGGGTTGCGATAATTAGTAATGTTGGATTTAATGTATGCTGATTAACCAAACCTAAGGCCTAAAAAAAAAAATAGTTGTGTTTCTGGTGGCATGGCCAAAAAAAAGAGGGTCGGTAGGTAGGGAATTTTTTTTTTTTTTTTTTTTGTGGGTATGTATTGTTAGTTCTGCAAGTGGTGTTTGCTGCATATAATTGTTAACACCCCTTCACTTTTCATTTGTACATCTAAACTTGTTACTCATTTCACTATATTATAATAAAATAAATAATACATGAAATATACAAGATTAATCTGTGTTTTAAATTTATCTTCTTTCATATATAGATTATGAATTTATGTAAACCGACAACATTTTCATATTAAATCTTTATTTTCAAGTTTGTGTTTATATTTGACTATCATACATATCTTTTTTTACACTACTTAAAATATTATTCACAGAGACTAGGAAATGTTTTAAACAAGAACAGATTTTGGCTGAAATTACTACAGTCATCCTAGCTCAAAAATATGCTAAAGTGGGAATAAATTTGAACAGAAATGAAACATGTATTTTCAGTATCACCAATATCTGTAGTTTCAGAAACCACAAAGTTCCCAAAAGTTCCATTGGTGGAAATAGTTTATTTTCAAGGTCAAGGTCACACCCTTTAAATGTTAAATAGGGTTAAGTTCACCATTACTTATTGCATCTTTTGCAATATTTTGGTATATTTTAATGGTTTTTGTATTATTTCTTTCAAACATTTTGATTAGCAATCTATTTTAAACATTTTACAGACATTTTTACACTTGACCTCTAATTGAAGGTCAAGGTCAAATGGTTGTTTTTAGTAACAAACACGTAATTTAACTTTGTATTGCATGGTCATTTGTTTATTTTCATTTTTCACCTGTTTCTTCTTTTGTTTAATGAAAACTGACTACTTTTACATGCAAAACAATTTACAGTGATAAGAAATAAAAATATAAGCTGAATGAAAATATATAAACAGGTTAATAGGATTTCTGCGAAGAACAAGTACAAGACTCCTACCTCCGGTTTTAAACTTCTTACTTTGTCATATAAAATGTCTGGCTCGATGCTAACTACTTCAACCAAAAGGGTGAAGTTATCTCGAATCAGCAAACTAAACCACTTCTGTTATTATAATAGAGGCTAGTTAGCACTGAAGGGACTGTTGTTGCTCGAGCATGCAGAATGATAGGAATAATCGTTTTTCGAAAACCATAAAACTAATTTTGAAAACCTTCGTCATCTGATTTTATTCAAGTAAATCTATGGTATTTAAATCAAGGTTTACTGCCATTTTATGTTGAGGTATGGTAATGTCTACATATTTTTTGTTTTTTGCAGCAAATATATACCAAAACAAGAAATTATCAGTGATCTCATTTTCATTCACAAATTCTTCATTATTGAAGACAACCGTACTTGGCAGATGCTTTCTTTATTGAAATTCCCTATTGAAGACTATGAAGGATATTAATGTATGTTGCCTGACATCAAATTACAGAAATTCCCACTTAAGTCATAAAAAACATGACCAAATTTCAAAAGATAGTGAAGATAGGTAACAAATTGGTTAAGAACCAAACTTCTAGAAGTTCAGCATTCCCATTTTAATCATAAAAATGCAAAGGAAATGCCCAAATTACTGACAAAGAGAGGTATATTTTCATAAAAATAGATATAGTAATATAAAGCTATTAGTATTACTGAATAGAAACACATGAAAGACATTAATACATGTTGGCAATAATCAATCGAAGTTTAAAATCCAGTAACAGAAATTCCTACTTTAAAAAGATGGGGGAGTGAGTGGGACATATCTCAAGTAAATGCGCTGGTGTTTCGTCCGAAAGACCACACACACAACAGCTTTAGTTTTTCAAACATATGTATGAGCATTAAGCCTGTTGTGTCCTGTTCTGAATACTGAATAGCTTGTTCCCATTTGTCTAGTAGATGGTAGCCATCTTTCTGCCTCTACACTCTTGTAAGAATCTTAGTCGCCGTGAGCTTTAATATTTTCATAAGTTACTCTATGGAGTGACTGGTCGACTCTTATCCCTTGATTTGCCAATTGCTCTGCCATCCCATTGCCATGAACACCATAGTGTTTTTGTATGCATTAATTTGAGTGAGACTTTCTGCTTCTCGCTGAACATGTTATGTTCTTGGGCAAGGGATTACAATTTGACATAAGCCAATGCTTTATGGACTGATAGAGCATCTGTTAGAAGAACTACCCGATGACAGTCCTTTTCTGACTCTTCAGCAGTTTTCGATGCTGTATGATGGCTTCTATTTCTGCTTTGTAGTTGTAACAGTGCTTGCCTGCTTGTATGCTAACTATCTCTGACCCACCAGTTGTGTACATCACCGCCATCTTGTATAGCAGCTGTAGCAGTCTGAGTACATATGCATCTATGTCTCTGATGGATAATCTTCTGAGAACATGGCTTGTGCTACGGATCTCTTAATATTTTCATCTTCCACACCAAGTTGGAACCCGGTACTGTAGTGCAGATACTAATGTTTAACATGTTGTACCACTGTGGCGCCGGCAGATCCCAGTGATCAAAAGTTGTTGGTGACCCAAGATAGGCAGCATTTGCTTTTGTCAGCTTCATGGATTCATGGACACAGTTCTGTCTTTTCAGACGATGGGGCCTAAAGCTTTGTTTTCATGGGGTGATCTGGGAAGAACTGGTACTTGCTGCCTTGCATTTGCGCTTTCGCATCCCTTCTCTTACCAATAAGTAGAATGGCAGTGACTTCCTCCATTGCCTTAAAATTGTCTGCACACTTGTATCAAGTAATTATTCTTAAGGCCTTGTTTTGGACCTTATCCGGCACTTGTTGATTTGTATTTGTGACCATCGTCTTAGCTGTAGAGCTGTATTTAAGGTGGGCCTCACTGTTCCCAGGTATACTGTATTCAGTATCTTCTCATTTGCTCACTCAATTAGTGTCAACTAACTTATGTATTATCGCTAGCTTTATTGTCTCCTGTGTTTACATGTACGCACCAGTCTTCTGTCCATGTTGAAAGCATGTCCGCAGGTTGCTGCATCCTAAATATAGCAGTTGATGCATCGAAACACAAGGTAGTCTGCATAGAGGAAGCTTCAAATCCTCTTGGAAAATTTTTTTTCAAAAGAAGAAAGAGGGTGGGTGACAATACATTTCATTGAGGGCCACTATGTGGTTGTAAGAATTTACAACTTTGTATCACATCAACACAGACTCTAGCCCTTGCATTGAACAGATACGACTTGTTCTGTTTGTACATTGTGCCCCTGATTCATTCCATTCCGTAGTAGCTTCACAAGGAGACAGTTAGTCCAGACTTTATCGAATGCTCTTTGGAGATCAATCCAACTAACAAGTGTTACTTCTTTTTCTTTGATTGCATCTTTGACCTCCTGGACAAGGTATGTAGTCTGGTTTTCTGTTGAATCCAGCTTGTTTTATTGTTTGCTAGCTAGAATTTGGTTGATGTCCACTTGCATGTACCATTTCATTCCCTGATTCAGTGTTTGCACAATCATCTAGAATTCAGCTGATAGTAATACTAAATACGAGACTATGTGACAAATAAATATATGCTGACAAAAAATAAAACTTGATTAATCTGTTTAAGGAATTACTACTTTAAACATCAAAAAACAAGAAAATGACCCAAAAGTTGATCAAACTAATACATTTCCACCCAATTTGACAAGAATCAAGCTGCTAGTAGAATAGAAAAAATATGAAGGATATAAATGTTGACAATAATCAAATTTAAACTAGATAGGTGTTCAGTAGAACAATTGTGTCGCCCTTCGTCTTACACTTTGTCATAATAACCAATAATTTCGTGACAAAATCCAAGTACAAAAAGGGGCATGACTCTGTCAAATATGATCTTGACCTACAAAATATGGCGGCATCATGACCCTTTTGTCATAAGCTATACAATTTGAAAGTTTGATGAAGAAATCTTAAGATTGGCAAAATTATAGCCAACGTTAGGTTCTCATGACGAAATCTAAGTACAAAATGAGCATGACTCTGTCAAAAATGACCTTGACCTAAAATATTGGGCGGCATCACGAGCCTTTTGTCATAAGCAATATAATTTGAAAGTTTGATGAAGAAAGCTTAAGAAATGGCAAGGTTATAGCCAACATTATGTTTTTCTGACGGACTGGTCCAACTGACAGACAAAGCGATCCCTGTGTATCGCATTTTCTCCGAAAGGGCAACACGTAAATAAAATACAGAAAATGTGATTTAAAACATAAAAAAACATGAAAATTACCCAAAATAGTTTGTGAAAATAGACAAAATTCGCTCAGATATTTAATTCATAGATACAGTAGATTTAAATAAAACTAGGAATAACATAAAAACGAATGATCGAAATAAAAAAATACAACTTAGAACATCAAAAATGGATGAAAATGCCCCAAAAATTGGATGAATATAGATATTTTCAACCACGTATGTTTTAGTTCAAAGCTTAAGTAGTTTTGAATAGAAAAAACAAAAACAGCATAAATATGAATTGATAATCATCAAAAAAAGAATTTAAATTACAGAAATGTCCACTTAAAACGGCAAAAAAGCACGAAACTACCCAAAAAAGTTGTCGCATTTGGGAAATATTCACCCAAAAAGTTTTTATTGAAAAGTTATAGTAGCTCCCAATCGAAAAAAAAAAATAACACAAATATTTGTTGACAATAATCATAATTAAACATTAAACTACAAAAATTCCCACTTAAAACAGCAAAAAAGCATGAAAATGCCCCCAAAAGTAAGTGAATATGGACAATTTCCACCCAATTTTTTTTCATTACATAGTTACAGTAGTTTTGAATTAATTATTGAAAACAACATAAATATTTGTTGAAAATAATCAAAGTAAGAAATATAATTACAGAAATTCCCATCTAAAACATCGAAAAAACATGAAAATACCCAAAAATAACATTTCCACCACACACATCGATCGGAACTTTTCTTTATGTTAAAAGGTAGTCCATTTGCAAAGTCATGGTGAAGGATTCATTTCTGTTCAAATTTTTTCCCGGTCCAACCCCAGAATGACTGTACTAAATAATCTCAATTGAAGACTGACAAAGACAATCATGACAGCAAACTTTTGTTTGAGATTTGTTGTGTAAAAATTGTAATTTCAGGGGGTGGGGGTAAAAAAACGGGGTGTTTCAAATTGAAGGGTCATTGATTCTTCAGTCTTAAATGTTAAAGTTCAAAATCAAATTTTAAAGAGTAAAGGTGAGAATTTTTGGGGTTTAGCTATGGGCCATAGGGTTCTTATACTCTAGGGTTGCATATTATTTTTCTTTTTTGTCTTGCAGCTTGTAAGTTATATTTTCTAATACTTAAATTAGGTAGCTGCTAATCCCCAACCTAAGCTCCATCAGCTCAAAAATGAAAAATATTTACATCGTTTCCCGTTTGTCATATATTTTCGCGACCTCGCATGTCCGTGACTTCCTTCAAATTTTCGCGATTTTTACCGCTTTTAATACAATGAAATTTGTTCTGTTCAGAGTAGTTTCAGGGGGCTTTAATTAAGGTTGTTTGAAACGAATTTAGGAAGATCATTGTATTATTTTATCTGTCTTTTTCATGAGGGATGGAGAGGCGCCGAATAATGCCCCCCATATATTCGTGTAGAATAAAAATCACGTCCAGAACAATATGCAAGTTAAACTTTAAACACGTAAGTCAGTATTTAAATATTGACAAAAAACAATGCAATTATCATAACTTTGTTGCGCTTACGTACGGCCGAGTTCAAAACGTTTTTAATGACACATGATTATCGGAGAACGGGTAATACTTAATTGTCTTTTGATCGCCCGAGGGCGTTTTGTGTTTCCGACAATCTGTGAATAACAATACACAGAGTCGTGTCAAGAACTTGTCACTGTCCACCACTCACTACTAATCCGTGTTACAAACACCGTTACAAAAATTCGCCGAGGTCTGTTATTTTCAGTTTCATGATTGTTTATTAATTATCACATTTGATAACGACCTAAACAGCGTCATGCTGTTTAACAGGTAGTGTCTTATTAGATCCGCCTTCTTTCGTATGAATTAGCCACAGACGACGATCGATTTTTGACTGACGGCGAAATCGCCGAGACTTGTAATGACGCCGCTCCACCTACTTTCGTATGTTAGCCAACTGACGACGGTCAGTTTTTGATTGACACGGCAAAATTGCCGAGTCTCGTGACGCATAAGAGAAAATGCCCGCGGGTCAAATTGACAAACTGGACATTTTTTGCGGGTCAAATAATGGTATTTTACGATTTTCAGGCACTGAAAACGTTAAAAAAACTTTACGGTCGGCGGCAAAAAATTACGGTCGGTCGGGCCACCGGAAACACAACTATTTTTTTTTAGGCCTAATCTTTTTGCACTCTAATTTTGTATATGGCTGACCATTTGTTAATGTTTAATGCTAAAAAAGATGATTCTACGTCAAGTCTATAGGCATTGTTTCCTCTGTATGGAAATTGGCTGCTGTCACATTATTGAATTATCAAATCATTGAAATAATATTTTTTTTTTTATTTTCCTAAGTCTAGAATTCTAACATATAAATTTGCTTCAATTTAGATTATTCTTGTACGAAAGAAAAAATATTTTCATGATAGAAATTAATTTGTTCCCACTAAATAAATTAAGTTAATTTCACTCCGGCGAGGTTTCGATCTCTGATCTCCCGCGTGCGAGGCGGGGATACATAGCATTGCGCTATCGAGGCAATGAGTTTGAGAGCGTATAACTTCGTTATTCACAATACAGACGTTTGTTTCGGAATGGCGGTACAAATTTATGTAAACAAATGAATTTACCTTCCCAGACACTTTAAATAAGAAGTGGACACATCATAAACTTGGTAGTTTCGTAAAGTAAATTCAAATATCTGTTAGAAAACAAAATGTCTGCATGGTCAAAAAAAAATTTCAAAGTCGGTTTAAAAGGCTATCTTCAGCCGCTACCCATCGGCAGAATCTCAGTCGTCCGTAGTCATTCGTTTAAAATCGGCTATTTCCGTAAAATTTAATTTCGGCTATATCCGTAAAATTTAGACTGGTTGGCGATCTCAAATCAAAAGACCGCTTGTTACAAAAGAACACACTGTGAAATCAGTCTACAGTCTAAAAGTAGTTACGTCACCCCATGGAAATTTTACTTACTGCATTCCAATATACACGCCGCCTCGAGGCGGCGTGTAATGACATCTTCATAGAAGGGAAAGGGAAACTGCTCAGACAACAAAATGATTGCAGATCATGTTTTCTTTGACACTTTCATGTAGTAGAAGTTCACTATCTAGTAAGAGTTCACAAAACCAGTTCCTCGATGGATAGCAATCACCTGAAACTGTCGAGACTTTCGGCTTGATGATATTAATCAGTAAAGCAAAAAAAGCATTTTGCACTTGATAGTTTATGTCACAGCTTCGGAATACGTCACATAATAACTGATATAACTCTGCGCTTCGGACAACTACTTCCTTTACATTGCATCATTAAGCTGATGCAGGCAAGTTTTTTGGTCTTTTTCGTTCCAAATCTTGAATAAAATATATTGACCGTCTATTAACCACTCAGGACAATGTTCCGATAAGATCCTTTCTATCATGAAATATCGCCAATGTCACGAATACATTTAAAGTCTCATTAGTTTTGTGACAACTGTTTGTTTAAAACTACTGGCTTTCTAGTCTTCAAAACACACAAACACATTATATGTAGTCATGCGCAGACATCTCCTTCCGCCGGTTATAAAGCAATCGTGGAAACGTCACTCATTCAAAATAGTTTATTAAATGTATATTTATATGTGTGTTGGAAGTGTACGATAAATATTTGTAGAAACAGTTGTTAGCTTCGAATAACAGTAAGTTCCCTACTTAAAGCGAAGAAAGCACAAGATGAGAATGACAAACACTGTTTGAATAAATTTTGTCAAAGAATAGAGGCAAACTTAAATGTTCAATACACAGAAAAGACTATATTTGAGCAGAGCTCTTGTTCCCTAGCATTATGGGGGACATCTAATAACTGCACTCTATAATTCAAAATAATGAAATAATTACATTTTGGAAGGAAATGTCCGCTTCGATAAGTGCCAGCCGTTCCCATGTTCTCAGCGTTCTGAACTGATAGTTAGAGGAATGACAGCTGTATCTGATCTTTCTTTAAGTTAATCATTCGTTGTTTGATATTGTGTAGATGGTATCTGACTTTCTGCAATGTCACCAAAATATATATTCGTATAAACATAGTTTGCTTTTTATATTCACCGCTTATTTATTTCAGGTTTTCTTTTCTATATCATTACAGAATTTAACAATGAGTTACCGGCCTTGCATCGATTTGCTGTTTTTTGTCACAAAATGTCATTGAAATGACAGATTTTACGTGTTTAAAGACGTTGGTCATCGCCCATAGAAACTCATCCGGAAAATTGCATAGTGGAAGTTTTTATTTGCATTTAGATATACAATGTTTTGCATATGTTGTATTAAGTAGATATAGTCCGGTTATTTGCTGTCAGAAAAATACATCTGATTTTCCTTCTCCAACAGATATTATCTTTTAATTATATCTTTTTTTTTCAATATTAATTCAGGAAATCAACCAAAACTTGTATTTTGTTATGTTTTCTAGAAGCCTACTTTAACATGTATTACAAAAAGATAAAAGATAACGATAAGGGTGGCGTGGTGGTCAAGTGGTTAACGCTCTGGACTACCAATCCGGAAGTTCCTGGATCGATTCCCGGTCGGGGCAATGGAATTTCAGAAAAGCTTTTCAGTGTTTCCCACCCATCTAGAGATAAGTTGGTAGTCTCGATTGTATCGGTGCTTAACACCCGATTCCCATGTACCGCAGCTGTCTTAGAGGCCACAATGGAAATAATACCTTGCACTTTATTGTGGTATCCTTGGTACTGATACTGCAAAAAATGTCTTACTTGATGATGATCATATTATAACAAGCAATTTGAGCTACATGGTTCTTTTACGAGGGAAAGAGTATTCAATAACATGTATCTTTCGTTTCATTGAATTTTGGTATTTTACTATCACTCCCATACTACTATATTTAAATACTGAAACGATATAAAGCTGGGCTATCGAGAGAATCAAACACAATCATTATTGTTCCATTTAACCCATTTCTACCTAGATTTTTGTAACGGCACCTTCTGACTTCCAATTGAGGCAAGTCTATTTCCTTAAATGGGTTTGTTGTGCAGAATTGTAGTCAAAAGGCTAACAACTTAAATTCCGATCAGACGACATTGTATTTATCGTCTGCATCGAAACCTAACTGTTTATGTTTATTATATAGACATTAAGCACAAATGGGTTTTAGACTGCAAAACTTAAAGGATAATGAAACGGACTGCTATAAAGCAGTTAGTGAAATGTAATTTATAAGGAAGACGATCGAGAACAGACTTTAGCATTGCCCACGCTATTTTTTTTAAGAACTCTTTATGCAATTAAAGATATACTTTGTTTATTGTCCGACAGTTGTTATTACAATTATAGCTATATCAATGTTTCACAAATATGTCATTTCGTGCATCTATTATCACTGGCCTGAATCCAGGATTCCTCCCTTTTTCAAGGATGTGTCTTCTGCAAAATGGATAATTTATGTACCTGCAACAATCAAATAACTTACACAAGTAAATAATACTAAAGTCTGCAGCAAATCCGTTGTAAACAATTTAGTTAGTTTTGTTAGGAATCTTAAATCATGTTATATTATAAATGCTATTCTAAAGTAGACTTCTTCGAAACAATATCGATTTTACTGTAGAAGAAAATTAAGTTCAGTTTAATTAACTGAAACATCATTAACCGAAATACTAAATTCTTGTTGTTGCTACGTTATCAAGATCTATACTTAGTTTTCAATTAACAGACTAAAAAATAAAATTCAAACTCAAATCAGCAATTATGGTTGGGCAAAGTGACTGAAATGTCAAAACATTTATATTTGGAGCTTGTGATTGTCCGTTTTGAACAGATCCAAAGGCTGTAATTGTGTCAGTAAAGAAGAACTATCATTTTCAAATAAGCCATTTTCTTAATATTGAAAATAGCTATTGTATCAGTGTTTATTTTAAGAATCGTGACGTAGGAGTGTTAAGTTGTTCACTACATCTGTCGTCATAGTAATGAAAAATAGTTCAAAACGGGGTGCTCTCTGAAAGACACAGACAGGAATGCTCAAATAACACGATACTAATCCTAGTATATGATCAAAGGACTTTAAAATGTCATCATACCTTAAAAATAACAAGACAAAAGATCAAGATACTTTTCAAAGGCATATCACAACTGTTACAGTAAATAACACTAGAAAATTAAATGTCATGGTTGACCAATATGTACATGCAGCAATACGTTTACAAGATGAATGTTCTTCAGTGCCTGAATGTGCGACACGATCATTTCCTAAAGGATTACTTAGTAACAGAGAGGAATTAGTATATATCTTATCTTTATATTTCGTGAGCTATGTGTTTATTGTATATTTTTCACGAAAGTGCAAGATGTTATCACGTCATTCCACCTAATATTTATGGTTACAATCAGTCAAATAAAATCAAACAATTTCACATTTATATTAAACAGGCAGTAAATGTAGCAACTGTAATAACCATGGTAACTGTGCATCACCAGGAATAAACATATCTGTCTGTATGTGCTTCATCACTTAAATTGTGTAGACAAACCTTTTATTACTTTCCGCGCCTGACAGATCTGAATCAGAAATCTTAACTTTCTGTTTATTAGTAAGAACAGTTTTATTAAGTATAATCGTCTGAGTCGTGTCTTGGAGAATGATGCCATGTCGGCGGGGCAATATTGACATAATTCAATTTGAATTCAAATTCTAATTCATTTTTAACGTATTATGTTGTTTTTACTATTGTTCTTCTCAAAACTGCAAAGAAACCATGGGCAAACTAATAATCAGTATGGCTACAATACGGTTTTATCACAATTAAAGTCACCAAATATTATATTTAAGGAATACAAAAGGACCATTGAATTAAATTGTAACTCAAATTATTTTCTTTTTTAAATTAAACTGACGCTGCTTTTATATTTCAGTTTACATGGATCAAGACTTGATATTGTTCCTGCTTTGCAATTGTAATACTATATGACAGACAGATCCAAAGTTGATAATGAAATAACGAAGATCGAGAGGAACGGATACATCACTAGTTTCAAAATTGTTGGTAAAAATGTGCATGTTTTTCAAAAGTTTTACAGCTTTAATTTTCGGGATGAAATGTTTCATTTCTTCATGAAAGTCTAACTAGAACATGGCCCTAGTATAATAATGTATTTGTCTGTTTATTTTATAGTCATGCAAGAAAAACTGTGATACTACGTATCGCAGCGGGCCTAGAAACAAAGCTTTCATGTAAATATTTTGAAATTTGAGATGCAAATAAACTTTACAAACTTTGTAACAGAGACAGAATAAATCTACATTCTAGGTTCCTATAAAGCAAATACTTGACCATCTGGTTTGTGCATTTACAATTTAGTAACTCTTTGTCATTTCCAGTGTATCATTTATGATCTAAAAAGAAACGAAATCATATTCATGAAAAAGCTTTAGTCTTTATTATCTTTCCGTTTTTTCCATTAGATTGTATATACGAGCCCTATTTTCATTCAGCGTTAATTAAAACAAAGTTAACGCAGCAATATCATAATATGTTCTCCACTATGTTCCATTAAGGTGATTCTCAGAATATACAATACTATTCCTGCCTCTATCCTTACAAAATCGTTTGCTGTCAAAATGTTTGTAAACAAAAAAGCGCACATTTTTACGATTACTTAAAGTATCGTTACCGACCAATTAGTTAACTTTGGCTACCTGTCAGTTTATTGCTGTAGACCAGTCTAATAACACGAAATGTAAACCAGTCTGATAAAAATAGAAAGTGAATCACGACCAGTTAGTAAACTTTGGCTAGCTTTCACTTTATTGCTCTAACATGACATGTCTGATTTAAATAGACTGTCAGTGACTGTAAATTTTAAACTATAAAAATCGAGTCATAGTAACGTAATGGACCCACTTTACCCGATACCGGAAGATACCGGCATGTTTGACCGATATCGGTTTTTATACTGGCCGAACAATAAAAACTTTTCACTACTTATTAGACTTTAAAATAATTTGTCGTTTTACATGGATAAAAGATAGAAATATCATTGTTTTGACAATTTTAAAGTTACACAATGAACAGTGGTTTAACCCATTCTTTATCGTAACTTCCTAGGCGATTTTCATAACATTTTGTTCAAAGAACTATACACTACTTCACCTACATGTTACATTTTCCAACCACGTATTAAATATAGCGGGCCGCTGCTGCGGCCCGCAATAATGTAAAATGCAGTAGGGGAATGAAACGAAAAGGCAGTCTTAATGACAAAAAAAAACTTCAAAAAAAATTATGTCCTAGAAATCATAAAGTTTAAAGGGCTTGAATAGAGTAACTTAAAAAGCTATATTTTTCTGTAGCCTCAATAGTACCCCTCTAAAATGGATTTGTCCGACATTGTCCTTGTGGACGATTTCTAACATCTGTAGTCCTCAATTTCGAGCTTTGGAAATACAAATGTTGAATATCTTACTTACTCTTTTAAACAGCTTAAAATTACGATATCTTTGCAATAGACTATATATTTTATCTACGTTAAGGCAATAGAGATAACAGTGATGATGAACAAATAATACAGACAAATAAAAACTCAGCGCGGTCAGAAATTACAACTAACGAAATGTGTATACGATAATTTCACCATTGACAAAATCAGAAAATGTTGATGTTTGCCATAGTCATGTTTGCGATGTCCAAGACACAAGGTGAAAACTTATAATTATAAGATATGTAGCCTGATTCTTGACTAACTCTTGATTCATTTCATATTAATTTATTATACAGTGAATCAATTTATACGTACTCGTATAATAGCATTATCGTTCACGCTAACTTACCATTTTGATCTGCCTTCGATTTTATATTCTTTGTCATTGATACAAGATGTCATACATATGTCAACTTTGGCACACTTCAAACTTTGTATCAAATACAAAACAGAACTTAATTGACATCCGTCAAAATTCTATTATAATATTAGATTCCTCAAGCGATTTTATAAACGCTTTTTCAGAACTTTGTTCCAACAGTGATAGCAAAGATTGCGTGCTGACGTTTTAGTATATATGTTAGACATTATTCATCAACCAGATATGTTATCATTAGACCGTCTAGAATCCTGCCATAATGATATACGAAGTGATGGAAAACCATCCTTTTTACTTAATACATAACATTACAACAAGTAAACATGCAGCGTTATTATTTCAATGTTCATTTGATTTATCTTTTATCTTCAAAAACAAAATTTTTATTGGGGGAAAAATGTGTCTGCTTCTGAGCCGTCAAATTTTACCGTCTTAAATAGCTTTAATGAAATACAATTCTCCTTTTTGTGCCTTTCATGCAATCTTCTGTTATATTTATGCAGTCATTGTCAATCTGAATTATGCCATCGGGTCTACAAGATATAACATAATGAAGAAGAAAAATACTGTTATAAGTAATTTCAAAAAGATCCTGGGGATTTCGAAAAAGGAATGTTTTGGTATCCAGCATTGTTGACCATATTTTTAAATCAAAATCAATAAAAACATTTTACAAGTGAAAAAAAAAGATATGAAATAATGACTTGTTATAACTTACACCATTGTAATGAAAATGAAAACACTCCTTAATGTGTTAGGTTTTAACTCAGTTCTCAAACTATTTAAGAAACCAACCCAAAGGGCAACATTGTTTTAGACTTTCTTTAAAGTACTGCAAACGTTTTTTGTACAGCAATATCAAACAGAAAAAGTAAAAACTGAATCCGATACATGAAACTTACGGTGGCACAGAGGTGACATCCGCAACACTTTATTTATATTGTGGCCACAAGTTAGTAAGTTGTGGCCACAAGTTAGTAAGTTGTGGCCTCAACTTAATAAGTTGTGGCCACAAGTTAATAAGTTGTGGCCTCAACTTAATAAGTTGTGGCCTCAACTTATTAACTTGTGGCCACAAGTTAGTAAGTTGTGGCCTCAACTTAATAAGTTGTGGCCTCAACTTATTAACTTGTGGCCACAACTTATTAACTTGTGGCCACAACTTATTAAGTTGAGGCCACAACTTACTAACTTGTGGCCACAACTTACTAACTTGTGGCCACAACTTATTAAACTGAGGCCACAACTTAATAACTTGTGGCCACAACTTATTATTGATAGCAGGGGACACGGGGCTAACTCATTCAGGCGGGGATGTTACTTCTACAAACGGTGTTTTCAGTGCTTAGGGCACAGGGCTGAGGGCTGAGTTCATGTTAATCAGGGTGTTATCAAAGATTGGTAGCACTATAAGTAGAACTGTATTGAGTTCAGGGGACACGGGACAGAGTATGTGAAGCGGGGATGATACTTATATCAACAATATCACCAGGGTTGCATTGATACTAGAGGGCACGGGACTGAGAAAATAGAACTGATGACATATGAGAAGGTACGGTACGGTTGTAACCCCAGTGGGGTTCTAACCCGAAACCTCCGGTATAAGCGGCAGACATCTTTACCCATCAACACCACTGCGTTTGTTCGTTGTCCTGTGGTG
>JAFMSR010000007.1:13184149-13416649 GCA_022818135.1 Saxidomus purpurata
ATACAGGATGGGGATGAAAAAATGAAAATCAACTTTTTCTCGAATTTTACTTGAAAACTGCTATAGATGGATAGGAAATGATCTAACTAAGAAAATGAATACCAACAACCCTATGTTTATTTCAAAAATAAAAATGTTACAGTCATTTTTCGATTTTTATGTGATGTGCACGCGGGGTGTGGGATAACCCTATGTGAGATAAGATTTTCCACCACTGCTAAAAATAGAGATTTTTCTGTCCGGTAAGTGAGAAAGTACTGAACTGCATGCTCGGGTGAGATTTTATTTATTAGGCAGTACAAAGTTTGACCTTAATCTGTGACAGTGCCATATCATTTACCCAATTTGAGTATAAAATGTGCACATTAAGAAATTCAATGTGAACTAGTTTTAATGCTCGTTTCAACCATATTTTGGTCATGTTTACATGTGTGCAGTTTATCTAACCACCGCACCCGAGACATACCAGTACTGGTACCCTATTCCCCTGAAAGAAACTGCCAACTTTCTTATATAAAGAGACATGGTCAGTAGCAGGGCTCAAACCCATGACCCTCCAGTGAGATTCCAGTGATTTTAAGTATGGGTAGTTAAACGAATTTCAATTAAAAACTTGAGTATTTACATGTTGTTTTCATGACAATAATTTTCAATTACGGCCGGTAAAGTGTCAGTTTACAATACTAGGTTGCCCTGGTGATGACACTTTCTATAGTCAATCTTTAGTGATAAACAAAAGAGAATATGCAAACAAGAGTTTCAATTTCTAGGTGTGAATTGTTGAACAAACATTTAGATTAAGGAAAATTATTATGCAAGTGTTTTAAAGTCTTGTTTACACCTATCCATGATGCAGAGACGCTAACTTTAGCCATATCTTTTTGTACTGCTCCCCTTTTACAAACATTAAACAGTGAATTAAATAATTATGTATTTTTTGTTTAAAATGAAAAACTTTTCAGGATGTTCTTAAGTGAAGCTTTTCTTTCTCGGTCCTATTAAGCCTCCTGCAGATTTATAAGTGCTGAAATGAATTTCCCAGGAAGCAGCAGATAAAGAAAGTAAATGTCCATGTAAAGACTGTCACGGAGAAACAAAACTGAAAATACATTAGTCCTTACAGAGTTAACTCCCGTATATAACGTATATGAAATTTGATGTTATCCTAACTTTAAGGCAATATGATTGAATCTTATAGCCATTAATTGTCTGACTAGAAAGATGTAAAAGTTAGTTCTCTGGATAGAATGTTCGCCTGGCTATGGTAACTTACAGTTGCGAAAAAGTGACAAATTGATCAAAAAAGTATTAGATTTAGTACATAAAAAGACTGGATATTCGTTGGGAAGGCTGACCAAATATCCGAATACCAATTTGGGTATTCGTTGACATCCCTAATTTCAAGTCTGCCATTCTTAACCACTGTCTGGTCCTGCAATTGTAACAATTTTTTTCATGCTCCACTAGATTTTCATGCTAGGACTCAAGATCAATATAACAAGATGGCCCTATATCGCTCACCTGAATAATGTGACCGAAATTCAACTTTTAACTATATATCATAAACACATTCTGACCAATTTACACTAGATGCCCACATGCAACATCTTGAGCCCGCCATATGTCATAAAAGGCTAACTCCTTACCAAGTAGAGATGGGTCAAAATACACCTAAATATTGGATGTAACATGCATGTTGTACCACAGAAAAGTGGTCTCGATTTTTCTCTACGGCCAGTAATAAAAAAGTTACAATATAAGCTATTTATAGTAACAATAAAGGGAAGTAATTCTAAAAACAAGGGTAGCCCATGGTGGTGAACATTTGTACAAAGTAACATCAAAATCCCTCCATGCATGAAGAAGAAATGCTCCAGACAAAGATATTCTTGACTTTGAACTGTAACCTCAAAGTGTGACCTTGACCTTAGACCTAGTGACCTGGTTCTTGCGCATGACACTCCGTCTCATGATGGTGAACATTTGTGCCAAGTTAAATTAAAATCCCTCCATGCATGAAAAAGATATGCTCCAGACAAAGTCATTCTTGAATTTGACCTTTAACTTCAAAGTGTGACCTTGACCTTAGACCTAGGGACCCGGTTCTTGCGCATGACACTCCGTCTCATGATGGTGAACATTTGTGCCAAGTAACATCTAAATCCCTCCATGCAGGAAAAAGATATGGTCCGGACAAAATCGGACACACGGACGCACAGACACCCATGCGAAGGTGTTATTAGGTGGTATTTCCATTGTTCTCGAACAATAGAGTGACCACTTAAGTAACAAAAGAATGACCACTGAAGGGACAAAAGACGGAATGAAGACAATAGATACCAGCATGTGTGCTGACGGACGCACATACACCGAACCGCCAAAAGTGACAACTATATTGAGCTCACCGCAAGTGGGCTCAACAACAAATATATAAACAAGGTTTTCTTTGATTTTACCAGGTGACCCACAATCTTAACCTAGAATTCATCAAGACAAACACTCTGACCAAAATCCATAAACAATTGGGTTTGAAGTGTTAAAAATGTTTCTATTTGATTTGCTTGAGTGACCCGTTTTTAACCCCAGTTGGCAGTTTTGAACTTTACCTAGAAATCATGGGGACATTCTGACCAATTTCCATGAAGCCTGGATATGAAATGTGGCCTCTAGAATGTTAACAAGGTTTTTTTTTAATGTGACCCAGTTCTTGACCTTAGGTAACCAAGATTCGAACTTGGCCTTGTAATCGAGATAAATATTTTGACTAATTTTCATTAAGATTGGATGACAAATGTGACCTCTATGAGGAAACAAGGCAAGTGTGAACAGACATACGATCGACAACAGGCCATCACAATAAGTCACTAGCTTTGAGCTTATCGTGCTCGGGCTTGCTTAAATGTGTGCAAAAAGTTTTCTTTAAGCATACAACTATTGTTCTGTTTCACAGAGTACAATGCATGAAGAGTTTTATAATCATAAGGCCAGATGTTTCCAAATAAGCATTTAACTTCATCAGGCAGGCATTTGGGTAGAAATTTCAAAGAATTGACAGGATTCAAACTTACAATGTGGTTTTGCTTGTCACTTCTAGTGGAAACATTAAAGCCACTCTGCCACAGCCTTCTTGTAGCTGTCAACCAGAGTACTATCAATTGTTTATTGTTTTTAGTTGTTTTTCATAGGGGTGCAATTATCATTTAAACAGTCTTTCAGTTATATCTTATAGGTGGACAGTTTATTTAACATTATTCCAGGAAAGGACCTGTACTAGACTGCCAATAGCAACAAGAGACATCTGGACAGTCAAAGACAGTATTACAGGGGTCTACATGAAAAAGAAAAACACACAAATACTTTTCTACAATGCATTTACTTTTTGATTTAATAACCACATAATGCAACAAAAATGACAAAATATTGGGAGCTGGATCAGTATGTGCAATAAACTAAAACAGAAGTCCGAGTAAAATGCAATATTGACTAAGATAACACAGTATCAAACAGGTGTTTTCACTTAAATTAACTATGAAATATTAGACATGTGCAATATGGTAGAAACTTGCCCAATAAAAACCAAAACTCGGCCAATATGGGGAAAACAAGGCCAATAAGAACTCTAGTCTATCAGATTTGACAATTTGCTCGGCTAATACTGGACCCTTTTTCTGTAGTTCTAGGCCCCATTCTGAAACAATAGCATCAAATCTAGCACTTCCTTCCAACATTTATACAGTAATGGAACTTTTTTCTTTATGTAGGTACCGATTGGGAAGATTTAAGGACATATTGCAAAAATAATATATAGTTAATGAATAAAATTGTCATTAATTAATTGAATTAATATTGGCCTTGTTATTGGGCTTCAGACAGTCACATCAACCTTCTGTCTGCGCCCTCGGGCCAATACGACTGTCTTCAGCCCAATAACAAGGCTATTATAAAGTAAATTTATTAACAACATTAAAGTCTTAAATGCATAGAACAGCACCCTTCAAAATCTACAATGATATGATGTAAATTGCCCAGTAAACAAACACTTTATGAGTATTTATAAATGAAAAATGATGTTTATAGGAAAAGAAACATACCACATCATGAAAATCAGAAATTATTTTAGCAGTGATCTTAATTTCTGAATAATTTCTAAATGAACACATACTGTCAATTTTAATGCCCTGGGAAAATAAATGGAAAGTGGATAGTTTATAACATGTGATCATGAATCGACGGACTGGTGTAGGCCTGTGCAAGAATTGCTCACTGAAATTAGGAACGATGACATGGAGGAGGTAGACAGTGAGGAGATTTTTGTGGAGACTGTGTGTACTAAAATGAGTGTTCCAGCCACATGAATGAGATAACAAAAAATTGCAATCAAACATGGGTAAAGTAATACACAGTAATGTACTGAATTCTGCCTTAGAAGTGATTGAACAGATCAGTGCTGTAAAATAATTGGACTCTAAACAAACAAAAATCTTTGACTTTTTTAAAGCGGGATAGGACATTTGGAAAATGCAGAATGAAAAATAATTAAAGCCAGAGACTCATGGGAAAGAAATGAAACTTTAATTGGATAGTTGTTTTATTTGGACAAGTTTTAGGTTTATTTAGATGATTATCATTCATCTGGTGATAAGATTGTTTACAAAGTCATTTATAATGTCATATAATGTTTCAATGCTTAATTGAGAATCTTAAAGTTAATTAAAGTCCGTGACTCATTGAAAATAGATAGACCTTTGGCCTCTAATAAACCTTGACCTTGGAACTAGGGACCTGGTTCTTGCGTATGATAGTTTATCTCATGATGGTGAACATTTGTACCAAGTTATATCAAAATCCCTCTATGCATGAATTTTGACCTTTAACCTCTAAGTGTGACCTTGACCTTAGACCTAGGGACCTGGTTCTTGGACATGACACTCCGCCTCATGATGGTGAACATTTGGCTTGACAAAAATCATTGGATTTACTGGTTCATCACTTGTCTTCTGAACAAAGACCACCTGTGAACAAAGACCATTTCTGCTCATTCCCTGAAGCAGACTTTCTTTGCAAGTTTGACTGTAGTCCCCTCTTCAAAGAAGACCAAGTAAAAACTCATTTTTACTTTGAAATAAAATACTTATTGACTATATAAATCTAAAAATTTGTCAATTTGGTGTTTGAAAGTACTTACTTTTCAGTCACTAAGAAACTATACATTAAAATAGATTAACAAGCATAAGCAATATGACAAGCATTATCCAAAATAAAACCTTACCCGTCGTCATTTATAATGAATTTCTTTATGTCTGATTACAGACTTATACAATACCTTTCAAAACATGAAAGTTACTGATAAAGCACTGGTGGTAATATAAAAATAACATTATGAGTAAAACTACATGTATTAGAAACACTAAATGATTTATAAACATACATGATATGCATAAATTAATAACACTTGAAACTGTATATAGATGTAACAACTGTACCTTGTCTCTTACATTGGAGTATTAATGTATATGAATAAATTTATATATTTTCAAAAGAATATATTACTACATGTATTAACCATCTTTGAGTCATTTGCGAGACAAAGCAATGTATATATTTCATGTAAATACACATTGAGACTTTCATGTTCAAAATATCACATTAACCCCTACTCAACTAATTAGTGAATCTTTCACATGGAAGAGTTTAAATCAATGGTTTAAAGAGGGTGCTCACATTAAGTTTAGTGACTGTTACAGATGAAGCACCAGTGTTTACATAATTATGATACAAATATTACGTATAAATGATATAATTACGTATAAATGATATAATTACGTTTAAATGATATATAAAACAGAAATGATATGCAATAGTAAATACAACTAAAATCTGAAAACACATCACACAACTCCTTAAAAAATGCGATTTCTTCCATAAATTGGATAAGATAAGATAATCTTTATTTAATATAGTCGGTTTTGATAAACAAAATAACACTAGCTAAAAGCTATTTTCTGACACAACGTTTTGTAGTATAATATTATTTCATTGAACAATAATATTTTCAAAAAATAATTCATATATATTTTCTGCAATGCATGAGGTAAAGCAATCGTATATAACACACATAAAGAATTTCTAAATATTGCGTTTTCCAAAAATTACATTAAATCTTAATATCTGGCTAAATTTCTAAACTGGACATGTCAACCTTTCCGACCCTTAACCTGCCATAGCAACATTTCGGACCCTTAACCTGCCATAGCAACCTCCTGTGCAACCAGCTGGGATCAAGACCAGCCTGCACAAAATCAGCTATTCAGTTAGTAAATTTTTACCGAGCATCCCTTACAACATACAGTAGCTAGATCTATGTCAAACTTGAAAGATACACTTGTCCATTTCAGAAGTTCAGTGACATTAGGGTTTGCAGTCTGTATATATAATATTATATATTTTTGGGACAAATCAGAAATCATTTTATAATGGTAGGTTATAGTTTTGTACATCAGTCAAAGGTACCAGCTCTTGACTAGTACAGTGTTTGCAAATATGTACTCTAGTTCATACAAACCTAAAATGTCCAACTCCTGCGAGTTCCTAGAGTACATTTTCTTGTCATCAATTCCATATAAAACTTAAGGGAAAATTGTAATAAATCAATGTCTACCTCCAAATGACCGTGATGATTTGTCCAAAATGTGTTCTAAATCCTAGTTCCTGAGATTTTTTCAGAACATTTTTTCAAACAAATTCAGTGAATTTATCTTTATATTTGCTAGATGAATAGAGACAGTATCTGTAATTGTCATAAATTAAACACAATAGAATGTCTGTTGTGTTAATAGACATTAACCAGAACAAATTCAACATGATGGAATTTCATTCATAGCTTGGCATATTAATCACACGGACTTGGAGATTGCCGATTGTTCAATCACATGGACATGGAGTTTTACTGGTCAGTTATTCAAACTTGAACACCAACTGTCATAATATTAACTAGGATCCCATTGGCTGATCTGCTGATGCTGTCAGCAAACTGATTCATATCCCACTGTGTGTGCTTACATCTGATTGGTCCATTATCAATCATCTTCTAAAGATATTGTTTGCTGAAAAATAAGAAGGATCATAATGTATTAAAAAAAGACAGAGACATACAGCTCCCTGGCAGGAAAATGTGAGGGAGCATGATGGCCGTTCTCGGTTTGGTCAAATAAAATTCTGTATTTCACAAACATTTGGAGATTATGAGTGTAACAGTTTACCTCGCGAGGAGAAAGATGTTTAATGATAAGTTTTGACAGTAACTGTTTCTGATTGAAATTTAAGTGGAAATAAAGTGTTTTATGGTTCTGAGCATCCGTATATATAAGTCAATTTATACCACTATATATAAATTGAATTTAATTAAGGACGGTTAAAAAATCGAATTGATTGTCAGACTTTTTTCTCTTTTTCTTTTTCCTTGCTTTTTTGTTTGTTGAAAATAACTGAATTTTAAACTCCATACACTGTGTAATCATAAAGAATAATATTTGATCATCAGTTCAAAGGCCCACATTTACATGTACTTTATCTCTGGTATGAAGTCTACTTTGCTAGTCAGTTGTTGTTGCATGTGTGCCCTTTTTAATTGTGTTGCTTGTTCCTTGTGGGTGTTGCAGAAAGATTTTGTGTTCCCTTTTTTTATTGTATACCAGTTTTTGTTTCCCATCTTCCTATTTATGAAGCTTTGTCTCTTACCTAATGCGCAGCTATGTTTATAATTGGGAAACAGGGACTGTTGTACACAATACGCAAACACTGGTATATTTGAACTTAAAATCAATGGGATATGCTTCGCACTCATTATACATATTTATATGTGGTGATGCTGAACCAAACCGGGGACCTGTAAAGCAGAACCATATTTTAAAGCGACTGCACTCCAGATGGACAAGTTACGCTAAAAAAAGAAAATTTTCAATTTCAAGAAAACAATTGTCATTACTGTATCAGGGGCATTGTATTATGATAACGTGACAAGTTTTCTAACAAAAGAAACAATTAAAATGTGTTGTTTTGCTTACTTTTATTGTAGAAAATATCACCCCGTGACTAACGGGGTGGGCTCTTTGGTATATCAATATTTTTAACTCGAATCAAATCAGCTGACACTGTAGTGTAGTAGGTTAAGCCGCTGTAAATATTTTGTAAGTGCAAAGATCCGAGTTCAAAACCTGGCTCGGGTAAATTTTTTTTTTCTACCTTTATTTTTAGCTCTTACACAAAGAAAATAATCTTGATGCTGACAAATTGAATATATATTGATTTTACCAAAAAATTAAAATTTACTAAGAATTTGGAGTGCAGTCGCTTTAAGTGCAGTTCATTTAAATATATGAAGTATTCAAAATAAGTTGAAGTATGTAAAAGATAATTTTCTAGACTTCCATATCTTATGCTTTACCGAAATGCATTTGAAGATCCAGTACCAGATGAACAGTTACTTTTAGATGGTTATGATCAATATTATCGTAACGACAATTAATTCTGGCAGAATTCTAATATAAACTTCCACAAAATTATGCTCAGAAAAATTAAACAAAGTTGAAACACTTATTCCAGATTCTATATGGATTAAAGTAAACAACAAGGGTGTTAATTTTATTTTTAGTGTGGTATATAGGCGACCTTTCTCAACTGTGCAATTATGGGAAAATCTAAATATTGGATAGAACAGGCAATTAAACAATGCAACCACTTTGTCATGCTAGGGGACGTTACTGAAGAGAAGTTGAAAAGCAATAACCACCAATTAAAGGACATTCTGGTATTGAATAATTTGAACAACATAATTAATGAACCTACGAGAGTCAGAGTTTTCATCAACTTCCATTGACCCCATCCTTGATTCACAAGACCTTGATGTTCTTAACTCTGTTGTTTTACAGGTTTTCGCTGATATAAGTGATCACGGGCAACTTATACAATCATACCTTTCAGATACAATCTAAGTGAAAGTTAAGAATGTCATGTTTGGTTATACAACAAAGCTAACTTTGCCAATTTAAACAAATTAGTAAACAATACTGATTTGGGTTTCTGATACAAGGGAGATGCAAATAATTGTTGTCTTAATTTCACATAAACTTTTCTCAAACTAGCAAAGTTATGTTTACTGAACAAAAAGGTTTTAATATGGCCAAATGACAAACCTTGGTCTGATTCTGAATTGCATGTATAAGGAAATTGATAAAGAGAAGAGACAATATAAGAAAACAAGAGAGCCAAGATTGCCCTATATTGCTCACCTGGCTATCATTGGCTACAATAGAAGATCATCAATAGCAGAAAGGGTCAATTTTGACCATGGGCTCATGATTTTCCTCTATACAAGCCTATGTTAAATCAAAAGACCCCTGGGCAGGGTCAATTTTGACCCTGAGGTCATAATTTTAACAATCTTGGTAGAGAGTCACCAGGTAATTGCACATGCTAAATTTCTAAGCTCTAGGCCTTGTGGTTTCAGAGATTTTTACATATTTTTCCTAAATAAGCCTATATAAAAACAAGTGACCCACAGGCGGGTTCAATTTTAACCCTGGGGGTCATGATTTGAACAATCTTGGTACAGGTCTAATTGGTAATGCCACATGCTAAATATCTAAGCTCTAGGCCTTGTGGTTTCAGAGAAGAAGATTTTTAAAGTTTTTCATACATTAAGCCTATGGAAAAAAGTTCATCAGATTGGAACAATTATAAAAAAAGAGAAGAAATAGGGTTCATGATTATTTAAAACATGCCAAACTGAAATTTTACAACACTATTGAAGATTCTTTAGTAGACACACAGCAAAATGACAAATGAAAATATTGGAAACTGGTTAAGTATCTCATAAAAGAAAAAAAAAGTAAAAAGTCAGACATTATACCATTAATCACATCACTTTCAAATGGAGATGTAAAGTATTTGGTTACAGATTTAGAGAAGCAGAATGTTTAAAAACTTTCTTCTCTTCTGTATCCAATATTGATGATTCCAATGCAGTTCTTCCTAGATTAGAAAGTAAATCTAATGTCAAACTTGAAGATATACACATATCAGAACTTGAAATCATTGATGTTTAGAAAAATCTTGTTGTAAACAAAGCTAGTGGTCCGGATAGTATTAGTCACAGAATGTTAAAATCAATTGAAAAAAACTACTGCTAAACCTTTAACTGTTATTTATAACAGGTCAATCCAAGAAGGCATTTTGCCGTCAGCATGGAAAAAACACCTGTTATTACACTCTTTAAACAAGAGCTGTCCCACACAAGTGACGAATGCCCCCAAAAGAGGTGCCTCACAGTCTGTGTCCTCTCCATGTGCTCAATAAATGTGCTATGTAATTTTAAAATCCTTCCATGCATGACAGAGTAACCATGCATACAGTTTTCCATTACTTTAAACACTAAGTGTGACCTTGACCTTTGAGCTAGGGACTTGGGTCTTGCACGCGACACATCCGCTTAATGTGCTAGACATTTGTGCCAAGTTATTTTAAAATCCTTCAAAGCATGACAAAGTTATAGTCCGGACACAAATGTATGCATATATACAGGATTCCATTACCTATAAACTCTAAGTGTGACCTTGACCTTTGTGGTAGGGATGTGGGTCTTGCACGCGACACGTCATCTTGATGTGCTAGACATTTGTGCCAAATTATTTTAAAATCCTTCAACGCATGACAAAGTTACAGTCCGGACATGAATGTGTGCATATATAGAGGAATCCATTACCTTCAAACTCTTAGTGTGACCTTGACCTTTGAGCTAGGGACGTGGGGCTTGCATGCGACACGTCGTCTTGATGTGCTAGACATTTGTGCCAAGTTATTTTAAAATCCTTCAATGCATGACAAAGTTACAGTCCGGACACAAATGTGTGCATATATGCATATATAGAGGAATCCATTACCTTCAAACTCTAAGTTTGACCTTGACCTTTGAGCTAGGGACGTGGGTCTTGTACGCGACACGTCGTCTTGATGTGCTAGACATTTGTGCCAAGTTATTTTAAAATCCTTCAATGCATGACAAAGTTACAGTCCGGACACGAATGTGTGCATATATAGAGGATTCCATAACCTTCATACTCCAAGTGTGACCTTGACCTTTGAGGCAGGGATGTCGGTCTTGCACGCGACACGTCGTCTTGATGTGCTAGACATGTGTGCCAAGTTATTTTAAAATCCTTCAATGCATGACAGAGTTACAGTCCGGACACGAATTGTAAGTGGGGACGCACAGACAGACGGACGGTCAGACGGACAGACGGTGCGATTTTAATATGCCACCCTTCGGGGACATAAAAACATTACATCAAATTTACCTATCTTATATGTGGCCATTATTATAATCTGCCACTGTAGTATGGAACAACTGCACTGAATTTGATAGAAAAATTACAACATGAGGCAGCATGTGTTGTTACCGGATCAACTCGGTCAGTCTCTATACTGTACTTAATCTAAAAAATCAGTTGGATATCTTTAAGTGATAGAAGAAAATTTCAGAAGTCGGTTATTAAGTACAAACCAAAAAAAATGGTTTGGTGCCTGAACAATTTAGAGTTTTAGACACTTTTGAGATAATGACGTATCATCTACAAATAACCTAGTTATACTTGGTAAGTTGTCAGCTATATTGTTCACATAGACTAGAAAAAACAAAGGCCCAAGGATTGAACCTTGCGGGACACTAGTGTTAATACATTTACTAGTGAATATATTTAAGAGTTGTAACAGTTGGTAAAGGTAACAATTATAGTTTAAGAAATGCTTAAGATTATACGGTTATGGTAGGAAGAACAACACTTTTCTATTCCTGACGAAATAAAAAACTCCCCATCATTACATAGTTTCAAGAATTCATTCAAACGCTTATTTCAGTCAAATGTAATTCCAACAGACTATTTCAAAGGACCAAGGGGCCTGGCTATCCATCACATACACTTTAGGTTTCGGCTGCAGTAATTTAAAAGCTCGTTTGTTTAAAAATCACTTAATATTATAAGTAATGATAAAACTGTAACTGTCAAAGCGGAATTGAGGATGTAGATCACTATTTTTTTCAATTCCCCTTTGTTTTAACAGCAAAGAATTATTCTTTTTAGAGCAACACGTCAGTATCATCCCTTAAATGTAAACACCTTGCTTTATGGAAGAGAAGTACTTTCGGGTGAAGAAAGTTCAAATATCTTCTCTGCAGTTCAAATATTCATACAATAAGCAGCTAGATTTGCAAATTAACCTATTGTTTTTACTTTATATATTTCTTTCGGCGATCACGAATTTGGAATGAGCAAACACACACACAAGCACACAGAGTCATGTGGCAAATTGCTTCTAGCACTTTTGTAACTAAAATTGTTGGTCTGTTAGAATAAAACTACATGTAATTGTTCCATAGACATATGTTATTTCTGCAATTGTATTGTATTGGGGAGGGCCATCTTGTAAGTGGCAAGCACTTGTGGTTCAAACAATTTGCTGAATATTTGGCAATAAACTATGTTTAAACTTAACTTACAACTCACTCTGTGCTTGGCGAAAGTGCTCAGTTGAATGTCAGTTGTAAACATACATTATACCCCAAAAACCAAACCATAACAGATATCAGCAGTACTAAACATTCTCTATTTGACACTATGTATAATCATCACAACTTTAAAAACAAAACTTCTGATTGAAACAGTTCAAGCACTTCATCATATAAGTTAATATGATGCAATTTAAAGTAAATCTGGAAAAAACAAGAGCTGTCCATAAGACAGCAAGCTCGACTATTGTGGGTGTTTGCTAATAAAACAAAACTTTTATCAGTATAATAGCAAAACAAAATTCTGCTAACTATTAAGTATAAACTAGGAAAGTTGAATCATAAAAAAAGTCAAAATCTATCACTATATATTTATTTTTTGGTAAATTAATTGTTTGATACAAAATGTACCCCCGAACACTATTGCTAAGTTTGATATAACAACCATAAGTGGTTACTGAGATATGTGCATGATAGTACCTTGCATGCAAAACTTTAACCAAATTTTCAAAGTCAAACAAGGGCCATAAAATGCACTAAATTTAAACAAGAGTTACCTGACTTGACTGTGTGACACCCCCTAAGACATTAACAAAGTTTCAAGTCAATATCATAAGTGGTTACTGAGATATGTGCATGATAGTACCTAGCAGGCAAAACTTTAACCAAATTTTCAAAGTCAAACAAGGGCCATAATTTGTATCAAATTTATACAAGAGTTATCTGACTTGACTGTGTGACACCCCTTAAGATATTAACAAAGTTCAAGTCAATATCATAAGTGGTTACTGAGATATGTGCATGATAGTACCTAGCAGGCAAAACTTTAACCAAATTTTCAAAGTCAAACAAGGGCCATAATTTGTACTAAATTTAAACAAGAGTTATCTGACTTGATTGTGTGGCACCCCCTAAGACATTAACAAAGTTTCAAGTCAATATCATAAGTGGTTACAGAGATGTGTGCATGATAGTACCTAGCAGGCAAACCTTTAACCAAATTTAGTACCTAGCAGGCAAAACTTGAACCAAATTTTCAAAGTCAAACAAGGGCCATAATTTGAATCAGATTTATACAAGAGTTATCTGACTTGATTGTATGACACCCCTAAAGACATGAACAAAGTTTCAAGTCAATATCATAAGTGGTTACTGAGATATGTGCATGATAGTACTTAGCAGGCAAAACTTTAACCAAAGAAGCAACACCGTCGCCGACGCCAACGCCGACGCACAAGTGACTGTAATAGCTCTCCACATTCTCCGAATAGTCGAGCTAAAAATGCTCCTTGACATGTTTTCCTTGCCTTCACATGCACAAGAAGTCTGGAACTGAATTCTTCTTATGCCAATTGTTAATATAGAAATGTTTGCTACAATACAATAATGAGCTTACAGGAAGTTCTCTTCCTTTAGTCTCTATAGGTAGGCATATTGCACAGACAGCACAGATCATTCCGATACTTCCATACACCCATACCGCTGCCGTCAGTGACGCATCCAACAAGACCTGCAATACACAAGTCAAACTGCAGTCTTTCAGGCATTACAATTTCAATTACTTTGAAACTACAGTATCCTAGGTAAAGCAATAACACTGCCATATCCAGAATTCAAACAAAAACAAGACAAAGTGGTATAAATGTAACAAAAAATTACTAAGCTGAGCTGAGAGCAAATAATCTAAGTTATAAGAACTTGTTTTTCGCAATCTAGAATAAATAAATTAGTATAAATTCCTAACATGTTACAGGAGAAAGTTTGAATGCATGTTACCTGAGCAAGAAAAGGAGTGATCATGGCCCCAACCCTGGCCCAGGATGACGCTGTTCCAATCCCTAATGTTCTAATAGTGGTAGGATATACCTGAAAGTTTCATAAAGCAATATAAGATCTTACTGGTATACAGCATTCTGTTTAAATACCATCAAGAATATGGAAGAATTAAAGATGCTAGAGTGTAAACAAAGTAAATGTTTTTTTTATTTAATCAAGGACCATAACTTTATTTAATAACCTAATTAGGTCCTTTATATTATCTGATTGAGAATATGTGACCCTTATACATTGTGTCTTGGTTTAAAAAGGAAAGTCAGAAAATAATTTGACTTCAAATTGAAGAATTTGTTAAGAGGAACTGTTGAAATAATTTTAAAATTCGGAGTATTAAATGTAGACATTGCAAATTGAAAATCAAAAAAATTTAGGTTAATGAAGGTGGCCATTTTGAATTTGTGATGTTATTGCGTAGTAATTAAATATTCATGCAAGTATTACTGCTAAGTTAAAAACAGCAGCTTCAAATGTATATTAAAATATGGTAACATATATAACACTTAATTGATGTAACCAACTTCAGGTGAAAAAACAATCGTGAAAAAAGAGTAAATGGTTTCAAAATTAAATTTTGAAAAAGGGACATGTCTAATAGTATGTCTAATTTGCATATCTACTAGATCTTATATTTCTCATAGCTCTTTTATTTTTTTATCCGATTTCAAAAATTCATTCACCTATGTGTTTATGTGAACAAGCTCTTTAATTTCAGGCTAAGTTATATTCTGACTTTTGTTACCCTTTAAGGTTTCAATAGGAATGTTTAAACATAATTGTAAATGTAGTAATTGGACAACGGACATGAAGACTTCCATTAATCTCAATGACATACCATGAACAGTCAATGTTCACATGAGCTTAGACTTTAAATAGACCAGTAAGATAAATATACATTTGTAGTTTCAATTAGAACAAGAGGGCCATGATGGCCCTATATCGCTCACCTGACTACCATTTGCAATAATAAAAGGGGTCATGATTCTAACATAATTTGTAGAGGGCCACTACACAATGCTAAGTAACATTTCAAATATCTATTATCTGCCTGTCGGCCTTGTGGTTTTTTTTTTAAGTTTTCCCTATATAATCCTATGTGAAATCAAGTGCTTCCCCCCCTTCCGGGAAGGGTTAATTTTGACCAGGAGTCATGATTTGAACAATCTTGGTAAAGGTCCACTAGACAATGCTACATGCCAAATATCTAAGCTCTAGGCCTTGTGGTTTCAGAGAAGAAGATTTTTGTTGCCATAGCAACCAGAGTTCTGCATGGAATGGAATTCTTTGAACACCTTTGATAGAGCTTCATGCAAGGAACATCCCTGCAAAGTTTCATCAACATTGGCCCAGTGGTTTCAGAGGAGATGTCGTTTGAAGGAAATGGTGGACGGACGGACGGACGACGGTCCCCGGACGGAAAGCGATCCTAATAGCTCATGAGCTAAAAAACTGATTGCTAAATATTACCTCAATAAAGCTTGAAAATTACTTGTTCTAACATGTACAAAGCTTACCTCAGAAGTGTAAATATAAACAAAGTTGAACATTCCTGATGAGAATCCACGAACCATAAATATGAACAAAGTGAGTACAGTCTGAGGTACTGGTAATTGTAGAAGTACAAAAAACAGACCACAACCAAACAGATTTACTGCCCCTGTCCATCTACGACCAACTAGATCTATTAGAATTATGTTCAGTGGCAAAGCTGAAATGAAATACTAATATCTAAAGATCTTCTGACAAAATAAAAACTGCAGAACAATAAATAAGAAAGTTGCAGACGACAACAGTAGAGTATTTAAGATGGACATAAGCCACTAGTTTTGAACTGATTCACATAGAGAAACTGTTGTGAAGTTACTATATTGTATTAAGACTTTGAAATAAAACTGAAAATATAAAAAGAACTTACACCCTAGTATCTACAGGTGTACATCAACATAAAAAGTTAGAAAAATTGAAAATGAAACCATTTCTGACAAGTATCACTTAACCAATGTACACAATGTGACCACTGTGACAATGAATTATACTGCGGAATTCTTTGTGCCTAACATATAGAGGATAATTGTTGGTTTCGCTGTAATATCATATTAAAATTTCACTGAGCGGGCACCTGGAGCAATACTTTAACGAGTCTGTGCCACGAGTGAAAATATCACTTTTGGCGTGCACGAGTGAAATTAACAGGATACTGAATCAATAGCAATAATTAGTTCCTTCTCACAGGAAAATACATGTATATGCCCAACTCCTTTAACAGTATAAAAAACAAACAGCCATATTAAACAGTAGATTACCTATAAAAAGTAGATTACCTAAAAACTGTACATTACCTATAAACTGTACATTACCTATAAACTCTCCGAGTGTAGAAACTATCATACTGTTATAATCATCCTTCTTCAGTAAGTTACACTTACACTTTTCACCTGTAACGGAAGTTCAAACCTGAATATTATTCAATTACCATATACATTTACTTGTGACCAGTTTTGCATAAACATCTTTGCCACCTGATCCTGGTCTACACTGCTACATTTTCAGCCATTCAATTTTCATAATTCAACCTCATGAACATAGTTAGGTCACAGAAATATGGTGAGTTAATCATCATTAAAACTTTAGCACACTGAGCACCAAGACGGTTAACCTAATATGATTTTCAAGTCCTCCATCACTATATTTCAATTGTCTTTCTAATCGTTTCATTGCATTCTGTTTGTGCTTTTCCACTCATCTGAACCTTACCTAACTTAACTGAAGTTCCCAGCAGTTATATAATACAATGTATATTTACACCTGAAACTAGAAAATCTAGAAGCTACCATTCCTATCACAGCTTCATGTAAGCTAGACTGTTTTGTGTAAGAATTTTTTCCAATACCTTTTTGTTTTCATAGTCCTTGTTTTTGTTTTTCTTGGGGTTTCTGTGTACATGTCAACAGTATTTTAGTTACTTACAGACAAGCAGATTCCTGGAAAGGTCCAGTGCAGTCTGCCATTCCCCAATAAGAAACTCACAGAGAGTGTGGTCAGTAACGAGGCTTTGTACCAAGTTTAACTTCAGCACACAGAGAATAAATTGTCCAATAGTAAGTTTATGGTAATTTCCCAACGACCTCCATTTATTTATTCACTTCTATTGTGTGAATGCAGTGAATATTTGTGAAGATTAAAATCTCTCTTTTATGCCATGACCTACATTTTGTCCACTGGTTATAAGCTTTTGTTAACATGCAGATTTTGTCAGGTCACTGTCGCATTAGTGTAAATGAACTATACCAGACTGTTGAACGTTTCTCAGCTGTAGAATCTCAGCACTGGCTAGGACCATTCCATAGTAAGACAGTGCTGTCCCAAACCATAGCACCCATACCATTAATGTTGTACGCAGATATGTTGGTGAGAACAGATCTTTAGGGTTACCTCGCTGGGTCTAGAAACATACAAGGTTTGAACATTAAAATTCAATTTCTCATTTGGGCTTATATGAAACACAAACCATTGTAAAAGCAACTCTTATTCTAAACCCACAGACAAAATTGATTACTTCGCTAGCATGACCTTCAACAGATCTGAGACAAGCGTGAATATTGATCATAAATATTTGTAACCATTAAACATGCTGGATTGCAATCTATAGAATCCCTACTATAAATGACATAAAGCTTCAAAGAAATACAGCTTTTTGTGTTTTCTTGAGCACTCAACCAAAACAGTGAAAAAACAGGAGGATGTAAACAAGAACACTAAGTTTGTCACCTTTTTCTCCACTTTTTTCATCAAATGTGTATACATTGATATATCTTTGTAAAAACAAACTATACATTTATCTTTATTACAGTTGGACTGTAGTTCAATTTGAGAATTTTAAGCCCAAACTCAGAATAATTGATTCCCCACATACCACTTAATCTACAGCCCTATATGATGCCTCTCAATCACTTCAAAATATAGTTTACCTATATATGTACAACGTGTATACCGGTAACTTGCTCACAGCATATTGTTGTATTCAATACAAATACTTACTCTGAAATCAAAATTTGAGTTACTTTCAGCCAAGTTTTTATTTCACTACCCACACTTTGACCATAACAAAAAAAAACATATACGTTGTTTCCCTTTAAATGTTAACATCACTCTCTTGTTATTCTTAAGACATCGTATCATCTGCAAAAAATCATTATACTCTGAAAACACACATATCTGCATTTCATTCTTTGCACTTGAGATGACACTACTCTTTCTAAATTTCAAATGTCCTCTTTCATTCTGACTTTTTTTACCTATTCAATTTTCATGAATAAGACAGTAAGTACGATTTTATTGAAACCACTGAAATTGAAAGCATTATTCTGGTTTCAAAAGTATCTTTTCAAGAGGCAAAGCCTGTCTTACATTCTGATGTGATAGAAGTAAGATCAATTGGGCAATAAGAACTTACTATGTGTGTATGTACAACAGTTCCCTCAGGCAGTTTGTTTCTATTCATTTTGGCAGCCTTCTGTAGAATCTTCATGGCATCATCTCTCCGTCCAGCGGCTACAAGATACCGTGCAGACTCTGGTAAAAACTGGAAAAACAACCATACACATTTTGTCACACGACAGAAACTGCTGGTATAATCTTAAACTATTTTGTTCCAGAGGTTTAGCACCCATTTCAACAGTATTTCAGTTCTTTATGCGCAACCAGTTTGCATTAACATTGTTCCTATGAAGGTTCAGTACCAGCCTCCCAGCCTTCATCAGAAGCTGCCCACTTGCTCACATAAGGAGTCAGGTTTGTAGCAGGGCTCAAAACAATAACCATCAATCATTGACTGACACACTGGTATATAGTTACATATTATTAACTGAAAACTGATACTGTGTATAAAATTTCTGGGCATGCCTTAATATCCGCAGTATTTTCAAGCAAATTTCCTGTCATATGTATTTATATGTTGACACGAGGATTTAATTAAGAAGTTATTAAACGGTCACTGTACGCCCAAAAAGCATATTGGCACACCTAATGCAGATATTTGCCCAAGTGCTTTAGCCTATATACCCATAAAAAATAAAATTGTATTTTGTTATCAACGTTTTATTGCAGGACAGGAAGCGCAGATCTTGTATCAGTTGTGCTACAATAAGTCTGCTACACACATGACTTTTTCATTAATTATGACGTCATTGCACATTTCAAATGACCTTCAAAGACTTTGAAGCGAGTGTTGTTAGCAATTTTTCAGGCTTGTGAAAAGGTTTAGTTTTTTTTTTTATTAAATATGACTTGTTTTAATGCATCAAAAGGTGCAAATATCGTGGATATTCTATGCTAAGAGGAATTAGGCTGGTACAGAAATCTACTAGAACATCATTTTAGCCATTTTAAGCAGGAAACATTAAATTAATTTTACTTGTGTTTTACTTAACTATAAATGAAATAAATACATAAACATCCTGGCTATATGAGATCTTTGAAATTGCAAACAACTGGAAAATAAGGTGGTTTTACATATAGATATGAACACGTTTTGACACAACAAAGGCAATTTAAACTTTGCTTTGAATGATTTTTACAGGGCAGATTTCATTGTAATTAGGCTGGATAATAAATAGAAAGATGTTATGGAGAAAGAAGACATGTCATACATTGCCAAATGATATTTTCTTGGTGAAAATGCACACTATTTTAAAATGAACCCAATTCATTCGTCTTTTATCTTGCAATTTTTGCAGTAAAACCCAGTAATATTCAGTAGGAAACGCAGATCTAGTATCGGCAGCCTAATTTGATTGCTAAAAAGTGTCAGTGCACACGTTCTATTACTACTCCCTTAAGACTGCGTCATGTTGTTTTCTGTTAGAAAGAGAATGTTTAATGAAAACTTTGGAAGCAGCCCCATATACTATTTTTGGCACACATGGGTGTGACAAATATATGGATATGGGTGCACCCAGCTGGAAGTTATTGCCTGGGCCAAAGCAATATTTACCTTTAGCTCTATTTATTTTGTAACTATTTTTAGTATGATATGCAATAAAATTAATTGTTCTATCAAAAGCATAGATTTAACTGTCTGAAATTTCCATAAATACTTTTTTACAAGATACCAGCTATAGCAGTCAACAAACAGCAACTAATGAGCCATGAACATATAAGTGACTACCCACAGATGACTACCCACAGACGACTACCCACAGACGACTACCCACAGACAACTACCTACAGACGACTACCCACAGATGACTACCCACAGATGACTACCCACCTACTATCAACAACATTACCAACATAACTAAGTAACATACCTTTAACAATACAACTATTAGAAATGAAGGTATCGCTGACAGCACCAGTAACCATCTCCAGCCGAGAGTAGGTATCACCATGGATGCCAACACAATCTCAAACATTGTACCACATGCCCAGCTTATCTGCAAGGAAATTTTCAGAAAATACATATCACATGATATGGTTTGCAAATAAATGCATCTGTGTGAAGTAGCCACTGGTTGTATACTGACACTGTTTGTATCCCTAAAGCAGTCATTGGTTGTATACTGGCGGCACTTTATGTATATCTAAAGCAGTCATTGGTTGTATACTGGTGGCACTTTACGTATATCTAACGCAGTCATTGGTTGTATACTGGCGGCACTTTATGTATATCTAAAGCAGTCATTGGTTGTATACTGGCGGCACTTTATGTATATCTAAAGCAGTCATTGGATGTATACTGGCAGCACTTTATGTATATCTAAAGCAGTCATTGGTTGTATACTGGCGGCACTTTATGTATATCTAAAGCAGTCGTTGGTTGTATACTGGTCGCACTTTATGTATATCTAAAGCAGTCGTTGGTTGTATACTGGCGGCACTTTTTGTATATCTAAAGCAGTCGTTGGTTGTATACTGGCGGCACTTTATGTATATCTAAAGCAGGCACTTTATGTATATCTAAAGCAGTCATTGGATGTATACTTGCGGCACTTTATGTATATCTAAAGCAGTCATTGGTTGTATACTTGCAGCACTTTATGTATATCTAAAGCAGTCATTGGTTGTATACTGGCGGCACTTTATGTATATCTAACGCAGTCATTGGTTGTATACTGGCGGCACTTTATGTATATCTAAAGCAGTCATTGGTTGTATACTGGCGGCACTTTATGTATATCTAAAGCAGTCATTGGTTGTATACTGGTCGCACTTTTTGTATATCTAAAGAAGTCATTGGTTGTATACTGGCGGCACTTTATGTATATCTAAAGCAGTCATTGGTTGTATACTGGCGGCACTTTATGTATATCTAAAGCAGTCATTGGTTGTATACTGGCGGCACTTTATGTATATCTAACGCAGTCATTGGTTGTATACTGGGGGCACTTTATGTATATCTAAAGCAGTCATTGGTTGTTTACTGGTGGCACTTTATGTATATCTAAAGCAGTCATTGGTTGTATACTGAAGGCACTTTATGTATATCTAAAGCAGTCATTGGTTGTATACTGGCGGCACTTTATGTATATCTAAAGCAGTCATTGGTTGTATACTGGCGGCACTTTATGTATATCTAAAGCAGTCATTGGTTGTATACTGGCGGCACTTTATGTATATCTAAAGCAGTCATTGGTTGTATACTGGTGGCACTTTATGTATATGTAACGCAGTCATTGGTTGTATACTGGCGGCACTTTATGTATATCTAAAGCAGTCATTGGTTGTATACTGGCGGCACTTTATGTATATCTAAAGCAGTCATTGGTTGTATACTGGCGCACTTTATGTATATCTAAAGCAGTCATTGGTTGTATACTGGCGGCACTTTTTGCATATCTAAAGCAGTCATTGGTTGTATACTGGCGGCACTTTATGTATATCTAAAGCAGTCATTGGTTGTATACTGGCGGCACTTTATGTATATCTAAAGCAGTCATTGGTTGTATACTGGCGGCACTTTATGTATATCTTAAGCAGTCATTGGTTGTATACTGGCGGCACTTTTTGCATATCTAAAGCAGTCATTGGTTGTATACTGGCGGCACTTTTTGCATATCTAAAGTAGTCATTGGTTGTATACTGGCTGCACTTTATGTATATCTAAAGCAGTCATTGGTTGTATACTTGTGGCACTTTTTGTATATCTAAAGCAGTCATTGGTTGTATACTTGCGGCACTTTATGTATATCTAAAGCAGTCATTGGTTGTATACTGGCGGCACTTTATGTATATCTAAAGCAGTCATTGGTTGTAAACTGGTGGCACTTTTTGTATCCCTAAAACAGCCACTGGTTTTTGTATCCCTAAAGCAGCCACTGGTTTTTGTATCCCTAAAACAGCCACTGGTTTTTGTATCCCTAAAACAGCCACCGGTTTTTGTATCCCTCAAGCAACCACTGGTTGTATACTGGCGGCACTTTATGTATCCCTTTTTAGTATTCCTAAAACAGCCACTGGTTTTTGTATTTCTAAAGCAGCAAACGGTTGAATGCTGGCGGCACTTTTTGTATCACTGAAGCAGCCATTGTTTGTATACTGGCAGCATTTTTTGTATCCCTAGACCGGCTGCTTATTACATATTAACATAAACAGTAGTGAAGCATTCATTAGGCATCTTAGCAAATGTCTGAAGTCTAAGTCAAGTTCTTTTCTCAATTCAAAATTTTCTAAAGCTGTTGTCTTAAAGTGACTACTGTGACTGTACATGCTCATATCCAGTTTTTGTTTCATAATCTGTACAATACAATTATTTTATGAGAGCGATTCAGAGAAAAATTTTTTGCCTCATGTTGAAATTTTTTTTTTTAAAGAAATGTGTCCAAAGGACATGAAAGCTCCCATTAAGGCAACAGAACAAAGTTTACTTAAAATATAATCATGCACTGTCGCCTTGACCTTTAAGGTGAGGCCACTTTCTTGTACAAAACACTTTGTCTTGTTATAGTCTCAGAATAGAGTCACTGTACCTATGATCGCTCAGGCCCATGCTCGCCCAACTGTATATGTTAGAGATATTACCAAAGAAAATATAACTGATCATGAATATGTGTTGTTGTTTCTTGATGCCTCATATATTCTACTTCCTGTTCTCATTTTGAAGAGTTTTTTCGGTTGGGACGAACGTTGTCAGCAGACGAAAGTAAAAGGGCAAATGTAACTGGAAGTGAAAGTTTGTAAGAAAAAACATGTAGAAACCATTTAAATTCAAAAGAACATAAATATAAACAGTTAATGAGTGAACAGTTAATCATAGTTCTTCCTTTTGTAAACTTTATTACAATATTATCCGCAAAATAATGGATTTATAGCCCATAATTGTCACTGGTCTCTACTGTCAAAATTGTTTTTCCAAATGCTGGTTCCGGGCCCAGCATAACATACGGATACTTTTCTCTCATTTTTTTTGTATTCAAACATTTTAGGTATTTTTGTCTTACAATTACAATAGTTTGATATTTCAGAAAGAATATATGAATAATGCAGTTTGAAAATATATTTTATGGCCGTTTTTTAAATGAAAATCAGATTACTATATTTAGCCTAGGTTACACTCCACTAAATTTCTCCCAACATTGTAAATGTTTATATTTATGCAATATTGATATTATTTGTCTAGCAGTATGATGTATTTCATTTTGCAACAGATGTTTTGTTTCCGAAAAATGCAGGAGGGTGAGCATGGGTCTGGTAACTTGACATTTTACCACTGTCAATATAGTGATGTGAAACCTGCAATAAAATGCCCGGATGTAAATGTTTTCTTTCAAATTGGGTTATTTTACACATGTTAGTGTCCAGCTACAAGAAAAGTGGGAAAAACTTCAAATCGTATGTTGTTCCATGAATATACTATAAAATCAATGTCTTTTTTGAGCGAGCATGGGTCCAGTGAGTCTAACTCACCTTCAGCACTTTGTTCACAGGTGAGCTTAAACGTGATATGGACATGGTTCTTTATGAAAGAACAGATTTTTTTCACTATAGTTTATTCTTCTTATCTTGACTCCTACATTAAGACCATTGGCAACTCATAACTCATAACCTAGTGTCATAACCTAATAACCTAAAGCTGCGAACAAAAGACCACTTTGCGGCAGACGTTAGATTTACGATAGGTGTGAAAATTAATGACAAATGACAAAGGGATTAAATTATTGTTTTTCATGGGGCATGATGCGAAAACTTATATTAAGGCAGGGATATAAATTAACTTTGAAATGCAATAAGCTAGCCTGGCTCGTAACTTATATTAGGACCCAGGATACCTAAAACAAATTTACAGACTGTATATTTGTGACTGCCAGGTAAATACTATCACACAGCAAAAGGTAACAAGAGCTGTCCATAAGACAGCAAGCTCGACTATTGTGGGTGTTTGCTAATAAAACAAAACTTTTATCAGTATAATAGCAAAACAAAATTCTGCTAACTATTAAGTATAAACTAGGAAAGTTGAATCATTAAAAAAGTCAAAATCTATCACTATATATTTAATTTTTGGTAAATTAATTGTTTGATACAAAATGTACCCCTGAACACTATTTCAAAGTTTGATATAACTACCATAAGTGGTTACTAAGATATGTGCATGATAGTACCTTGCATGCAAAACTTTAACCAAATTTTCAAAGTCAAACAAGGGCCATAATTTGCACTAAATTTAAACAAGAGTAATCTGTCTTGACTGTGTGACACCCTTTAAGACATTAACAAAGTTTCAAGTCAATATCATAAGTAGTTACTAAAATATGTGCATGATAGTACCTAGCAGGCAAAACTTTAACCAAATTTTCAAAGTCAAACAAGGGCCATAATTTGTACTAAATTTATACAAGAGTTATCTGACTTGATTGTATGACACCCCTAAAGACATGAACAAAGTTTCAAGTCAATATCATAAGTGGTTACTGAGATATGTGCATGATAGTACCTAGCAGGCAAAACTTTAACCAAATTTTCAAAGTCAAACAAGGGCCATAATTTGTACTAAATTTAAACAAGAGTTATCTGACTTGATTGTATGACACCCCTAAAGACATGAACAAAGTTTCAGGTCAATATCATAAGTGGTTACTGAGATATGTGCATGATAGTACCTAGCAGGCAAAACTTTAACCAAATTTTCAAAGTCAAACAAGGGCCATAATTTGTACTAAATTTAAACAAGAGTTATCTGACTTGATTGTATGACACCCCTAAAGACATGAACAAAGTTTCAAGTCAATATCATAAGTGGTTACTGAGATATGTGCATGATAGTACCTAGCAGGCAAAACTTTAACCAAATTTTCAAAGTCAAACAAGGGCCATAATTTGTAATAAATTTATACAAGAGCTATCTGACTTGACTGTGTGACACCCCTTAAGACAGTAACAAAGTTTCAGGTCAATATCATAAGTGGTTACTGAGATATGTGCATGATAGTACCTAGCAGGCAAAACTTTAACCAAAGAAGCAACGCCGACGCCGACACCGACGCCGATGCACAAATGACTGTAATAGCTCTCCATATTCTCCGAATAGTCGAGCTAATAAACTACTTACTCCACCAATATTGAGAAGTTTAGCTCTGTACTTGGATGGTAAATATTCTGTGAGAAGGGCAAATCTGCAAAGATAAGAAACGGTTTGTTACATATAGAGTTTCTACACGTATGACCAATAATCAGGATTTTTTTCACAAACAAAACAAATCTGCAGTAGAAACAATAAGAGTGGCAAGTTAAATTCTGATCCAATGCCTATGACAGATTTTAAACACGAGTCTAAAATCTTGTATCTGACTGGATATGAGTATTTCCTTGACATACAACTGAACTGCTGTAAAAACAAGTGCAGTTGTCCGCTAAGTTCAAGCCTGTATTCCTCTTGATAGCAGAAATCTGAAATAAGATACATAACTTTAACCTTCTTTTTCTAAGACAGCGAAAGTTGAAAAAATAAACATGAAGATAGGAAACTTCAATCAGTATTCCAACTACTTTCACACATAAAAGATGTTGCAAACAAAATATTACACTCATTTCCAATGAATAATTTCATACATCAACCACTTAGACACATATTATTTCATGTTCTCAAGTTTTGCAATTGTACTGCGTTTCACAACTATCAACAGACTACAATAGTGATATGCTGACACCAGCAACACAAAGTACAAAACCTTAAAAGTGCCTCCCTTACAGACAATATGACTGTAATGATAAACTATAGATAAAGAGTACATACGACTGTGGCGAGCCGGCCATTC
This sequence comes from Saxidomus purpurata, assembly GCA_022818135.1. Lineage (NCBI taxonomy): Eukaryota > Metazoa > Mollusca > Bivalvia > Venerida > Veneridae > Saxidomus > Saxidomus purpurata. The sequence goes on from JAFMSR010000007.1 coordinate 13,210,793, forward strand.
CACCTCCAACAAGGCCTCGTAGAATCAGAACCCATGGGTAAGACGGACTGAATGAGGTTAGGAGACCAAAGTAACCAATCCAGAATGCTACCATGTACAAAGTCTGAAAATAGACAAAATATAAGCTACATACATAATCACATACTGCTACAATATGAAGTTGGTTTTTTTTTCCACAGAAAAGCTGTCTAGCCTTACTCCATCACCACAAAGTCTGGTATGGTAAGGTATCAGGAATTGCACTAGGTGCTGATCACCTTAACAAGCTTACATTTAATCCTTGAGGATTAGCTCTAAAAGGACTTGTTTAAGTTACAGGTGAAAATAGCACATCACTAAAATTTCTTGAAATTTACTGTAGAGAAACAATTAGCAAATGAAAATTTAATAATCACATTTAAGAGCATTTTTGGCTATTGTACGCTAGGGTTGCCGGTACCACACCCTGTGCTCAGATGAGCTAAAAATGGGACAGTAGTAGTACCTACATCTTATTATACTGGTACCACATTTTCACAATTTCACAATTCTGTACCAAGCTATTATTTATTTAAACCAGCTCATTTTTTTTTTCTCCTTATTGATATGGTACACAGTGACAGACTGTAAAATCTGAAGTACAGCACATTAAGATTACTGATAATTGGTAAGTGTATTACATATTTGAGGCAGCTTGATTCTGGCACGTAGTAAGTTGTGTTTTGATATAATGGGGGGATGCACTTTATATGGAGGAGTTTTGTATGGGATTTACACAATGATGAAAGTTAGTATACCATTTTAATTTTCAATTGCTCTTTGTTCAGATGTTCTTTCATACACAATAAAGGGTAGATGAAAAGTTTTGTTCATATTTTCACACCCTAGCTGAGTTGTATCTCAATGTTTCAAATAGCTGTTCAAGGTCAATAAACAATGTGATAGCATCAGTTGATTTTTTAGATGCTCTTAAACCTAATGTTAAATGTTTTGACATGTTCTGTAAACTGTAGAGTATTACTGTCAGCTAAGCCTATACCTAAAGGAGCAGCTTGTATCAAGAAGCTGTCTATAAAGCAGGGGTTTTTCTTTGACAGTGTAAGGATGACCTAATTACACTGATATTGAACAGTTTCTCAAAGTACTATGTGATGTCATTTTACTGCTGAACAAATAAAACATTTTATTTCAGTAGTGATGTCATTTAACTGGTTAAAACTGGTACTGCATTCTTTTTGCAGTATTTTTTTTTTGACATCACTTCCTTGCTCACTTACAAACTTCTGTCAATTTAACTGCATTTCTACGTTTTAGCAGACATCTTTATGTATATGTGAGCCTATAATCAATTATACAAGAGGGCCAAGATGGCCCTATATCGCTCACCTTGGTACAAGTCCACTTGCCTGGTGGAAGATCACTAGATAATGTTATATACCAAATAAGTTTTCCTATATACGCCTTTGTAAAACAAATGATCCCCCCCCCCCCCGGCAAGGTCAATTTTGACCCCAGGGGCATAATTTGAACAAACTTTAAAGAGGTCTACTAGACAATGCTACATGCCAAATATCTAAGCTCTAGGCCTTGTGGTTTCAGAGAAGAAGATTTTTAAAGTTTTTACTATATATTCCTATGTAAAACAAGTGACCCCCGGTGCGGGGTCAATTTTGACCCGGGGGTCATAATTTGAACAATATTGGTAGAGGTCCACTAGCCAATGCTACATGCCAAATATCTAAGCTCTAGGCCTTGTGGTTTCAGAGAAGAAGATTTTTAAAGTTTTTACTATATAAGCCTATGTAAAACTAAGTGACCCCCAGGTGCGGGGTCAATTTTGATCCGGGGCTCATAATTTGAACAATCTTGGTAGCGGTCCACTAGCCAATGCTACATGCCAAATATCTAAGCTCTAGGCCTTGTGGTTTCAGAGAAGAAGATTTTTTAAGTTTTTCCTATATATTCCTATGCAAAACTAAGTGACCCCCGGGGCGGGGTCAATTTTGACCCGGGGCTCATAATTTGAACAATATTGGTAGAGGTCCACTAGCCAATGCTACATGCCAAATATCTAAGCTCTAGGCCTTGTGGTTACAGAGAAGAAGATTTTTTAAGTTTTTACTATATATTCCTATGCAAAACTAAGTGACCCCCGGTGCGGGGTCAATTTTGACCCGGGGGTCATAATTTGTTCAATCTTGGTAGAGGTCTACTAGACAATGCTACATGCCAAATATCTTAGCTCTAGGCCTTGTGGTTTCAGAGAAGAAGATTTTTAAAGTTTTCCCTATATATGCCTATGCAAAAACTAAGGGCCCACCCGCGCGGGGTCAATTTTGACCTGGGGGTCATAATTTGAACAATCTTGGTAGAGCTCCACTAGACAATGCTACATGCCAAATATCTAAGCTCTAGGCCTTGTGGTTTCAGAGAAGAAGATTTTTAAAGTTTTTCCTATTTGTTGCCATAGCAACCAGAGTTCTGCATGGAATGGAATTCTTTGAACAATTTTGGTAGAGCTTCATGCAAGGAACATTCCTGCATAGTTTTATCAACATTGGCCTAGAGGTTTCAGAGGAGATGTCATTTGAATCAAAATGTTGACGGACGACGGACAATCATCGATCAGAAAAGCTCACCCTGGCGTAGCCAGGTTAGCTAACAAGCATGTCACTGCTAAACAAGAGGCCTAACAGGGCCATTAGCGCTCTACTGGACTGACTGGACTGCTTTGTGAAATTTTTTGAAATGTTATCAAAGGAAAAGCTGACAGAGGTCACAATGACCTTGACCTTGACCCACTGACCCCAGAAACAGTAGGGATCATCAACTTAGTAAGACTAATTATCCCATGAAGTTTCAAGACTGTTGTTGATAATAAGATCTCAAAATATTGAGCAGAAATGAGTTGAAGATCACTTGTGACCTTGACTTTTGACCCACTAACCCCAAAAAGAATAGGGATCATCCACATGTTGCAGGCAACCTTCTGAGCAAGTTTCATGAAAGTCAAATGTGACCTGCATTGTGTTATCAAAGAAATTTTTACTGACAGAAACGTACAGATGGGCATTTGTTGGGTACTCTCTATTGCTCCCCATCACAAGAAGATACAAAACAGCACAGTAACTCTAAGCATTAGACCTACCAAACAAGAACCCTTTTCTTGTGAGGTACCTAAACGGAATCAAGGATATAGTACCAAACAAATGCCCTTTCATAAGAGCAACGGACGGACAACTGACATTCATGGACCCTAAAATCTCACCATGAGCCAGTGGCTCAGGTGAGCTAAAAAAAATAGAAAATTTAAGCCGACGATGTCATTCAAATATAAAATTAAAGAAAGCTCATATAATACTACGGAAGCCCAATAGTGCCACTTTGTTTTTTTTAAATGGATTTTTTCAAGATAATTTTTTTGAAAATTCAAGATACTAAGTTGAATATTCAAGATACTAAGTTGATTTCAACTTACTAAGTTGAAAATTTAACTTACTAAGTTGAAAATTCAAGATACTAAGTACTATAATCAGTAATTTGAATTTTCAACTTAGTAAGTTGAATTTTCAACTTAGTAAGTTGAATTTTCAACTTAGTAAGTTGAATTTTCAACTTAGTAAGTTGAATTTTCAACTTAGTATCTTGAATATTCAACTTACTATCTTGAATTTTCAACTTAGTTATGTTGAAAAAATCAATTAAAAAAACAAACATAGTGGCACTATTGAGCTTCCGTATAATACTGCTACCACATTTTTACTATTCAATATAAAGCTATTATTAAACCAGCTTGTTCCGTCTCTTTATTTCCCTGGTCATTTCAAAATAACCTTCTTTGTCAGTTACATTTTAAAATACACGCCTACACCTTTATGATAAAAACAGAATTTTTTTTATCTAAACCATGGTGACGGACTGTTCAATCTATAAAATCGAAAATAGAGCATTTTCAGATTTCCGAAAATTGGATAACTGTGTCATTAGATTAACAAGCTTTGGTATTGGTCGTAAGATGTTTTAACATAAAGGAAGAACCACTTGATACTGAACATATTGCAAGGAATTAAGATGTGTGTTTAACAGTACGATTAAAGTTAGTATACAATTTTACTTTAACTTTAAATTTTCTTTCATATACTGTGAAAAGTAGATGAAAAGTTTCATGTTTTTTTTTCATAATCATAAAATAAATGAAAAGTTATTAAGTTCTTTTCACTGTTACTGTTGGCAGGCTGCTGTTGGTAACAGAATGATGAACCTGTGTGAGCAGCCACTTGTATTAGGCAACCATAATATCATAATATATTACATTGTATATACAGTCAAACCTGTGAACAAAGACCACTGATGAGATGACCTTGAAGTGGTATTGTTTTACAGGTGGTCTTTATTAACAGATGTTTCCACTGTAGTGAAATAGTGCACTGTTTTGTTCCTCCTGGTCTTTATTTGCAGGGTGGCATCTACAATGTATTCAGAAGTGGTTTTCAACAGTGGTATATATCTATATACCCCTATATTTATCATTATAAAAAAACACCTTTATTTAACAGCCACCTGCTATACATGACCAATTTTCTTGTATTCCACACAGGTTCAACTGTATTTCCCATTTCCCATATATAATTTTATTTATACTTCCTGTTTGCACTATGATTTATTCCTTCTTAATGTGTCATTTAAAAAAATTCTTAAAATTTTTAGGATCATCAGCTTTATATTCTTCACGTGATGCTTGCCTGAGTATAATTACAAAAGAAAGCTTTAGATCTATAGAAGGTAAACACTGAAAATAAAGCAGAACAAGCACATTCAGTAAATTTATATGCACCCCCCCCCCCACCTTCTCCCCGAATGAGGTACATCCATTTTCAAAATTTAACATTGTAAGAGAGAAATTTAATTACTTGTGTCAAACATAATCAAATCCTTAAAACAAGTTTCACCCCCCCCCCATTTGGGCCTCAGAAGCTCATTTTTTCTGCAAGTTACAGTCATCAAGAACTGAATTGTTGTAAGTTAAATTAAATCACAGTCTGTGTCCTCTCCATGTGCTCAATAAATGTGCTATGTAATTTTAAAATCCTTCCATGCATGACAGAGTAACCATGCATACAGTATTCCATTACTTTAAACACTAAGTGTGACCTTGACCTTTGAGGTAGGGACTTGGGTCTTGCACGCGACACATCCGCTTGATGTGCTAGACATTTGTGCCAAGTTATTTTAAAATCCTTCAAAGCATGATAAAGTTATAGTCCGGACACAAATGTATGCATATATACAGGATTCCATTACCTATAAACTCTAAGTGTGACCTTAACCTTTGTGGTAGGGATGTGGGTCTTGCACGCGACACGTCGTCTTGATGTGCTAGACATTTGTGCCAAGTTATTTTAAAATCCTTCAATGCATGACAAAGTTACAGTCCGGACACGAATGTGTGCATATATGCATATATAGAGGATTCCATTACCTATAAACTCTAAGTATGACCTTGACCTTTGAGCTAGAGACGTGGGTCTTGCACGCAACACGTCGTCTTGATGTGCTAGACATGTGTGCCAAGTTATTTTAAAATCCTTCAATGCATGACAGAGTTACAGTACGCACATACGGACGGGCGGACGGACGGACGGTGCGATTTTAATATGCCACCCTTCGGGGGCATAAAAATAGAAAGGTCAAGGCCAGCCAAGGTCTCCAGTGGAAACAAAGTGTGACCGACGGACTAAGCAAAAACATTAATTATGTTTTTTAAGGTTGGGGGTGGGGGGAAGTAGACATTACACAATAGACCAGAAGCAGATAACTAGATGCTTTAAATCTTACATGACAACAAAAGATTTAATTCACAATATTGAATCATATAAACTTGTTTCTTTTCCAGCAGTTTGATTCTACCCAACAGAACCAAAGAAAGTTCAAGCTAACCAGAAAGCACAATGATGTTTAACAAATGATTTGACGAAAATTTAAGAAATCAACATAATGTCTGAAGTGCCTATTTGTGGCATTTGCTCTTCACAAAATCAGCGTGCAGTATTCTATTGCACTGTAGATAAACAGTACTTTTGTCTCAGTTGTGCTACAATCCATCAAAAAATTGATTCTACTTCAAAGCACCCAATGCAATGTCTGTTATCTCAAAACACACAGGTACCATGTTTGCATTCAAATGAGCAGCACTTTTACTGCCAAGCACACAAGGTGGTTTGCTGTGAACAATGTAAAATTCACAGTCACAAGAATTGCAAGAATTCTGTGACAGCAACTGAAGATCTTCTAAATGATGAAGAAAACCTTCAATCACAAAGTGTTGAAATGTTAAGGAATTTGGAGAAAACAAAGTATGAGCTAGGCAAGACAAGTGATTCTGCTTTAGAGAAAGAACATGAATGGATTAATAGAATGCAACTGGAGCTTGAGAAAATGAACAAAACTAAAGAAGAACTAGAAAAGAAAATAAACAGGAGAGTCAAAGACATGAAAGGTAATGTCAAAAGGAGGAGAGAATATTTTGAGAAGAAAAAGGATGATTTGCAAAATGCAATAAATGACATCAGACAAATGAAAACTAGTTTAAGTACACCAGTAAGTTCCTCTGGAGCTCATGTTTTAAAACTAGCTGCTCTTAAAGACTGTCTGAAACAATATGAAAGACTTTTAAGTTCTGACAACGACGAAAGTCATATGGCATTCCTGAAAGCTGTGGAACATGACTTTGAAGCTGAGCATAACGTCAGCGCATCTTTGCAGGAATTCCGAGAAACAGTCAAATCACTGAACACAATCTACTCTGAAGTGCAGAGGTACATTTTATCAGCACAAATAATGGAGACTCTACCAGATACATTCAGTACACAAGGACAAGACAGCAATGAAACTGAAGTGAAGTCAAAATACACAAGCAGTTCTCATAGACTTAGGACACAGTCAGAAAGACGGACAGATGAAACTAAAAAACTGTATACAAGGCAAAGAACACAGTCTGAATCGGCTGCCAGGCAAAAACCTGAAAATCTAAGACAGATAATAGAAGAGTTAAAGGGTAAGAGCAATCTGAAACAACCTGTAGAAAGAAGTTATTCTACAAAAAGTCTGGAAGACTACCAGCAAATATTAGAGAAGAAGGAGAGTGAATCTGTGCCCAGTATTCCAGTGCAATCCCAATGTCAGATGAATGTTAGAGTACCTAGTGATGAAACACTTTGCGGAATAACAGGAATTGGTAAACTAGATGATAACTACCTGCTACTGGCTGATTACGAGAACACAAAGCTGAAAGTGTTTGCACCATGTGGGGACTTTAAAGGACAGCTAGTTTGTGATGAAAAACCTAGAGATATGGCAAAAGTTGACAGTAACAAGTTTCTTGTAAACTTCCCTATGGCAAAAAAGATTCATTTTGTTACCGTGGAAACACAAAGTTCTACATATGAAAGAAGGATCATTCTTGGTAAAAAGATAGAAACCAACGCAAAATGCTGTGGAATAACCTTCAATAGAAACAAAATCTACGTGGCAACACAAATACCACACAAAATTCTTATTCTAAATACAGACGGTCTGATAGAAAAGACCATCCAGGGCGAGAATTTGTTCGACAGAGCTACATACATTGCCGTTGAGGCAGATTCATCAATCATTTACATCTCTGACCCAAACAGAAAAATTGTGCTCGGAATAACTGAGGAAAAAGAAGAAAAGTTCAGGTACAAAGTGGAACGTCCACATGGAATAGTATGTGCGCGAGACGGAATGTTATTTGTAGCAGACTGGAACTGGGAGATAGGGACAATACATCTTGTAAATCGTGAAGGAGTTAGTGAGGGGACACTGAATGTAGAGAACTGTTACTGCCCTCAGAAACTGATGTTCTACCCTGACAGCAACACACTGCTGGTGACACAGTGGCAGAAGGACATACTGACCACTATTTACTTAGGTGATAAGGCATTCACATAGTCAACATAGTTTCTAAAATTTGAAAGATGAGTGAAGATTCAAAGAATGTTTATAACATTTTCAGATACTTTTTGTTTGATTTGCCTTTTCATCAAAGTCATACTACAATTCTGGTTAATGAGATGTGACTCACACATTGTTCTTAGCATTTACTATGGAACGCCGTAGCTGTCTTATGTTAAGACATTACAAGTTGTTGTTTGGGCTTGCCCAAATATGTTGCCTCGTTAAATAAAGACTTTATTATTATTATTATTATTATTGTTGTTGTTGTCTTGTAAATTGAGTGTCCTGTCATGTTCAAATTGTTTTCCATCTTCTCCAGGGCCCACACTGGGCTGAAAAAAGTTGGAGCCACTTTTTTTCGGGGTGATAGGGAGGGGTATCCACTCCTGCGGCGTAGCGCGGCGAAACTTTTTAACTTTCCAAAGGCAAATGGTGATATTCTAGCTATACTTTTGGGGCCTTTGAAAGACAGTGTGTATACCTTTGAAGCAAGTTTTGTATTTTAAAATGTAGTCCTGTGTTTTTTAATTTTCTAAAATCAATACAGGATTACATTTTAAATTCAATCCTTACTTTTAAACACATACAAACTATTCTTTTTTAAAGATGTTGCCTGGTTTATGAAACCTTGAAAGCAAGAAGTGTATTTAAAGTGTTGTCCTATGTTGGTAAGTTTCCTACTATTGAAATTAACATTAAATTGTCCAAAGTTTGCCTCACTTAAACCATTTCTCAGTGAAAAATATTTTTTTATCTTACTTTTCAGGAGTTTTTCTTTTTATATTGTAAAAGTCTGTAAAAAAAAATTTATCGGCAGCAACTTTACTAATTACTGCAGAACACACAAGATAAGACAGCGGCGACAATGTTTGCAAAATCATCAAAGCGTTCATTATTTCGCCGATTTGTTTATTAATTGAATGATTCTCCGAAATTAAAGACATCTAATCAGCCGTAATTACAACTAGGAATCACGTTTGAGTCGCTCTATTTTTCGTAAACACTGACAATGTTTTCGGGTGTCATTCCCGGACCGCACCGCCTACTCGCTACCATTTGTTACATCAGCTTTCATTGGTCAATAAAAAACTTTAAGCCAATAAAAAGCGGCGAGACAACACAGCTATTTAAAGGTTGACATGTGCGTTTTGACATGTGTAATGTTTATTGTCAATTTAATAGTTGAGTAAACATTGATTATTAAGCGGATTATTTGTCCAGATGATTATTGAATGCAGACTGGGTTACGATTTAGAACAAAACAAATATGGCGGTCTAAAATAAGGAGATTTTTTTCATTTTCGCCACTCACGATTTTTCTTCGCCACTTTGATCGAAGTTTCGCCAAATGGCTGGAGTGGCGAACGACAGCGTGGGCCCTGCTTCTCAAATAATTGTGATGTCTTGTTAATGAGCTGTTACATCTTTATGCTATTTTGTCCATGTGTCATGTTGTTATATATATTTCATATAATTGTTATACTATGTTTAACATACAGTCATGCTATCTTGTCTTAATACCATGTCAACTATTATACATTATATGTTATCTTTTCAAACTGACATACTTACCGTTGATACTCGCTTATAAGGCAGGATTTTTTGCAGCCAAAATCGGCTTGTAGCATACCTCGTCTTATAAGCAGGTCAAAATCACTGACCAATATTATTTTTCTTGATTCTGGCAAAAACTCATCAATACAGCATGTATTTAAACTAGAAACAACCGAAATGGGTTGAAAAAAGAATTGCCATTGATCTGTACAAATGGCGTTTTAATAATAAAGGAAAACAACTACCGGCGTCCCACTATATGCCGTTTTATACCGTTCTTTAACCAAGTGTAAATTTATGTTGATTATATGCATGAAAAAGTTTTTATTTGGAGTATTTAAAGTAACTATACAAATTCAACTTAATCTTTACACATTTTTCAAACTATGAAATGACGCTGGCTTTTGATGTATATGAGATGTTTATGCAGTTTGAAAAGGTGTTGACAGGTTTGAGGTATTGAAAACGAGGTGTTGACAGGTTGAGTAATTGAGTCAAAATAAAATACTGTTACATGACATTTGACTAGTTGGCCATTTATGGTTTAAATGTTTTGATTTTCGCCCCCAAAACACACACAAAAAATTTCATCGAAACTTTGGCGGACATTATGGGGCCCACAAGGGTCACTTTTTGGACCGGCTATTTCTTTTCCTGACTTTGTCATTATACCCCCAAAACGAAGTTTAGGGGGGTATATAGGAGTCACCCGGTGGTTGGTCGGTCGGTTGGTCAGTCAGTCGGTCTGTCGGGCGGTCTGTTGCATTTTCCTTGTCCGGAGCATAACTTGAAAACTACTTTTTGGAATTCAATACAACTTCATACAATGATCAAGCACATTGAGAGGAAGTGCAGTGCACAAGAACTATAACTCCATCTTGACTAATTACAGAGTTATTGCCCTTTGTTAGTTTTCCTTGTCCGGAGCATAACTTGAAAACTACCGGTTGGAATTCAATACAACTTGATACAATGGTCAAGCACATTGAGGGAAGTGCAGTGCACAAGAACTAAACTCCATCTGACTAATTACAGAGTTATTGCCCTTTGTTACTTTTCCTTGTCCGGAGCATAACTTGAAAACTACTGGTTGGAATTCAATACAACTTCATACAATGGTCAAGCACATTGAGAGGAAGTGCAGTGCAGAAGAACCATAACTCCATCTTGACTAATTACAGAGTTATTGCCCTTTGTTGCTTTCATTGTCCGGAGCATAACTTGAAAACTACTGGTTGGAATTCAATACAATTTCATCCAATGATGAAGCACATTGAGAGGAAGTGCAGTGTACAAGAACCACAACTCTATCTAGAGTATTTTCAGAGTTATTGCCCTTTGTTATTTTTTCTTCTCCAGAGCGTTCCTTGAAAACTACTGGTTGGAATTCAATATAACCTCATACAATGGTCAAGCACATTGAGAGGAAGTGCAGTGCACAAGAACCATAACTCCATCTTGACTCATTACAGAGTTATTGCCCTTTGTTACTTTTCCTTGTCCGGAGCATAATTCGAAAAGTACTAGTTGGAATTCAAAACAACTTCATACAATGGTCAAGCACATTGAGAGGAAGTGCAGTGCACAGGAACCATAACTCAATCTTGACTCATTACAGAGTTATTGCCCTTTGTTACTTTTCCTTGTCCGGAGCATTTTTCGAAAACTTCTGGTTGGAATTCAATACAACTTCATAAAATGGTCAAGCACATTGACAGGAAGTGCAGTGCGAAAGAACAATAACTCTATCTTGACTCATTTCAGAGTTATTGCCCTTTGTTACTTTTACTTGTCCGGAGCATTATTCGAAAACTATTGGTTGGAATTCAATACAACTTCATACAATGGTCAAGCACAATGAGAGGAAGTGCAGTGTACAAGAACCATAACTCTATCTTGACAAATTACAGAGTTATTGCCAAGAACAATATCTCTTTTTAGTTTGTTTGCAAGGTATTCTGTTACTACGAACTTTCTCAGTTTATAAAGCAGTCTTTTGGGGGTATTAATCACATTTAGTGATAGCTCTAGTTTAGTTTTAGTCCTATATAAAACCAACCAGATAGGATTCCTCGAGTTCCACAAGGGTCAGAATTGGACCTGTGAGTTCTTCAATAAACATTATAATGTTACGTTTTCTTATTTCAAGTTTACATGTTATCTTAATATAAATAAGGCCGTCGTCAGCAAGATTTCTTGATACATTTTGGATTTTGGATCATTGTTTTGTCCAATTTCTATTACGTTTTATAAACCATTTCAAATTTTTAATGATTGTTTTGTCCCATTTCTGTTACGTTTTATAAACCATCTATTTAGCTTCCTTCGCTCTTATTTTTTGTCCAAAATTTCTACCCGTCTTATACGAGGGCAAAAAACTTATTAAAGCAAAGTTAGGTCCCCGTCTTATACGAGGATTGCCTAATACGCGTGTATCAGCGGTGCTTGTTTTAAAACTTTGTTAACTTTTTCACAATACAAATTGTTAAAAATTAGTGCTATTATGTCCATTTAATGTATTTTTACAACGTGGGTTTTCAGCAGCTATACTGTCCAAATGTGTGTGGCGTTGGAGTCTAATTCCAGGAGGAACAACTTTGCAAATTATTTGTTTGTTATTTCCAGTTAGGGATAAATATCACAGATCCTTTTATAAATTATTCTCCAACAATAACAATATTAAAATCTCACAAAAGCTTCTAAATGCTTAGAACCTGACTACAAAGTCAGTTTACAAAATGTCACAAAGACTTAAGTTTCATTTAATTTAGTCACAAAAGACTTATTTAAATTTCACAAAGTAATTATTTGTACATTAACATCCATATAATATACTTTTCTACTACTTTTCTTTTTAACACAAATTAATGCTTAACAACAACCAATAAAATATATGTCTTAAAATACAGCTTATGTTTTGACCAATCAAAGTTTTAGTTTTAAATTCAATTGTTTAAAAAATACTCCCAATGAAATTTGAAACATATGGCTTAAAAATGCAATAGTTGTTTTCCAAAACAAAGGAAGTCATGATGTGAGATTTCATACTCTGACTTGCAAGTTATTTTGTTTAGGTGATTGGTCATGATTAAAATAAAAGAAAGGTGCTAAAATGGTATAAACGCCTAAAATATCTTACCATTCAAAATCTGTTTGTAAATATTAAGACTGAGATTATATAAAAACATGTAAAAGGCGGGGGGGGGGGAAGGGGGTAGGGGAAATTTTTATTTGGTGGGTAGATGGGGGGGGGGTTTTGGGGAAGAAAAAATTTAACAGAAATTCTCTATTTGCTGAGTAGCATGAGAAATGAACATCATTATTAAAAATATGTAAAAATTATGAAATAAAAAACATTTAGTTGGGGGGGGGTTTTTTGTTTTTTTTGTTTTTTTTTTTTGTTTGTTTTGGTTTTTTTTTTTTTTTTTTGTTGTGGGGGGTGGGGGGGGGGGGGGGGTGGTTTTTGTGTTTTTTTTTTTTTTTTTTTTTTTTTGTGTTTGTTTTTTTTTTTTTTTTTTTTTTGGTTGTTATTGTATGTTGTCTTCTTAAAGTGTTGTAATAACTGTCTAAGTTTTAGCTTGTTATTATTCAACACGTCATGCTATCTTCTTAAAGTGTTGTATTAACTTGTCTAAGGTCATTTATTATTATCAACGCTGCTATAATGGGGTTGTTAAGTAACTTATCATCTATGTTATTATGTCAAGCAGTCATGCTATCTTCTTAAGTGTTGTATTAACTTGTCTAAGTACAGCGTTATTATGTCAAGCAGTCATGCTATCTTCTTAAAGTGTTGTATTAACTTGTCTAAGTAACGCGTTATTATGTCAAGCAGTCATGCTATCTTCTTAAAGTGTTGTATTAACTTGTCTAAGTAACGCATTATTATGTCAAGCAGTCATGCTATCTTCTTAAAGTGTTGTATTAACTTGTCTAAGTAACGCATTATTATGTCAAGCAGTCATGCTATCTTCTTAGGTTGTATTAACTTGTCTAAGTAACGCGTTATTATGTCAAACAGTCATGCTATCTTCTTAAAGTGTTGTATTAACTTGTCTAAGTAATGCGTTATTATGTCAAGCAGTCATGCTATCTTCTTAAAGTGTTGTATTAACTTGTCTAAGTAATGCGTTATTATGTCAAGCAGTCATGCTATCTTCTTAAAGTGTTGTATTAACTTGTCTAAGTAACGCGTTATTATGTCAAGCAGTCATGCTATCTTCTTAGTGTTGTATTAACTTGTCTAAGTAACGCGGTATTATGTCAAGCAGTCATGCTATCTTCTTAGTGTTGTATTAACTTGTCTAAGTAACGTGTTATTATGTCAAAACAGCCATGCTATCTTCTTAAAGTGTTGTATTAACTTGTCTAAGTAACGTGTTATTATGTCAAGCAGTCATGCTATCTTCTTAAAGTGTTGTATTAACTTGTCTAAGTAAAGTGTTATTATGTCAAACAGTCATGCTATCTTCTTTAAAGTGTTGTATTAACTTGTCTAAGTAAAGTGTTATTATGTCAAGCAGTCATGCTATCTTCTTAGTGTTGTATTAACTTGTCTAAGTAACGCATTATTATGTCAAGCAGTCATGCTATCTTCTTAAAGTGTTGTATTAACTTGTCTAAGTAACGCGTTATTATGTTAAGCAGTCATGCTATCTTCTTTAAGTGTTGTATTAACTTGTCTAAGTAACGCGTTATTATGTCAAAACAGTCATGCTATCTTCTTAAAGTGTTGTATTAACTTGTCTAAGTAAAGTGTTATTATGTCAAGCAGTCATGCTATCTTCTTAGTGTTGTATTAACTTGTCTAAGTAACTTCTTATAGTGTTGTATTAACTTGTCTAAGCAGTTATTATTCAAACAGTCATGCTATCTTCTTAAAGTGTTGTATTAACTTGTCTAAGTAACGCGTTTATTATGTCAAGCAGTCATGCTATCTTCTTAAAGTGTTCTGTTAACTTGTCTAAGTAACGCGTTATTATGTCAAGCAGTCATGCTATCTTCTTAGTGTTGTATTAACTTGTCTAAGTAACGCGTTATTATGTCAAGCAGCCATGCTATCTTCTTAGTGTTGTATTAACTTGTCTAAGTAACGCGTTATTATGTCAAGCAGTCATGCTATCTTCTTAGTGTTGTATTAACTTGTCTAAGTAATGCGTTATTATGTCAAGCAGTCATGCTATCTTCTTAAAGTGTTGTATTAACTTGTCTAAACGTTATTATGTCAAGCAGTCATGCTATCTTCTTAAAGTGTTGTATTAACTTGTCTAAGTAACGCGTTATTATGTCAAGCAGCCATGCTATCTTCTTAAAGTGTTCTGTTAACTTGTCTAAGTAACGCGTTATTATGTCAAGCAGTCATGCTATCTTCTTAAAGTGTTGTATTAACTTGTCTAAGTAACGCATCATCATCTCTAAATGTATTAACTTGTCTAAGAAGCTATTATGTCAAGCAGTCATGCCGCTATCTTCTTAAAGTGTTGTATTAACTTGTCTAAGTAACGCGTTATTATGTCAAGCAGTCATGCTATCTTCTTAAAGTGTTGTATTAACTTGTCTAAGTAACGCGTTATTATGTCAAGCAGCCATGCTATCTTCTTAAAGTGTTCTGTTAACTTGTCTAAGTAACGCGTTATTATGTCAAGCAGTCATGCTATCTTCTTAAAGTGTTCTGTTAACTTGTCTAAGTAACGCGTTATTATGTCAAGCAGCCATGCTATCTTCTTAAAGTGTTGTATTAACTTGTCTAAGTAACTAGTAAGCAGATGCATCTTCTTAAAGTGTTGTATTAACTTGTCTAAGTAACGCGTTATTATGTCAAGCAGTCATGCATCTTCTTAAAGTGTTGTATTAACTTGTCTAAGTAACGCGTTATTATGTCAAGCAGTCATGCTATCTTCTTAAAGTGTTGTATTAACTTGTCTAAGTATCTTCTTAAAGTGTTGTATCTTCTTAAAGTGTTGTATTAACTTGTCTAAGTAACGTTTTTGTCAAGCAGATGCTCTTCTTAAAGTGTTGTATTAACTTGTCTAAATAAAAATATTATATAAAAAAACATCTATCTCTTAAAGTTTTATTAACTTGTCTAAGTAACGCGTTATTATGTCAAGCAGTCATGCTATCTTCTTAAAGTGTTCTATTAACTTGTCTAAGTAACGCGTTATTATGTCAAGCAGTCATGCTATCTTCTTAAAGTGTTGTATTAACTTGTCTAAGTAACGCGTTATTATGTCAAGCAGTCATGCTATCTTCTTAAAGTGTTCTATTAACTTGTCTAAGTAACGCGTTATTATTATGTCAAGCAGTCATGCTATCTTCTTAAAGTGTTCTATTAACTTGTCTAAGTAACGCGTTATTATGTCAAGCAGTCATGCTATCTTCTTAAAGTGTTCTATTAACTTGTCTAAGTAACGCATTATTATGTCAAGCAGCCATGCTATCTTCTTAAAGTGTTCTGTTAACTTGTCTAAGTAACGCTTATTATGTCAAGCATCATGTATCTTCTTAAAGTGTTTATTAACTTGTCTAAGTAACGTTTTATGTCAAGACAGTCTGCTATCTTCTTATGTTTTATTACTTGTTATTATGTAACGCTTATTATGTCAAACAGTCTGCTATCTTCTTAAAGTGTTCTGTTAACTTGTCTAAGTAACGCGTTATTATGTCAAGCAGCCCTGCTATCTTCTTAAAGTGTTCTGTTAACTTGTCTAAGTAACGCGTTATTATGTCAAGCAGCCATGCTATCTTCTTAAAGTGTTGTATAAACTTGTCTAAGTAATACGTTATTATGTCAAACAGTCATGCTATCTTCTTACAGTGTTCTGTTAACTTGTCTAAGTAACGTGTTATTATGTCAAAACAGTCATGCTATCTTCTTAAAGTGTTGTATTAACTTGTCTAAGTAACGCGTTATTATGTCAAGCAGTCATGCTATCTTCTTAGTGTTGTATTAACTTGTCTAAGTAACATGTTATTATGTCAAGCAGTCATGCTATCTTCTTAAAGTGTTGTATTAACTTGTCTAAGTAAAAGCGTTATTATGTCAAGCAGTCATGCTATCTTCTTAAAGTGTTGTATTTTTTTTTTTTATAAAAAAACATTATTATATCAAACATCATGCTATCTTCTTAAAGTTGTATTAACTTGTCTAAGTAACGCGTTATTATGTCAAGCAGTCATGCTATCTTCTTAAAGTGTTGTATTAACTTGTCTAAGTAGAGGATTATGTCAAGCAGTATGCTCTTATTTTTTTTTTTTTTTTTTGTGTGGGGTTTTTTTGTTAAGAGTTATGTATCTTCTAAAGTGTTGTATTAACTTGTCTAAGTAAAGCGTTATTATGTCAAGCAGTCATGCTATCTTCTTAAAGTGTTGTATTAACTTGTCTAAGTAACGCGTTATTATGTCAAGCAGTCATGCTATCTTCTTAAAGTGTTGTATTAACTTGTCTAAGTAACGCGTTATTATGTCAAACAGTCATGCTATCTTCTTAAAGTGTTTATTACTTGTCTAAGTAACGCTTATTATGTCAAGCAGTCATGCTATCTTCTTAAAGTGTTGTATTATGTCACAAGTAACATTATTAGTAAGCATCTGCTCTTCTTAAATATTAACTTGTAAGTAGATTGTCAAGCAGTCATGCATCTCTTAAAGTGTTGTATTAACTTTTTCAGTCGGTCACCTACTGCAAGCAGTCATGCTATCTTTGAGGCCCTCGGCAAAAATCTCTCTATATTGCACTTTAACGGTTACCTGGTGTCTGCAGCACTGCTAAAATTGGACCGTTTTAAGGGGTCACAAGTGTGAAATTTTCAAAACAATAGACATAAATAACGATTATGCAAAACACCACTTAAGGTTGCAAACTTGTCTAAGTAACGCAAGCAGCCAACTACTGCTTAAGATTAACCTAAACTGCTTATCATGTATCATGAAAAATTTGATTAAATGTAACTATTTTGTTTATGAAATAACAAAAAGGAAATGCAGTAATGTCAAGAAATTTTCTAAAGGTGTATTAACACTCAATTTGTCAAGGTCATGATCTCTTAAAGTGTTCATTACCTTGGTCCAAAAATAGCATAGTAGTCATAATCCCCTTAATGGATTTTAATTTCAATAATTTTAATCATTCGCTACAGTAAAGTTAAACTAGAGACAAATGAAACATTCAGTAAATTTTTCTATTCAATATATGCTTTTCCGCTTGAAAAATTCATTGAGGGGATTATGACTACTATGCCATCTCAAAGTGTTTATAACTTGGACCAAGGAGTCAAGCAGTCATGCCTTCTTAAGGTGTATTTTTTTAAGTAATTGCAAGCAGCATACCTAAGGTGTATTAATTTTCCTCGTGCATACCATTTGCTTATACTATTTAGTGACTTCGTGAATAGAAGAGGGGGGTGGGGTATTTGTTTATTAAAAGTCAACGTTAGATTACGTCCCTGCATTAAGTGGTCACCTTGCTTAAACATTCAATTTGGCTGTTTCCCTTGACTGGCCACTTAGGACAGTTTAGACTGCATTAACTTGTCTAAGTGACATGTTATTATGTCAAATAGTCTTGCTATCTTCTTAAAGTGTTGTATTAACTTGTCTATGTAACATGTTATTATGTCAAATAGTCTTGCTATCTTCTTAAAGTGTTGTATTAACTTGTCTATGTAACATGTTATTATGTCAAACTGTCATGCTATCTTCTTAAAGTGTTGTATTAACTTGTCTATGTAACATGTTATTATGTCAAACTGTCATGCTATCTTCTTAAAGTGTTGTATTAACTTGTCTATGTAACATGTTATTATGTCAAACTGTCATGCTATCTTCTTAAAGTGTTGTATTAACTTGTCTATAGTACACATGTTATTATGTCAAACTGTCATGCTATCTTCTTAAAGTGTTGTATTAACTTGTCTATGTAACATGTTATTATGTCAAACTGTCATGCTATCTTCTTAAAGTGTTGTATTAACTTGTCTATGTAACATGTTATTATGTCAAACTGTCATGCTATCTTCTTAAAGTGTTGATTAAATATATCTACTACCTTGGTACCTTGGCATTTTATGCATTCTTTTAGTAATGTTGGTTCTGTAGTTGCTATAGTAATGTCATGTCCATTACCTCTACAGTGTTCATGAGGTATGACCTTGCATAACCAAACTATATAAATTGGGTTTGAATGATAGTGGGCTGTATTTACATAAAAATCCGAAGTCTGCATGATCCAATAAGGTGATTGTTGATAATAATGACCATCTATAAAAAACAAGAAACATGGCAATGCCACGAAACCAGGTTTTCAAAAATGTTGTTCTGATTCTATACTATAGTATGAATTTTGGAATGAAGATTGCTATGAATATTCAAAAGATTATAACATGACATGAAGGAAAAGATAATATTCATGAGAATACATGATAATGAGTAGGATGTAAATTTCGGCTAACAATACTGTCTGCAAGGAGTATACTTAATAATGAGACAACAATTTGAGTTAAATGAAAGCAAGTTTGAGAGGGTTCTATAGATGTTTTAGTACAATCATTGAGACATCAACTGCTGAAAAAGAAAGCAAATAGATTATATTGTTAAAATGGGCAACAATTGTTAATCAATGTTATTACCCGACTCTATATAGCAGCCCACACCATTTTGTGATCACTCCAATAGGTCTCAAGAGTTCCACCTCTGGTTGCGAGGGCTGTACTGTATATCTGATCCAAAGATGAGTGATAATCTGTTGTTTCCTCATGGATCACAGGTTTTGCTCTAAATTGCGTACACATACCATCTACGAGTTTAGTACACTTTGTAAGGTCTAGATGATTAATATTATAATCTCCAACTATTAAAGTTGGAACATCCGTTGAGTGGAGTTTGAGTGCAATGTTTAAGATTTTATCTGTGTTTCCTGGTGGCCGGCAATGTCACTGTGACCTTGACCTTGGAGCCAGCCATGCGGAACATGCGTTCTGCACGTCATCTTGATGTGGTAAACATTTGTCTGAAGTTTCATCAAAATTCTTCAAAGGGTTGAAGAGTTACAGAGCGGACAGGATTTTCAATGTTAATGTCACTGTGACCTTGACCTTGGAGCCAGCCATGCGGAACATGCGTTCTGCACGTCATCTTGATGTGGTAAACATTTGTCTGAAGTTTCATCAAAATTCTTCAAAGGGTTGAAGAGTTACAGAGCGGACACAATTTCGTTTGACGCCCGCCCATCCGCCCATCCGCCCATCCGCCCATCCGCCCGCCATACCCCAATCTAATAACCAGGATTTTCAAAATTGAAAACCTGGTTAAAAATGTACTTGGGTAAGGCACCAACCTGAAATACAACTCAACAGCTTCACCAGATGGGGTCAAGAACAATTAAGGCCTTTAGAATAATTACTGGAGTAATGGGTAAAGTCCAACCTAAACCACTCAACCACAGAGGCTGGTCTTGACCCTGAGTGTGACATTCTTGCGATACTATTGTTAATCACTTCCCTGACTCCTCTGTTTTCTCAAACGCAAATAGGTATTCAGCATGACTCATATTTTAGGTTCTTGAAGAGAGAATAGAAGTCAAATCTGTATAAAGCAATTATATAGTAGGAACAACACAATGTAGACTGCAATATCTTTATATTACAGTTCAAGTATATTAAGTCAGTGATAAAGTAAGCAATCAGCTTCTTGTATCTCAGTACAATGTAGCCTCAAATATGAAATCTTAAGATTTTCTTTAACATTAAAGATTTCCTCAAGATAATTAATAAAAGAGCTGGTGCACTGCAGCATGACAATCATTTATCAAATCTTCAGTAAATAAAGTTTACAGTAATGCTGTCAGTATACACAATCGCTGACTTTTGAAAGAAAGATACTGCTTAAAATATTTAAAGTAATTGCTTATGATGCAACTGGAATATGATCCCTGAATCACTGGAAATTGTTAATAGCTCATACATTTTGCACAAAGATAACATTACACTACTGCAAATGGTTTCATATCTTTCTTCCCTAAATAAACACTTGTCTAGCCTCAATAATTAAACCTTGAACATGTTGAGTGTACAAGGCAAAATAATAATTTGTGGGTTTTTTTTCAGAAATGTTCACTGAATCCACCATGTTTTCTTATATAAAACCGAGCAAGAGGGCCATGATGGCCCAATGCTCATCAATCAAAATATTCTCTACTACATACACATGGATTTTGTATTAAAGGTCTCAATGACCTTCACCTTTGAGCTGTTGACCTCAAAATTAATAGGGGCCATCTACTTGTCACAATCAACCTACCTACAAAGTTTGAGGACACTATGCTTAAGCATTCTCTATATACTGATCGGACAAGTTTTTTGTGTAAAAGGTCTCTGTGAGCTTGACCTTTGACCTACTGACCTCAAATCAATAGGATCATCTACTGGTCATGACCATTCTATCTACCAAGTTTGCGGCTACTAGGCCTATGCATTCTCTAAATATTGATCATACAAGTTTTCCCTATTGAAGGTCACTGGGTGTATGACATATGACCTCAAAATCAAAAGGGGTCACCTACTTGTTATGACCAACCAACCTACCAAATTTGGGGAACCTAGGTCAACTCATTCTCTAGTTATAGACTGGACAAGGTTTGGTCTACCAGCAGACCAACGGACAGACTGACCAACATGTGCAAACCAATATACCCCTGCATCATTGATGGGGGGCATAACAGTTTAGGAAGTTGTATTAAATTCAGTAAGAAAATGTTGCCTTGGCTCTTTTTTGCTTAGGAGGACAATATCCCCTTGATGAATTTGCAAAGGAGGACATTAGCCCCTTGCTAAATTTGAGAAGGAGGACATTATCCCCTTGATGATTTTGCCAAGGAGGACATTATCCCCTTCTCCCTAGGACATTAGCCCCTTCTTACATATGTGATATGGTACCAATATTGATACCTTTAACATCCAAATTAAGTGTTGATTTAATGTAAAAACTAAAAAAAAAAACACTTGATTTTAAGAAAATCTGATACAAAAAAACAAACAGTGAAAAAAACTAATATTGAAAAAATATTGAAGTAAGGATTCACAGTTTTTAATAACATCAAAAGGAGTTTGGAATAAGTTTTGGTGAAATATAGTGCTGATTATGTCTTTAATGAAAAGGATGTGCTAATTAACTGTGATTAGTAATAATTTGTTTCAAAGAAGGAACATCAAAGAAGTTTGGAATTACAGTTTTGCTGATATGTAATGTTAACTAATATAATGCTGATAACTATGGTTGAAAATGGTTTTAAAGCTGCTCACTCTAAGTTACCGTTGAAAAAAATTGTTGTTTCTTTTAAAAATTAACATACTTACTGGATGCTCGTGACTACATCACCGACCAGTATGAAAAATATCTGCAAATTTGTTACTAGACTGATGTCAAAATTCAAGTAATTACCTATATCCAGCTTTTAATATCCAATACTATTTTTTGTTAACCTCATCACATGAAAATCCAAGTTTTGATTACACTCTGTTTACGTTCACCAATTTTTAATAACACTCACTTTTCACTATAACGTTTAGATTCAATTGTTTACTATATTTTTACGCCTTTATTACAATCAATCGCATGAATGAAATTCCATTTCTTACGTCCAGTATCAACTTTACACTCAATTGCGCATGCTCCCGTAAATTACCCAAACAAATTTAAACGCCACGCTTATCTCGTGCCATGTACCTTGTTTTTCATTCTACTACTATCATACTCATGAATGAAATTCCAATGTTACGACTGTTTGTGAAATTAGTTAGTATTTCATACGCGTCACATGTTTTCTACTCTTGCGCTAGATAATTCTACAAAGCATAGGACTTAAATGTATTTCATATAATAATTATAGCTTAGGTTACTTTAAAAATATTTTTGGTACCCCCCGCCCCATCCCCATCCCCATCCCGTGTCTCTTTCTTCTGTTCCATTTTTTTTTCTCTTTTGTGTCCAAACAAATGTTGTATAAATTTAGCCATATTATGCTGGATTAAAACTTATTTCAGTAATTGATATCATTGCTTATAGAACCAGTAATTGAAATAGATATCGTATGAAGTATATATAATGTAAATGATTTGAAAATGCTTTGTATTGAAGTTCTGTTTAAACTATGAAATACCACCAAACAATATATGATACTGTTTTATATCCCCATGCATTATGTTAACATAACTGGGTGAATAAAGGTAATGTTGTTGTTGTTGGATACATTAATATAAAATTAAAGGATAGAATCAAAATATTAGCAAAAATCTAGGTAGAAATTTGCAGAAATCCATTGAAAATTTGATAGCACATTTTTATATGACTACATGTTCTAAAAAAATGTTACTTATATACATTTTGAATAACTTTGTTTTTTTACCAAAATCTGAGAGCGAGCAGCTTTAAATGAAAAGAATGTGTTATTTAATCTTATAATTGTTTTAAATACAAAGTGCATTAAATTTGACAGTATTTACTCATTTCCCATATATATTATCTGGGTAAATGAATATTCAATCATTACATTCTGTAATCTGGAATTCATTCTAAGTACTTGTAGTAGTAAAAAAACTCTGCTATGCAGGGCATGCATACACTTTTAAAGGCAAGACCAACCTTGCTATAAGAATGCATATTTAAAAGTAATAATGGATGCGGTAGATAGATTTTGATATTCTCACTAAGGATACAAAAGTAGCCTTTGATCCATTAATCCATACATTTAATGTGCTAATTATGGCTATCTATAAATTAGTCTATCATAAAATAGTTGTTGACTTTTGCCAACATCTGTCAAGTCTAGTCAATATTCCTGCAAAAAGTAATTAAATTTAAAAACAGTACATAAGCTCTTTGTATTTCAAATTTGTTTGTTAACACCTTTTTAACATAGACATTGTTCCTGCAAAACTCTCACACATCTTCTACAAATTAAGTGATAATTACATTCAAAAAAGAATAATTTTCAAAAGGCTATTGTCCTAGGATGATTGAGCTAATGTCTCCATATGCAAACTATAGAAGGGGCTAATGTCCTCCTTGGCAAAATCATCAAGGGGATAATGTCCTAGGGAGAAGGGGATAATGTCCTCCTTCGCAAATTTAGCAAGGGGCTAATGTCCTCCTTTACAAAATCACCAAGGGGATATTGTCCTCCTAAGCAAAAAAGAGCCAAGGGGATATTGTCCTAGGGGATAATGTCCTACATTCACAAACATCATCAGTCTGGTATAACTGCTAAAATATCAATCACGCATGGTTAAAACCATTTTGAAATCAAGTATATTTTCTCTTGGCCTGAATAGACGTAAATATTAACATACCAATATCTAATATTAAAGTTAACAAAAGGGATGATATCAATTACTTAAGGTACAGTCAAGTGAAGCAAAAATGGAAGGAGCAACTTACAGAGACCAATTTCTTCCTGCTTGCTTCTAAAGGTAACGACTAACATAATTTTAACCTTAACTTTTTTCTGCTAAATACCTTTCTATGCTGAAATCATAGTTTGTGTTTAGACCAATTAATACCATATACACTGCAACCCCATTATAATGCGGTAGTCGGGGTCCAAATGGTCAGACCGCGTTATAAATGAGACTCTCTTTATAACGCGGTCTGATCATCGGCCGCTGTTTTCTTGCATGACGCGTATATAACCCGAGTACCCCACCCATCTAACTAAATTAAAGCATATTGATGTTAAGCACGCATCATGTTTTTATGAAATGGAGTGGTTAAATTTTAGAAAATAATGATTTTATGTAAACTAACTTAGTTAATTAAGCACGAAATTAAATATATAAAAGAGAAATTCTTACGTAAATATTTGCTATTGAAAACGAAAGTATATATTTTCGGAAAATGGATGTATAATGATGGCTAAAGTGAAAGTACTTTTTTTGTTAAAACAAACAATTGATTTATTTAAGTTCAGGTAAGCCTGAAATCAAAGATGCGCAAACAAATATTTATTCACACGATTTACAAGTTATTGTCAAACAAACAAAGAGATCAGCTTGTGAATAACAGAGCCGTGAAATAATACCAGTAAGCTGTAATTGTTTTAACACTTCTTTGTTAATAGACACTTGATACCGCATAAGTGACAAAGATCAATTAACAACCTGCCATGTTGTTTATTTACGTTTTCGAACATTTGTTTTGTATAGGGACAATGCTTTTTGACAGAAATAATTTTGGTCGATCCTGAAATTTTTGGGAGCCAAGACCCAACCGTGTTATACTGGGATTGCAGTTATTAAGGCCGTGAACGGTTGCAGTGTATTAATTTTTCCCTTTGCATATTTTTCTCAAAAAAAGCAGGTTAAATCACTGGGTAGAACCAAGTACAAGGTCATGAGGCCAAACGTGACAAAGGGCTACATATTTGTTACCAAAGGCAACTCCTTAGCATAGAAGTAATTTTGTGATTCCTACATTGCATACTATGGCTTTTCATATGAATAGTAACCAGTACATTTTAATTCTCTGTACATGAACTTCTGTCAGACAGTTATAGTGTTTTAGTGAAATTTGTTAGTGTTAGCATTCATATCAATAATACTTTGTGTAACACAAGCCGGCATATTTTATACACACAATACAATGCAGGATCCAGGATATGTCAGTAGATTTCTCGGTGGTGTTCAGAGTAAGAATTTGCCTGTGTATTGAAGAATATTTCCAGAAAGGCTATAAGACTTCAGTGTTTGACTGAATTACTACACTGAGTAGCATAGGGAGCAATATGAATGGAATTTGATATACTGCAGCAAAATCCCAAAGCTGCATCACCACATATGGAAGGTATTCACCTTCTGATAAAACCAGAATGTCACACGAAAGCTGCAACTGTAATTCAATCTCCAGTCAACATAATTTGATGGTTTGTGACCCATGAATACCTTAAAGAAACTTCAATCCAACACTTGCATCAGTTAAGTTTGAGGATAGCTTGCATGCAAATCTAAGCCAGGTTGTAACACCAATGCATCAGTCCCTACAACAGCCTTCCTCTGCTAGTTGAGTAAGTAAAATTATTGTTAAAACCTATATTTTATAAGTTTAATTTCTCTTTCAGGAGGCTGCCTGAAACAACATAACTGTGGTAAACAGGTGTGCACCTAATGAAATCCCACTAACAAGCAAAATGTCTAAAAATAGAGTATGTGAAGTATGCCTGTCCAAACCAGGAAGTGATCATGTTCCTATAGCTGTCATGTACTGTACAGTTTGTAACCAATATATGTGCAATGCCTGTCTGCAATACCATGACAGATTTAGTACGACAGCCAGTCATGAATTACAATGTTTGCCACCGCCAGAAGTTCTCAACACTTGTTATCATGAACATACATATTTTTGTGGTAAACACAAACACTTCTGTTGCGAAACATGCCAGAGAAAGTTCCATAACTCCTGTGATGATGTGATCACTATACAGGATTTCCTGAAGAAAGAAGACCGAGTAATCACAAATAATCAGAAAATGCTTCAAAGATTGCTAGAGATGAAAGTTGCAGTGGAAAAGGACTGTACGTCTACAAAGAAGAAAGAAAAAGACTGGATAGAGCAAATGAACAAGCAGCTGAAAACACTGAATAATCTAAAGGCAGACCTTGAAGAAAAGGTCAACAAAAAGGTTGAATATGTGAGAAGTCTCATGAAAAGAAGGAATGAAAACAACCAAGCTAAAATGAATCAACTGCAAAGTGCTATCAATGATATTGAAAGAAATAAGAATTATTCAAGACACAACTAACACAAACACCGAGAAAGTCAAAACAATAGACAAAATGGAAGAAAACTTTGAAAAGTACATGGAACTGTTGACTTCAGACCAAAATGAACACCATATAGATTTCTTAAAAGCTGACCATTATTTTGAGGCAAAGCACTACTTTAGTGGCACACTACAGAAATTTCATGATACAGTCTCATTCATTGATAAAATCTACAGTGATGTTCAGCAATACATAATTCCTGCCGATCAAGAAAAGTCCTTTACAGCAGCTCCATCTACAGATGACTTTCACATCGACGAAGACCAAACAAATGTCAAGTTGTCACAATTTACTGAACAAGCAAACAACAGACAGGTTAATCCTAAAGGGGAATATACCACAGAACTATCTGACTCAATGACACTGAAAATCTCACCAGGCAAAGATATTGCTATGGATACAGAAACAGTTGATGTGCAACAATCTGACAGCAGAGAACTGTGTATGCCAGACACTTCAATCACTTACCTAAAAGGTCAGAGACAATTGCAAGAAGCAACCACCTGGTTGAATTTTGAAAGTTTAACACTTCTCCAAGAATCGGAAAGAGCCAATTCTCCAAGCAGGACATTGCCAAAAGACAGTTTGGAACTCTATCATCAAGATGTTAAAAGAATGGAAAAAGAATCAACCACTGGCATCCCAATACAGTCTCAATGTAAAGTGAAGGTCCGGGTAGATGATGACACAGTCACCTGTGGAATTACTGGGATATCCTTGTTGAACAATGGCTACTACATCCTGGCTGATTTCCAAAATCTGAAGCTTAAAGTTTTTGCCCCGTGTGGTGACTTACATGCCAAACACTTGTGTGAGGAAAAGCCAAGAGACATAGCTAAACTGGGAAATGATGAGTTTGCCATCACTTTCCCAATGGCTAAAAGAATTCAGTTTGTATCAGTCAAGAAGGACAATGTGGGAAAAGGTATGAATATCACAATGGGAAAGAAAATTGAAACAAATGCAATGTGTTGTGGAATTGCATTCCAAAGAGACAAAATATATGTAGCTACTCAGCTTCCACATCAAATACTGATTATTAACAGTGATGGAATAATTGAAAACACAATTTCTGGGGAACACCATTTTGAAAGGGCAACATACATAGCTGTTGAGCCAGAAAATTCTGAAACCTCTGTGATATATATTTCTGATCCAAGCAAAGCCTTAGTGTTGGGAATCAATACAAAGAAAGAGTTGAAATTCACATACAGGGCAGAACAACCTCACGCAATAGCAACAACAGGTGATGGACGCATATTTGTGACAGACTGGTATTGGGATATGGAGACAATCCACCTGGTGGAGAAAAATGGAGAGAAAATAGGGGTTCTAAAACTTGACAAATGTCACTGTCCACAGAAACTTGTCTTCTGCAAGGAGGAAAACCTTCTCCTAGTGAGCCAATGGAAGGATGATTCTTTGATCACCGTACGCTTACAGCAGTTTTAAAGAAAATGGACAACTGAACCGTACGCATAAAGCCGTTTTAACAAAAATCGACTTTACGTTTACGCTTATAGCCTATTTAAAGTAATTGGACAATTGAACCGTACCATTATACCCGTTAGAAATTGGATATTGAACCATATGCTTATTGCCGTTTTTAAAAATTGAACAATTAAACCGTAGGCTTACAGCTGTTTTAAAGAAAATGGACAATTGACAAAGTTTTTTCTGTTTGAAATACCCACTCTTGGTATCATCTGAAACAATCAATTTGCCAGGGATACGAACAAAACAAGCAAACAAATCAATCTAAGAAAATTGGAAAGGGAGTACATGTAGTACCAAATGTGAAAATACAAACATCCCTACTAAACACAAAAATAACTTTGTAACTTATATAGTAAGTACATGACTGTAGTGTACAATTAATTTCTTCATACTTATGTATAATTTTCATAGTGAATGTAAATTTGTATTAACACAACACATTATGATTGAATTTGTGTGTTTTCTGTTTGTTTGTTCTGCTAATTTTTCATTTTTCATGTGATGTGATATTGTGTGTAATACCATATTTTCTGTCAGTTGTAAATATTTCTATGTATATTGATCCTATATTTTTGATGTACCATTCATGATTGGAGAATAATAAAGTATAAATATATATATATATATACCGTATTTACCCGTGTATATATACGCACCTTATATACGCACCCCGATCTGGGCTTTAAAAATGGGGAAAATGCCTACATCAGTGTATATACGCACCTTAAATATCCGAAAAATTATGCCATTTTCGGACAAATTAATATTCAGTAATCATGGTAATCGGAGCACCGTAACGATTTATACACGTAAAAAAGGACAATACGGCAGTTATCGACTATATTATGAAAATTTGATAAGCATAGATATGAAAAACTCAAAAATGTCATGCTTATTCAAGGGTACTTTGAGAACATAATTATTTTCTCAAGATGTCAACACCTTCTCAACAAACTTCTCATATGGGGGGGGGGGGCGGGTAATTGCGGCGCCATCAAAGAGAGACAACATGTGAAAATCAAGCAATTATATCATATAAGCGTGTTTGTTTACCAATAAACGGAATATTGTATTGATCAGCAATAATTGTTTGATAATTAAAAGAGACAACAAACTTTGTTCTAACAAAGTTAAATTTTTATTGAAACTTGAAAGAAAAACTATCAAATTTACCGGCAATGTTTTACCGCACATGCCGTGCATCGGTATCGGCTTTTAGGAAACCTCCGGCTCTTCATAATGAAGTTACCGGTAGTAAAAAAACGGGTAAACATCCGCAGTGAAAATCCCAATACTACGTCTAATTTATACGATTTCAACATTTTCAATGCTGGAAAAAATTGTCCGAGATCCTACATCGGTGTATAATACGCACCCCTTCCTTGAAGCCCTAAAATCTGAATTAAAAGTGCGTATTATACACGGGAAAATACGGTATATATACACATTGTTATGCATCTACACACAGACATCCCAGCATAATGTTACCATAAGCCATTTGGATAAAGTACCAAAACGTTTTTAATAGATGTGAAAGTAATACAAATACAGTAACAACAGAATGGCACTCAATAATACTACATGCCTATAGTCAAACCTGTGTTAAAGACAACATCTAAATACAGACCACCCTGTAAATGAAGACCAGGAGGAAGAAAACAGTGTACTGCTCCTCTATAGTAGACACACCTCTCAATAATGATCAGCCATCACCAGAGTCTGTCCTAGCATGTTCTGACTAGTGGTCTTTGTTTCACAGGTTTGACTGTATTCAGCACACCTTCTATAAGATTTTGTTTTAAATTTGAAACGAACTGACACAAAGTCGAGTACTACTCTTTAACCTTTCCTGACTATATTTCCTACTTTATTACTGTCATCAGCTGGCAAGATTAAATAATAGAGGAACTTTGAATAAGAATGACTGGTTGCCCTTTTTTTTGTACTTCTTTCAGTATAAAACATTACACATACAACCCTTTGGTTTGAGAAGTAGGTTGACATGCAGGAGATCTTTTAGTCACAAGAACATGTTTGTGAAATTGTTTAAAAAATCCTGGATGGATGATAAAATTATAACTCAGACAAAATCTTACAGATTGATGAATGCATGAATGGATGGACCAACATATTGCTATGCACCAAACTGCAAATGTTGGCTTGACTAAAATAATTGTACTTAGCTTACCTTCTGTCTACCAAATTTGTCACCCATAAGTCCCCACACTGGTGCCATAATACACATGCCTATAAATACAACCTGAAAACAGAAAATATCTACAAGGTGTCCAACAATTCTCTACCATATAAGTCAGGTACCAGTAGGTGAATTTGCACATGCAGCAATTCTTGCCAATTTGCCTATAAATATGGACTTGTGATAAAAATTAAAACTCTTCACTCATATACCTGGCAAGTTTTTCAACTGAGAATAAAAGCGTCATGAAAAGTAACTAAACATTTCAATCACAGAGTCAGTAGCTTTGCTGAACTCAGACGTACTCTGTTAACAAGTTTGCCTACAACCAAGAACCTGCAGACCCATATATTTTTTATTTTGTTTAAAGCCCATTTCAGCAGTATTTCACTACAAGTTAGGGATGGCAAATTTGATACTCGAGTACTCGGTCTTTCTTTCG
The DNA here is from genome assembly GCA_022818135.1 of Saxidomus purpurata. NCBI lineage: Eukaryota > Metazoa > Mollusca > Bivalvia > Venerida > Veneridae > Saxidomus > Saxidomus purpurata. The sequence continues at coordinate 13,241,247 of JAFMSR010000007.1, forward strand.
ATTGAGTACTCGGGTACTCGGAAACAATCGTTTACATTATTAATATACAATAATATGGAGTAGAGGGTACGTTGTATCTTTGTTTTGATTTCAGGTATTCGCTCTATTTTACCAACAATGTCTGAATATGTGATAATTAAAATAAACTCAAGAACACGGCAGACAAACCTCAATAATTACTTTCCAAGGATTTTTGGTTTTTATTGTCCTACATACAAATACTCACTGTTGTAATGAAAGCAACATGGAACTGTTCTAGTTGCCACTCACATCGTAACACTGGAGACAAGACAGCCAGCAACATCATCTCCAGGGAATCTGCTGCCTACAAGAACAGTATGCAAGTTTTTAATTTGCGTTAATATCATTACATCTTGATCAATTCCAATAATATTCTTAGTAATGCTGAAGAATAATCCCTGGTCTTTAATTTGGCATAATATCTTCATGGCTTCAATATAGCATCTTTTGTGTTGTTGGGCGATTAAAAGGGGCTTAGCCATAAATGGAATTAATTGAAACAAGAGCTGTCAGTAGGACAGCGTGCTCGACTTTTTTAGTGCTTGCCAATAAAACAAAACTTTGACAGTTAAGGGCACACAAGACTTTAACTAGGAATTTCTAAGTACAAATCAAGAAAATTTTTCACAGAGTTATCTTCTTTTGCTTACAGATAGGTCTTACGATGGTACATAAGTACTCCAACTTTCAAAGTAATATCTCAAATGGTTAAGTTAACAAGTGGACAAGAATGTAAATTTTAACTGAGTTTCTAATTCAAAAAGGGTCATAATTCAAATAAAATCCTTGACAGAATTACCTTCTCCTGCCCATGTTTGGGAATCATGATGGTAAACAAGTATTCCAACTTTCAAATTAATATCTCAAACAGTTCAGTCAAAAAGTGGACTGGTACGAAAAACTTAACCAAGATTCTAAGTCGATAAAAGGCCTTAATTTTTAAAACAAATCCCTGACAGAGTTACCTTCTCTTGCGTACAGATGGGGGTAATGATGTGAAATAGCATTAAAAGTTTCAAAGCAATATCTCAAAGGGTTAAGGCAATAAGTGGATTTTACCCATATTCAATGTATTTTCTAAGTAAAAAAAGGGGGCATAATTCTGTCAAAAACCTTGACAGAGTTATGTCCTCTTGTCTGTTGATGAAGGTCGTGATGGTAAACAAGTATGGTTAGTTTCAAAGCAATACCTCCAATGGTTTTGAAATAAAGTGAGGTGGTACGAAAAACTTAACCAAGCTCAATACACTTTCTAAGTAAACAAGAGCTGTCAGTAGGACAGCGTGCTCGACTTTTTTAGTGCTTGCCAATAAAACAAAACTTTGACAGTAAAGGGCACACAACACTTTAACTAGGAATTTCTAAGTACAAATCAAGAAAATTTTTCACAGAGTTATCTTCTTTTGCTTTCAGATAGGTCTTACGATGGTACATAAGTACTCCAACTTTCAAAGTAATATCTCAAATGGTTAAGTTAACAAGTGGACAAGAATGAAAATTTTAACTGAGTTTCTAAGTCAAAAAGGGCCATAATTCAAATAAAATCCTTGACAGAATTACCTTCTCCTGCCCATGTTTGGGAATCATGATGGTAAACAAGTATTCCAACTTTCAAATTAATATCTCAAACAGTTCAGTCAACAAGTGGACTGGTACGAAAAACTTAACCAAGATTCTAAGTCGATAAAAGGCCTTAATTTTTAAAACAAATCCCTGTCAAAAACCTTGACAGAGTTATGTCCTCTTGTCTGTTGATGAAGGTCGTGATGGTAAACAAGTATGGTTAGTTTCAAAGCAATACCTCCAATGGTTTTGAAATAAAGTGAGGTGGTACGAAAAACTTAACCAAGCTCAATACACTTTCTAAGTGAACAAGAGCTGTCAGTAGGACAGCGTGCTCGACTTTTTTAGAGACTTTAACTAGGAATTTCTAAGTACAAATCAAGAAAATTTTTCACAGAGTTATCTTCTTTTGCTTTCAGATAGGTCTTACGATGGTCATAAGTACTCCAACTTTCAAAGTAATATCTCAAATGGTTAAGTTAACAAGTGGACAAGAATGAAAATTTTAACTGAGTTTCTAAGTCAAAAAGGGCCATAATTCAAATAAAATCCTTGACAGAATTACCTTCTCCTGCCCATGTTTGGGAATCATGATGGTAAACAAGTATTCCAACTTTCAAATTAATATCTCAAACAGTTCAGTCAAAAAGTGGACTGGTACGAAAAACTTAACCAAGATTCAAAGTCGATAAAAGGCCTTAATTTTTAAAACAAATCCCTGACAGAGTTACCTTCGTTTGCGTACAGATGGGGGTAATGATGTGAAATAGCATTAAAAGTTTCAAAGCAATATCTCAAAGAATTAAGGCAATAAGAGGATTTTACCCATATTCAATGTATTTTCTAAGTAAAAAAGGGGCATAATTCTGTCAAAAACCTTGACAGAGTTATGTCCTCTTGTCTGTTGATGAAGGTCGTGATGGTAAACAAGTATGGTTAGTTTCAAAGCAATACCTCCAATGGTTTTGAAATAAAGTGAGGTGGTACGAAAAACTTAACCAAGCTCAATACACTTTCTAAGTAAAAAAAGGGCCATAATTCTGTCAAAAACCTTGACAGAGTTATGTACTCTTGTCTGTAGATGGAGGTTATGATGGTAAACAAGTATGGTAAGTTTCAAAGCCATACCTCTAATACTTCTGAGATAAAGTGGGGTGGTACGAAAAACTTAACCAAGGTGTGACACCAACGCCGACGCCGGGGCGAGTAGGATAGCTCCCCTTTTCATAGAAAAGTCGAGTAAAAAGGGCCATAATTCTGTCAAAAACCTTGACAGAGTTATGTACTCTTGTCTGTAGATGGAGGTTATGATGGTAAACAAGTATGGTAAGTTTCAAAGCCATACCTCTAATACTTCTGAAATAAATGGGGTGGTACCAAGGTGTTACGCCAAACGCCGATGCCGGGGCAAGTAGGATAGCTCCCCTTTTCATAGAAAAGTCAAGCTAAAAAATCAGCCTGTAAGTTGTTTTTTTGGATTCTATTAATTAACTACCAACCTCTTTTATACATGTTCATGTCAACCTAAAAGAAGTGTCTATAATTCTTACTGCATGTCAACCTATAAGAAGTCTCTATATAATTCTTATAACGTTAGTAATTATTTTTACGATGTTGTTCCATGAAACCAGAGTGTTGACTGCAAGAACTTTATCAGTTATCAAGACTTCTAGCTTCTGCACTCATCTGCAGTGTACACAGAGTTGTATCATTTGATTACAGAGTGACTGTACATTCGAGCAACATCTAAACAAGGCAGTTTGACTGAGTACCAGAACCTACCGTGAACAATCCACAGATGACGTACAAACGTATCTGGAAGAAACCAAATCCAATGGCTTCCACACCTTCCTCGGCTGTGAACGTTGGAGAGCGTACACCGTTAGCTACTTTATATAATTCCTCTTCTTCATCACTAGACATACCATGCATCAAGGAGACAGTCTCCATGTCTGAAATGTTTCAAGTTTTACTCTGTTTGTTTCCATGACAACAGCACTAGCTATCCACACTGACAAAAATTATGAATATTATTATTATTAAATCCCACTTTAAAGTATTTTGTACTGATTAAGGCAGAAAATATAGAAGAAAAACAATTTTTTGACTGGAAAAGGCTACATCAGACTGCGAGACTTCAATTATGGAATCAGGTCAATATGACTGTATACTGTTTAATACATTTTTGTACACCTGGAGCCGCCATGGCGCAGTGGTAGCGTGTTCGCCTTAGGATCGAAGGGTTGCGGGTTCAATCCCTACCATAGCCGTGTCAGTAGTCTCTTTGAGCAAGACACAAATAAATCCACATTGCCTCTCTCTCTTCAAGGTTGATTCCATCTGGAATGAGTCTTGAAAGCGATTAATCTAAGTTGTAAGAACTTGTTTGCAATCGAGAATATATAAATTAGTATAAACGTATATAAATACAGAAATCTCACCTTCCATCCCTTCTCCATCAGATCCAAGCTTTGTATATTTCACCCTCTGTTTAGCCATACTTAAGATTCTTTTCTATCAGATATTAAATCGAAAGGTCAAAGCTGAATTATCTATATCCTGAAAAAGACAAGAAAATTTGCAGAATTTTTCTATTTGTTAATGGAGCATAAAAGACATGGCAGCATATTCTTATAGTAAAACTGGCATGACTACATTCTACATAAACTACTTCTCAGTACTGACATTATAAGTTGTTACAGCAAAACAGGTATGGCTGTAAGCACCAGTCTCAGAATCAACAAGAAAATCCAAAACGTCGTTAGGCCATCCTTAAAAAATTGTTTGTTTGCCCTAACGCGACCCAGAATTTTTTCAGTGGGTAGGTAGGTAGGTCTTTTTTTTTTTTAATTTTTTTTTTTTGGATTTTCAAATGTTTTATAGATGTTGTATTAACTCGGTATTAACTCGGTACATACATTGACATGTATGTTGTATCTTAGATTAATAGCTGACATATTGTACACTTAATATTTGCACCTTTCTTGTCTTAATATTTCTCTATTTCTTCTGTTGTATGTACCTATTGGCTATTAGCACCCCACTGTAGAATGCTATTAACCTGCTTTGTAACATATCTGCATGGGTGGTGGTTTGCACATTATCATTTTAGAGATAAGCAAGGCTCCCAAAGTGCTTAACAAAGCTCATTCCAGAAGTGCTTTAATAGTGTTGTAAAATCATTCAAACCGTAAATTTGAAGAAGTTATTAAGCTATAGAATGTCAAACAACTCAGTGTCCGAGTGAGCCTTGTATTTGGACCTGTGGCCAGGTTAGGAACAGGTTCACATAAAAAATCTATAAAATTTGAACTTCAACATAGGAAAATTAATTTGTACCACTGTAAAAATTTAATTTAATTATGGGAGAACTTACAAAATGTTCAGATAATATCAAATTGAGTGGAATTTTTTCGTCTGACATTGCCAGGTTTAACATTTAGTTCTGGCTTCCAAAACTCTAAATGCCGCTATTTTGATATTTTGTTTTTCGTCAGGTGCAGCTTTAGAGTTTTGGATCAGCACTACTACAAATCCTTACCAGAATAACAGAGCATGCAAATTTTCACCTAATGTACGTTGAGTAGGGAAATATGGTCATGTTTAGGTCATATATTTATTAATTCATATTTTCAAACCAATTACGATGTTCTACAACCAATGTTGACTACAAAAACCTCGATTTTTCAAACATGAATCATTTTGCTTACATTTACAACGGACTTTCGTATGACGCAATCGCACTTATTTTTCATGTAGTTCAGAATGCTTGATATTTCCTTTTGATTAGTGTTTAGATGATATAAAGGACGAGTGTAAATATAAAATAGCATTTACCACTATGTTTTTTAATTTGAAAACTTAATTACTTTTTTTTTTGACGCGGTACATAACCTGAAAGTGTTCGCGCCAAAACGCACGTGGTCATGTAAATATTCCCTGATCGTGACCGCAATCGGAATCTTCGGCGATTTCCCGCAGATATCCTTTTCCAAAGGTTCATGGGAATGGCCACGTGATAATTGTCAAATCGTCAAGATGGCTACCAATATGTGAAAATTCTGACCTGCTCGAAACTTTCGTTTTGCTTTACGCTAAATAGATACAATTTGATGTTCAAATTTGGCAAATTAAAAGATTATAGTCTTATTAATAAAATTATTTATTCTTTTCATTCATTTCTTATGAAATACTGAAATGCGAGCGTGTCAGATTTCTGACACGATTATTGGTACGATTTCCCTGCGGAGTGAGCTTCAGCGTACATGTCAGGGGTGTGGAATTCCTAGTCCGACACGGGTTTTTCTGCCCAACTTGCTCGCGGACAAGTCAAAATTCAAGAAAAATGAAATGAATAATGTAAGACAGTCCCAAGTAATAACCGCCCGATTTGTTTGCAGTTTTATGAAAACCAACATTAATACACCTGTAAAGGCGACCTGTTGAATCAAAATCCATTGAATTACAAAGTTCGAATCAGACGTGTTTTCGTTGAGAAACGCCACTACTGTATACTATCACGGCGTTATGTTTTTTATTGTTTCAAAAAGAATTGAGTTATTTCTTATCAGAATCTAAACTATTTATCACCTTTATGTTGACTTACAATATATATTTCCATATATATTTCCATTTAAAGTAAGCTGTAATTGGTCCCTTAGCATTTGTCACCAGCGGTAGGTGTGGAAAATGTGGCCTGTCGTAAAGGGTGACGCAAAACTGTTTGCAAATCCAAGCTATGTGACACCACTGACTGAGTAATGTTTGTCAATTTGTGAATGCAAACAAATATTTATCAATTAATACTGTTCTTCAACTGTTCTTTATAAAACAAAACGCCAGGCGTTCCAGTGTGTTCGTGTTTTTGTCATCTATTGTTTCAGCAACTGTCAAAGTCAACGTTTTTCCAGTAATATTTATTTTAATGAATAACATTTGCCGAATAAATTATTTTAACTGCAACCTCCTCCATCATAAAAGATAAAGCTGCAGGTGTCACGAGATCAAAAAACAATCGCCTACGCTATATTGTACATGTGAGTTTTCTTTGATCTTCGAGAAGCACGTGGCATCAAAAAGACCGAGATATTTGACAGTTCGAGACATGTAAAAGTAGCTCTAGACAATAGTCTGATAATTTTGGATTATAAAAATAATAGTTTGGAATAAATAATGTTATGAGAAAGTTTTATTTTTGGTGATAAAATATATTGAACACGCTTTACAAAATGTACGTTCGTCGCCAAATCTTTTTGAATTAATATGCATACAACAGTGTGGACACATTTCTACTGAATATAATAAATCTGATTTTTATTTCCCGTAAACCCGTTAATTTACGTCTAAAACCACTCGGAGTGTCGCAAATACACTCCCGCCAAGTGCCGTAATATTTCTCCGTACTCCAAGTCACTTCAGGCACTCCCAAGCTCACTCGGAAGTCCGAGCTTTGCAGAATCCTCTAGACATGTACTGATTAGCATATAAAATAAAAATCTTAACCTGGTCCTTGTTTGTTTCACATAATTTGGTTTTAATGTTGAAATCTGGACAGGTGAATTTTGACCTCGGACAAGTGAATTTTTACATCTCACTCGTCCGCGGAAAAGTGAAAAAAAAAAGGATTTCCACACCCCTGCACGTTCTGTCAAGCATAGTCGAGGATAACTGATTGGTATTACTTACGAAAGAACTACAGAAAAGAAATACCGGAAAGATGGAAAATGACAAAAAACGGAACAGTTTTTCTCGATGGCAGAAAAATTTTTTTTGGCTTTCAGATCCAAAAAAAAAAGTCAGTCGGGAGGATTTTCATCAGTCGGTCGCGTTAGGGCAAACAAACAATTTTTTAAGGATGGCCTTAGAACTCACAAGTACAACACAAGAAAGTTGTTATCAGCATAAAAGGTGCAGAACATTTATAACATCTTGTCTTTTAAGGTTTTCTAAGTAAATAATTGTTTGATGAGCAATAGCTGTAAATATTTTCAGATTCAAGTATCTTCTGTGGTAATTTTTGGTACAACATTAAATTCACTGGTGCGAAATAAAGGGCACAAAAACTGCAAGAAACCCTGGGAGACTACTTTCTACATTATGTGATATGCACATTTACGTTTTTCATAATGGGAAATGCTACAAAGGATATACATGGCAGAAGACATTTGAACATTACAGATTTGGGAAGAAAACGGATGGACAATGAGTGTAACCAAGAAAATATAACATAAAGACCTTAACTTTGTAAACTATATAAACTTAGCAACAAACATAATGTACAAAGTAAACATTTGCACTACCATCTTACACGGTTTACACACAAATACTTCTGGGCACACTACTAGCATTTGCAGGTTTGATTTTTCACTTGTCATTTCCCTTTGGATAAAAAATAAGTAAATTTTCAAATGTAACATTGGTAACACCAATGAATGCTCCCCGAAGCCTGCATTGGTAACACCAATGGATGCTCCCGAAGCCTGCAGGGATGCTCCCTTGGGCCTGCATTTTCAAATGTACAGCACAATCATATTCTATCCTTTCAAATGAAAGCTTAACAAGTTTCGATTCATTTGCATGAAAATTGTAATTGTAGACAAGAAAAATTCACGTAATTCAATCATAGACCGTGGTAGTTATTGTTTTTGAACATTGCATTCTCTTTCAGTATCCTTTTCAATTCTCTTAAACATCAATTAAATTAGTTAAACTGTTTTTGAGCTATGCTCCCTACAAGGTATGAGACAACACACTTCCTCAATATATCATTACAAGTAATATTCTGTTTTATGATTTTAGAACTATGTTTTGGACAAGGAAAATTTCACATGATAAAGGGAGATAATTCAAAAACAGAGCCTATAGTTATGGTACTTGGTCATTGCACTCTGTTTCTATGTCCTTCATCAATGAGTGAAGTATCTACTCAATCCCTTACAGAGATTTCGAGTTACGCCCTGACAAGCATGTTACATAAAGGGAGATAATTTAAAAATGGGTTAAGCAAGAGTTAGGGTTCTTGGCCACTGCACTCCCTCTCAATGTCTTCTATCAATGTGTGAAGTATCAACTCAATCCCTGATAATGATTTCAAGTTATATTCCTGTCTGGCAAGCACATTACATGAACGAAGATAATCCCTGCAGTGTTAAAACCGGGAAAGGGAAACTTCTCTTCTCAATGTCACCGGGAGCTTTCCCTTTGACCTATTGATGTCATATAAGTAGGGGTGACACATTGTTCTACTAGTGATAACCAACCTGCATACCAAGTTTTAGTGTCATATGCTCATTGCTCAAGTGTTCCCTTTTATACACAGTATTGTATATATTGTGTAGGGGAATTGGGGGGGGCCCCCCCTCTCCCCCCCCCCCCACAGCTTAAGACCTAGGGCTCAGATGAAAATTCTGAAAATGTTGCCAGGACAACAATATGTGGCAATATACTTTCGACATTTTTGGAGGCAGAGGAGTTAAAAGCTTGACAGATCAATGTACATCAGATGATCCAACGCAGATAAGAAATTAGGCCTTTTTATTATATTTTATTATCCATTTGAAGAGGCACTCCCTACATCTAGCAGATTTTTTTCTCCAAACAGAAATAATGTGTTCAATTAACATAAAACGAAAAATAAATACAAATTTGAAGAACATATTTCCAAAAATGCCTCTTTTTAGCACAAGTAATCAACAAAAACGCCTTCTGTAATAGATCAATATCCACCCATTAATTGTACAACAACAACTTTACATAGATTATTGAATGTTTTACAGTACTTCAACACAACTTAAAACCCTGATTTTACAGATAACTACTGGAATGTACAATTTAAAACTTTTATGTTAAGTATTAATTCCCGAAAATATTCTATTATTTATCCTTTTGAAATTATTTAATTTGCCACCAGTTTTAGTGAGTGACTCTTAACCTACACAGGTAGAATTTCCTCACTAAAGTCATATACACATTTTGTATACCTGTGTACTGGAAATATTGCCACGTGTATTTCATGCATTTTATTTAGAATTCATGCTTCGCAAAAAACGGTAAGAACATTTTTAAACATTAATTAACAATTCTTGTAGTAACAGTTCAAAAAGCTTAAATCCACATCTTTTTACACATAGTGGGCGAAAAACACATCTTTTTACACCTATTTTGAAAAGTATGCTAAGATCAGACAATGATTGCAAGGTGCGCATAAAACTTTGAGGACAGACGGGTCACTAATCATCGTGATTTACAATACACAGTTTGACAGCTGATAAAATTTGATGGCCTCTCCCATTTAGCTGAACGCAAGGTTTTCGATAATTTATAACCACTTAGGTGCGTGATTGTTATTTATTAATACGGATACCCAACAACTGATGTATGAATTTGTTATGGCGCTGTTACAAAAACACCAAATCTTTAAATTATATTAATTGGATTAATGATGTTTTAATTGGCGGCATCTTTGGAGAGTAGTGACTAGTCAATTATTGGGTAATCAACCCTGTTTGAATCGTTTACGAATCTCTCCTTTTTGCCACCTAATCCACTGGGAGTGTACAAAATACTTCTTGCCTAATTTACCAATTATCAATAGCATGTGTCAGGGCATTGACAGTGAATATTTTAAATGGGACGTAGGTGGATATTCTATGAGCTTTGTAGATTTTTTTTTAATTTTAAATTACCGTTACCTGCAGTTTTCGGTGGTTTTGCGAGCTTTGCCTGTATTGGGTCTAAAAACCAGGAGAATGGCATGTATGGGCAGTCACCAGAAGTTAAAATAAATGCCTAACTGTGATTACTCTTGGGTAAACAGATAAGGCCACTTGTTTTATGAGCTGACACGTTGATACAATTTGAATTTTTTATTTTCAGACCAGCTGTGACTGCTGTGTACTAGAAAGCCCAATTATAGTGTACTGTATATATTTTCTATGACGTGTTAAAACAAATATTGAAAATTACAAAATCATGGCTAGACGAAACAGCAGTAATGCATCCCGGTTACGATGCGCAACACCTGTGCATGTTCATTTTTTTTCTCAAGTCAATAGACGCTTATTTTGCACAAGCAATCGCTCCGAAGAACATGTAATTAAATCTTAGGGGTTGTCTCAACGCTGTTATTTTACAAGCACATGCCATTACAGTCTAAACCTTCCTTCAGTGTATGACCTCGCCCTTTAGCCCGTTCTGGTGTTGTGGAACAAAATGTAAAGACCCAGATAAAAGTTACACTCAGAAAAAAATATAACAAGAAAATGGCTGCCGTAGCCTGCCTTCCAAAAAGTTGGGTACCTAATGATTCTGCGCAACTATTTGGTGAAGAGGGCAAGTGCAAGAAGTGTAGGGGGTATCCCCCCTCGGTATCCCCCCCTCCTGCCGGTGGGTCTCCACTGGAACAAATTTAAACACTGAATCAAGCTGAAAATCCTCTTAGAATTTTATGCTATTGTGTGAATGAAATCACGGACCTATATATTTATTAGATAGGTCCGTGATGAAATTTAATTTTTATTAAATTTCACTCAAAGAAAAAGTGTCAGTTGTGTTCTGAAACTTAATTCTTGACTGTATACGTATATACATTGACTTCTTTACCTTTCCCCCCCCCCCGCCCCCGCCCCAACCCAGACCCTCATCTTTATTAGTTTTAGCCAGCCCATAGTTTTTCCCATCCCATCAAACAAAACTGAAATGACTCTGAAATAAGACCGAATCTATTCGTTTCGGGTTCGGCTTGTGTTATCATAGTTCCTAATTCTGACTCGAATCTCTGATTAAATTGTTTATATCATTTTGGTGTTATAAAGGAAAACGGTTCAAAATAACACGCAGATTACTATATATTTAGTTTTGTTTATCCCGGTATTCTGCATATTCTCGTATTCGGTTCCTTTCAACACATGGTCTTTATAATCTTTTGAAATCTTTTCGTAATATGAATCGTCTTTACTGAGCTTCCAAAACATTTTATTATATTATTTTGACATTAGACAAACCTGCGAGATTCCATGTTGTAGATTGGATTTTGAGTCAAGGATGAGCTAAAAATAACAAAATTCTGTGACCAAATCCTAAAAAATTAGAAATAAAATACAAATACCTGATAGAATTCTGACCATCTTTTAACCTTGTATATAAAATTATAGAGAACAGTTTTCCAAGCGTATTTAGTAAGGTAACTCCTCTATAATTTTCCGACTGTTCTGGGCCCATATTTTTTTAATATATGGACAGTAAATCATTTAAGCCACGGTTTCTGAAAACGTACATAGTTTACGTACTAAAAATGTTACGTCATATTTGAAAAACTCGTATTCTCCGAATCTTTCATTATTTAATTCTTTGCTTAGCAGCTAGCACGTAAAATCTTATTTTCCGATATTTTCAAATCTACGTCCGGCTGAAGGTTTCTTCATGGTATAATCATCGTACAACTGATATAGTCCCATCGGTGAGTAATAAACAAATACATGGTAAACTGAACGTTTTTAATACAGAGAAGTATTGAACACATTATGTACTGATATTGGCAGGTACATAAGACACCAGGAAAGCTTATGTTGTTGGTTGCAAAGTGTCAATAAACCGGCAGTGGAAATAATGCATACAGATGAAGAAATATGTTTCAATGAATTAGACTGTTATCGTCAAAATAGATTGGTTTACTTACTTATAATTCGGGTACCACTGTGTAACATATCAAGAAACTTGCAGAAATTTGGGGGATTCCAGTTTATAAATCGATTCTTACTATCCCCGGTACACTAAAATTATTTCATACATGTATACCCAGTACATACAAGAGGGCCATGATGGCCTTATATCGCTCAACTGAGTACCAGTTCACTTACCTAAGGAAGTCAATTGTTGCTAAAGGGGGTCAGTAGTTGCTAAGGAAGTCACTGGTTGCTAAGGAAGTCACTTGTTCCAACAAGGGGAAGTCCATGGTTTGCTAGGGGAAGTCAATGGTTGCTAAAGAGTCACTGGTTGCTAAGGAAGTCACTGGTTGCTTGGTTAGTCACTGGTTGCTATATGAAATCATTGGAAGTGAGTTTTCTCCTAAAACTCTAAATAAAGACAAGAGACCCTCCCCCGGGCGGGCGTGGTCAATTTTTACCCCAGGGGTATGATTTAAACAAACTGGTAGATGACCACTAGACAATGTTACATACCAAATATCTAAGCTCTAGGGCTTGTATTTTTGGAGAAGAAGATTACTAAAGTTTTTTCTATACCAAGTGACCCCCGTGGTAGGGTCAATTTTGACCCAGGTGCCATGAATTAAGACACTTTAGAGAGGTCCACTTGACACTGTTACACACTGAATATCTAAGCTCTAGACCTTATGCTTTCGGAGACGAAGGTTTTTAAAGGTTTTTCTATATATGTAAAACAAGTGACTCTCCTTGGCGGGATTAATTTTGACCCCAGGAAGATGATTTAAAGAAACTTGGTAGAGGTCCACTAAATAATGCTGTATACTAAATATCTTAGCTTTAGGCCTCACGGTTTTTGAGAAGAAGATTTTTAACTTTCCTACAGTTTTTGTTGAAGAACTGGATTTGTAACATTTTTCCTATAGAAAACTATGTCCAAAATCAAATGACCGCAATTTAAAATTATTGCGCTATTTCACAAGATATGTATTTTCAATAATCTTAAAATGGAGCCGTTCGATCAAATAGTACACGGATCGATTAACCAATCGGAAAGCGAGCATTTTGGTAGGGTTTATAAACTATGTAAAATCAAGTCCCCCGGGGGGGTATTGACCCGGGGGTCATGATTTGAACAATTTTGGTAGAGGTCTACTATGCAATGCTATACATGTATGCTAAATATCTAAGCTCTATGTCTTGTGGTTTCAGAAAAGTAGATTTTTGAAGTTTTTCCTATTTGTTGCCATAGCAACCAGAGTTCTGCGTGGGATGGAATTCTTTGAAAAGAATTTGTAGAGCTTCATGCCAGGAACATCCCTGTCAAGTTTCATCAACACTGGCCCAGTGGTTTCAGAGGAGATTCTTTTGAAGCAAAATGTTGACGGACGGACGACGGACAATCATCCATTCTAAAAGCTCTCCCTGGCACACAGTGCCAGGTGAGCTAAAAATAATTGGGAAGAATGTGTTAAGGCTGTATCTCAATAAAGTAGTATGTTTTGGAAGACAATATATGGAATGGAATACCCTTTAAATAAAACACGTAAATCGTACGACTCAGAATATTTACAAAATGCACAATCAAGATAAAATTAAAGGGTGTTTACAGCAAGTGCGTGAATATTTGGTGAGCATTCACACTTTTAAACCGATCTTTTCTTTATTTCTAAAACATCTGCGGGCTTCTGGTTATATATTCGGGTTTGAACATTAAATCTCACGATTAAAATTAATAGGCCTTATTGTTTGAATAACCAAACAGCAAAGATATGATGCAAACTCTTACCAGTTGTAGAAAGAAATTTCTCCTTCGTGTTTTGTTTACTATTCACCTAAGGGCTATATCCGGTGTACATTGGCTTATACATGTAGTTTTAAAATATTCCAGTCACCGAGGGGCTATATCAGGTGTACGGTGAGCTTTAAAATATTCCATAAATTATTGACTTATTAATTTGTACCCCTCGTATTTTAACAAGTTGCATTTTTATACTAACTTTTCAAATTTAAGTGTTTGAGTATTGCAAAAGTCCAGTTTCTTATTTTCTGGTGATCGTTTTATATTCAGTTCTAGATTTTACCATATTTTTTCTATTTGTTGTACTGTTTTCTTCCCTGTGCGCGTTCAATGTTTTTGTTTTATTCCTTATGTTTAATCTTACATTCGTTACCATAGCACGGCTTCTTTTTAACTGTATCAAAATTTGCAGATGTTTTCTTTTTTCTTCTTAAAAAATGGATCACAGATTTCTGTTAACTAATGATTGAAATACTGAATGTCTTGCTCGATACCCTGATCATCAGTAACCGAATTTTAACTATTAATCAATGGTTTTGGTAGAGTCTACCTCCTGCTTAATGAGTCTAAACAGTTGCATTTTTTCGGCGCTCGCATTTGACCGGAAGTTGGTAACCTTTCAAACATCAATGAAATGACATGTAGTATAACCTTTTTTTGGATTTAAAAATTTACTCTGTAAGGCACCTTTTAATTGAATAAAACTGCATGAAAAAGTTCAATAAAATACTCTCGCGTTTCCAGTCTTTCATGAACGGTTTTATAATTTTAGTACGTAAATAGTTCATATCTATCAACATAATATGTTGTTACCTTTAACCTTTGTTGATTATGAGTGAAGAGTAATTATACCTTTTCGACCAGTGAATAACGGTCATTATTCCGAGTAACATATTTGAAAAGAAAAACAAGGGTGAGATTTGTTTTCCTGCTGCACATGTCATGACCACCTGTACGGACTTAATCACCATTGAGGAAAATGCGTGAGCGGCCGGTTAGCTCAGTCAGGAGAGCATTTGCCCTGTAAGCGAAGGGTCCCGGGTTCGAGTCCAGGTCAGAGCGCATATTTTTCTCACCCTGTGACATTTACCACCATAAAGAAAAAAAACTTGACAGGAATTTTGCTATGAAATCTATGTACACCTCTCTTTCATATACTCAAAACCGCACCGACCATCTTTTTATAAAGATAATTCTTGTTTATTATATCCCATTATATGCGACCTCTATCACGAAACTACTCGTCATCACCTCTTCTTGCACAGTGCTGCCGCAACAAAATGAAAGACGTTCTGAACAGTGGTCTCATAAAATAATAGGACCATCTATTTCAAAGGTTTTGAAATATAAAATTAGGCAAAAAACCTTCTCCTGGCGTCTTCGGCACTTGGGACCAGTTGAAGCCACTGCATGATTGGGTTGGATACGTAGCCGTCAGCCGTGTCAAACTAAAAAACGTGGAAAATGGTACTAGCCATCCATATTTCTCGCTGTTCAGCATTAAATGTTAAAGAGAAGCTCACTGCTTCTGGAAAAAGGTAAGCACTGCTTTGTCGCGATATCCAAATTCTTTGTCATTATTTTTACAACCAAACATAGCTCAAAACCAGGGTATGAGGGGTTAGAGCTGCTCGCTCACAGTTGCCGTTGAAAAAATTAAAATTATCAACAATTATATACTAATACATAAAATGTAAAACTAATGGCAATCCTGAATCAACAATATAATTAAAAATCTAGGTAGGAATTTGCAAAAACTCCATTTAAAATGTTGGTGAACTTGGTTTTGCGGCACCGCTACACTATATGCTTATATTGGAATGTAACGCTTTATAATTTGGTAGCGTATTATTTCAAATTTACAAATATACTTCACAATAATTTATAGTTGAATCTTTTTATTTGACTTTTAGTTCTAAAATATGTTATTTTCAGAGAGTTTGATTAACTTTATTTTTTCACAAAAATCTGAGAGCGAACAGCTTTTAGAAATAAGAAAAGAAATATGAAAGCTATATATTATTTAACTTCATTGCATTTAAATTGCTGTCAACTGTCTTTTATAAACAAGGCATCGATCAAAACAATAAAGAAAGTTACTTATCCCTATGTCCTAGGACCCAGCTTATCCGTGTTAACTTTTTTATGTACTTTATGCCTATATAATATAGTATTTATGTCTTTTTGTAGTCAATAGTATAATCATTAATTTTGTTTGTTTATTTTTTTTTAATTTAGATTTAAAACAACTTTCTAATATTACATATCCTTTCCCAATATAATGATTTAACAAATTCTGACAGTTAAAATAAATTTTGAGACGATCCCTCGTAGTGGAATTGAGCGCTTGCAAATACACTCGTGAGAAAATAAGCGTCTGCTTAAAACAGATATCTACAACGTTGGAACCCCAGTTTTTAGAATGGTTCGGCCCGATGAAAATTGGGGCTTTCATAAAAAGTAAGGGATTTTAACAGATAACAGAAAACCTGGAATTCATGAAAAATAATTGCATGAAGTTCGGATTATAAGGTACTCTTACAGTAAGTTGTATCGTCTGTAAATACTATAGTAGGAGAGTTGTTAAAATTTTATACAAAAATCTTCACGTCTTGACGACCTCGGCTCGTAATTTTTTGCAATCCTCGAAAATTTGGCATGGGTCTGGTTTCACAAATTTCATGTTCGTGTGGAAGAAATTAAATGGATGTCTAAATTTGTGGTAAAAATTTGCACAGATTGCAGCAGGAAATTGCTCTAAATTCCAATTATCGATTTTTATTTGTAAGTGTTCAAGAAGTGAAATATTGATTTTTGTACCAGCCAAGGACTGTATGAAAATATTCAAAATGGCGGCTATCCATTTTATATTAAAATGGGAGGTTCTACTTATTTATAGGGGTGTGGAACTTTTCAACATGAGTCTGAGGCCCTAGCAAATAAGCTGACATCTGAGGCCCATATGCAACCACTGACTTAGAATAAATTCACATTAACTGTTGACAGTTGCTGTTTTGCAGATTTTTGTTATTTCATGTTAAATGTTCAGTTCATCACTGATTGTTTTTTTTTTACAAGAAATTTAATGAGTCATTGGCATTTGTTTAAATAGGATGTTAACAGTTAGAATATACTATAACTCTTACATTTACCAAGGATTATAAGTGACCTTTTTTAGTACAACAATCTTGTTAGATGTGCTTATGGTCCACTGTCCTTTTTCAAGGTATATACGGTACAACCTGTAGAGAGACAGATACAAGGGAACCCAGGTACCAGACCCTAGCTATTTTACGAATAGACCCCTTGGTTCTTGTGTACATGCTTGGTGTAAAGCACCTATACACGTGAGACTACCTCTGGGTTTCTAACCAGTTCATCTCTAGATGGGTTGGTAACACTGAAAAGCAGTTCTAAAATTTCCAGTGCCCCGGCCGAGATTCAAACCGGGGACCTTGGGATTGGTAGTCCAGAACGTTAACCACTCGACCACCGCACTACACAATGTCATGTACAACAATCACTTATTATACATTTAATTTTAATACAACAAAGCACAGATAATACATGTGTAAGGTTGTAACTATATAAATCCTATTTGCTCTATTTTTTGTATCTAACTTACTTCAGTATTCAGTATTTCTGCAGAAATACAGTTGAAGGATGTATCCTTGCTTAGATAGGGCCCAAGTCCCTGCTATATCACAAAAGAGACACTAACATGGTCTAATCTACTTTCCAGAACTATTGTCAGAACATGTTGAAGGATTTTAAAATACGTGCACAAATGTCTAGCACATCAAGCGGATGTTCAGAAGACCCTACCTCAAGGGGGGGTTGTTTGGGGGGTTGTTGGTGGTCAAGGATCATTAAATTTTAAAATTAAGTTTGCATGAAGTGCTGCTGTGAGCCCCCCTTTTTGGGGGGCTTTTTTCCTTTGGGGGGACAGCTCTTGTTAAATTTAAGTTTGATGAAGTGTTAAAGAAAATAATTTAAGAAAATTATTTTAGTTGTGTACATAGTACTCTGCCAAGCTAATATAGCTACAAATCACTTTCAGTAAATCTGCTTTCAAAAACAGATTATTATACTGTCTTATAAATGGTAGAAAAAGATGATGTGCCTCCCAAGAGTGTCCAATGTTTGGTCAAGGCAGAAATGTTTGTGTTACAGCAAATATTTTAAAATTTAGCCGATACTTGTTAACTTTCTGTTGTCAATTGACTCAATTTAGAACTCCTTTTGCCACTTTGCAGAATTAGACAACATTAACAGTTAGGCCATGTAAAGAAAGGCTGCAGTAACAGCAGGTCTCTAATAAGTCTAAAGGTTTCAGATCAACTCAGAGTTAGCATGTACCTGTTTTATAATTAAAATTCTGTAAATATGGACTTTTTTTATTGTTTACCGGTTTGTATAAGACAGTTGATAAAAGTTTTAATGTAACAACATTAATAATGCATAGCTTTCACTTTTCTCTACTTATTTTTGCACCCCTTATAGCCTTGTTTTGAGTTATTAGCCACCGAACGGACTGTGCATCCCACTTACAAATCACATCAGGACCCCTCCGCCGGGCTGCCTGTGTGTCTCTCCCCTTACTAATTCGTGTCCGGACTGTAACTTTGTCATGCATTGAAGGATTTTAGAATAACCTAGCACAAATGTCTAGCACATCAAGAGGACATGTCACGTGCAAGATCCACATCCCTACCTCAAAGGTCAAGGTCACACTTGGAGTTTGAAGGTAATGGAATCCTGTATATATGCACACATTCATGTCTGGACTGTAACTTTGTCATGCATTGAAGGATTTTAAAATTTTGTTACACTTTTGGTAAGGTAGTTTTTCTAATCAGCCATACATTAGTTTTTCCCTTGTTTTTCCCCGCCCCAAGGTGGAATGGATTAAAAGCCGTCCGTCTGTCTGTCTGTGCGTCCCCACTTAAAAATTTGTGTCCGGACTGTAACTTTGTCTTGCATTGAAGGAT
The DNA here is from genome assembly GCA_022818135.1 of Saxidomus purpurata. Taxonomy (NCBI): domain Eukaryota; kingdom Metazoa; phylum Mollusca; class Bivalvia; order Venerida; family Veneridae; genus Saxidomus; species Saxidomus purpurata. The sequence goes on from JAFMSR010000007.1 coordinate 13,260,284, forward strand.
TTTAAAATAACTTGGCACAAATGTCTAGCACATCAAGACGACGTGTCGCGTGCAAGACCCACATCCCAACCTCAAAGGTCAAGGTCACACTTAGAGTTTGAAGGTAATGGAATCCTCTATATATGCACACATTCGTGTCCGGACTATAACTTTGTCATGCATTGAAGGATTTTGAAATAACTTTGCACAAATGTCTAGCACACCAAGAAGACATGCCGTGTGTAAGACCCACATCCCTACCTCAAAGGTCAAGGTCACACTGGAATCCTGTATATATGCACACATTCGTGTCCGGACTGTAACTTTGTCATGCATTGAAGGATTATGAAATAACTTGACACAAATGTCTAGCACATCAAGACGACATGTTGCGTGCAAGACCCACGTCCCTACCTCATAGGTCAAGGTCACACTTAAGAGTTTGAAGGTAATGGAATCCTGTATATATGCACACATTCGTGTCCAGACTATAACTGTCATGCATTGATTTATTTAAAAATAACTTGGCACAAATGTCTTGCACATCAAGCCGATGTGTCGCATGGATTTTAAAATTATATACCACAATTTTTGAGCACATGGAGAGGACAAAGACTGTGAGACTCCTCTTTCGGGGGTATTCGTCACTTGTGAGGGACAGCTCTTGTTTTTGGTTGTAAAATGATAACAAAGAATAAAAAATATCAGCATATTTAGTCCCCTACCAGTCAATTTTATGACCGAATAAAACAATTCAGGTTCCTGTTCCGTCTGTCAGTAATTTTATTTCCGCTCTGCATGGATCGATTTTGTTATAACTTCACACAATGGTTACCATAAGGGTCTGTCATGCACAATGGCAACTAGCCACATACAAGGTCAAGGTCACACTTAGGGCCCAAACACTTCCAAAGTTCTACAATTAACTTTCTTTCCAGTCTGTATCTTCCACATGCATTGGCCGATTTGGATATAACTTAAGTTACTTCACACAACCAGAGACCTACTCCCATGGTCAAGGTCACACTTATGGATCAAACAGAACTACCAGTACATGTAATTTTGTTACTGATCTTTATTTTCCAAATGCGTTGACTGATTTTCATATATAACTTAACATATTGTTACCCATGCTCCAAGGTCATGCACAACAACCAACAACCTACTTCCATGGTCAAACTTTGGGCTAAAACACTACAATAAAATCATGAAATTTTGTTTCCAGTCTGTATCTTCCACATGCATAGACCAGTTTTGACAAAAACTGTAACGTCATAGTCACACTATTATTACCCATTTGATGAGGGTGTGTCATACACAACACCCAGTTACCTGCTCCCCAGGTTATGGTCATACTTAAAGGGCTAATACTCTGTAAGTAAGTGTTATATTGCGATATTTCTTGCCCACTCTGTATCTTTTTAGTGCATGAACCAATTTCAATATAACATCACAGGATTGATTTGTTACCCATGTGATGAGGGTGTGTCATACAAAACACCCAGCCAAGGTCAAGGTTGTACTTGGGTCTTTTACCTTGGTTTTACAATAGGTCTATATCTATATTGTCTACCTGTACAGTCAAACTAAAATAAATGAACTGAGACAAACACATTCTCCTCGCAGTCATTGTTCACTTACATTGGGTTACCTTTACCATACATGTACCATGTACACAATTCTAAATAGATTGCTCCAAATTGGTGCATGGCAAAACCATTTTAACAGGTATAAAAGATTTATAAACTAGTTATGCTTAGAAAATTGATGTACACATAACATTGACTTTTCTATGCTAATTTCCTAGGGTCTATGCTAATTTCATGGGGTGCAATTTGACTGAACCATGTTCAATTTCCTAGGGTGTTATTTGACTAAACCAGATACAATTTCCTAGGGTGGATTTGACAAAACCAGGTACAAGTTGACTAGATACATATACTCTCTAAATAACAGCAATATCAAGTTCTAGAGTGGAAAATGAATTTAATCTTTAAAGATAAGTCAACACATAAGGTGGTCCTACTGACACCTTGGTTAATTGTCATGTAAGTTTTGCCTGATATCTATGCAACATTATTGATCAGAAAGCACACCCTTGTACTGGGTTTGAAATGTTGTAAAACACTCAGTTGGTATTGATCCCATGTTTATCTTGGGGTAATGGTGCACCAATGTATCACATTACACTATCATGTTGGCGCAGACTGAGACATATTTATCAACTAGTCAGTGCACATCTTCAAAACCTGTATAGGCTCTATATGAAAGCCAGCATTGAAGCTTTCAACAGTAATGTCCATTATGTCTAGAAAATAGAAATGCTTTAAGAGATCGCTTCATCAGTATGGTACACACCACCAACCATGATTAAAACCAATCACCCTGGGAGGATTTGCAAGTTGTTTTTTTTTCAACTTTAAATTTTGATCAAAAAAATTATGCTTTATAAATCAATATGTTTGACAGAATGTGGCTTTTTTAATGGTTTTGGAAATAATTTATATCAATACATTCAGGATACACTTATAAATATTCTCTGTTTTAGAACACATGGGAAGGACTATTTTTTAAGGCCTAGGGACTTAATTGCATACATGTTTATATTTAATTTACTAAACTAGTAAACATGTGATTTTTTTAATGATATTTTTCTTTGTATCATGCAAAATACTTACTACATTGTTTAGTATCATAAGTACTAGCATAATATATTTTTAACATGTTGAACTTAACCTTGTTAAAAGTTGAACTTTTACCTTCTTGAGACATCAGATAAATTTAGGGATAACATAAAAACCTAATAAAGATTAAGATATTAACCAAATACATGTAGTATTCCAGTTCTGCTTGTACAAACTTAGGAAATATGAGTAAGCATTAAACAGTAAGGAGGAGTGTTATATATGTGAATACAATATGAATACAATTTGAATTGAGAATTCACTATTCAGGGTGTTGCTAAGAGGTAGACTTAGAAGATACAAAATATACATGTACAGTCTTCTGTCTCTGCTTTTGTTGAAAGATGATGGCCTAGGCCAGTGACTTCTGTAGAAAACAGAGAGTGGGCGGAACTAGTTGATCCTAAACGACTAAAGTCAGTCTTGACTGAACCCTGAATATTGGAAGAATAGTGCAAGCTTTCCCCAAACAAAACTTGTTAAATGTTTCCATGCAAGTTGCTGTCTCCAAAACTAATGCAGATATATGGACATGGTGGAAACTTGGCAAAGGTGTCTGTCAGAAGTCAATTTGCAAGTTCATAGCATCAAGTCCTATAATTCTTGCATGACTTTGGGAAATTGGGGTCCTTATTTATGACATAGGAAATCCTTTTGAAAGTTTGGCATGCAAATTATTATCTCCAATGCTAATGCAGATCTTAGATTTATACTTTTATGCTGTTGTTACAAATCTTTGGGGTGAATGAAATTCAATGAATAGGTTCAGCTTCAAAGGAAAAAGTGGATAAGCTGTGCATGAATTGTGTGCAAGTTGCTATCCTAAACTACTATCCAAATACCAGATTTTAAGCTTCACACAAAATTGAAACAAGAAATTATATCATAAGTGGTGAGCTCTGAAATATATTTGATATGATTATGCCCTTATCTGCACTTCTTGTTTTATGTAGAAAAATTACTTTTTCAGACCTGCGTAAATTGACAGATGGCAGCGGTTCGAGGATTGCCTCGGCGTAGAGGCCGGCCTGCAAAAGCTGTCCGCATTGGCAGAGGTGCTATCTCACCTCGAGGCAGTTATACACGAGAATCTCCGTCATTAAGATCAAAACGGGGAAATCCGTCTCTAACAAATGGGAGCAGTCGTCAGAATGACAGCACAGGGGGACTGAATTTAGGAGATGAATTAGATAGATGGAAGGAATTAAAAGAGAGGCAAGACCTAGAGTCGGATGAAGAAATGGCAAGATTTCTGCTAGATTCCTGGTAAGCTGTCAAGCTTTCTGCTTATTCAAGTTTGACTTCATTAAACACGGAAATGAATTAGAACTTAAAGATCAAGAATTGATATATACAACAAACTTTTTATGTGGTCAAAGAATTCTGTGGTTTTGTTATCACTTAAGGTATTATTTCTAGATGAGACATACAGTTAGTTTTATCCCCTTGTTTTTCAAGGTTGTGTCATATGCTTCATTTCGTTTTGATACTTGAAACTTACAATTGAATTTGTTTTTATTCAAACTTAGGACTTACACTTGTTTTCTTTCACGTACCATAATATGTGACTTGTCTCCTAAAATATGTTTTCTTAGGTTATTACAGTATTCAAACTGAGTCTTTCATCATTTATATATGATTTAGGTCTATATTATGCATATTTTCAAGATGGGAACAGGAAGGAGGCAATTTGAATTTACTATGAATAACTATTATACTTAAGTCTTATTGTTTCAGGGAAACTAAAGAGACAAGAAAAGAAAACCAAATTCAGGTTGGCATGGCAACCATCAGAGACTTTGAAAATTTCAAAACACGCACAAAAAAGTCGTCTGATGAGATCATCCGTTTCTTTTTACGTTTGGATGCTGAGCCGGGTCAAAGTATTATACCAGTTAGTGACGAGGTCGGAAAAATATTTGATTCATTGAAATCCAGTTTGAAGATGGGAGCTAATGATTTAATGAAACAACTGTTTGATGCTCGAGAAAAGTAAGTTTCTAGCTTGCGACACTAAGTTGTAGGTATGTGGGTTATGGTGGTATTTGTGGTGTTTGCTGCATGTATAACAGGGAAAAAGATTGGCAAAACATGGTATCAATATTCAAATTTAGTATTAAAAAGGGAAGAAAGTGGTTGCTAGCCTGTTTTAAACTTGTTTTATCGTAGCCATTCCTGAAGCATGTTGAATTGCCTGGACAATTAGTCCATGTTCTTAGTACTCGTAAAATATCAACATTACTACTGTCGCCTTACATGTGTTACCCATCATGTCATTGCTTGGTTTGTTGTGTCTTTAAAGCTTTCTATGATCAGTGAGTAACATGTTAATCAGACCGTGCATACGTGCAATAAATTCAGTTCTCTTTATACATGTAAGTTGCTTGGATTAAGACGAAAGATGTACAAGTACTTCAGGTCACTGTGCTACCTGGGAAGACGCAGTTATGATGTGTTCTAGTCTTCTAGATTCAAACAAGCAGAATCAGGGCTGCTCTACAGCAATTTCTTTGACTTTAACTTCTATGCTCATGCAAATTTAACCTTGATGCAGTGCAATTAGATTATCTTTTAACTGACTTCAACTGAAAGAGGAAATTATAACCGTGTTGCACCAAATGGTTAAAATGTGAAAAAAATCATATAAAAGTTACTTACATAAAAGAGTAGAAATTTGAACTGAAGTTTTAAAACTTATCTGGGTAGTTTTAGATATCATGGAAAGGAATTTCCTTCAAAATTTTCTGAAATTTGACACATTTGAATTCACCTGCCTTTGAAAGTTTTCTGCACTCGTATCATGAATGTAGTATAATGCACAAGTGAAGTGAGAAGTTTTATGCAGGAAAAAAACATGCATGCTTTTAACTATGTAATTAGAAGAAACACTATATTTATGTGATTTCAGAATTCATAAAAAGCCAGATGAGAGTAAAGGTAATTATTTATCTGGTATAGAGAAGAGGGTTCGTGAAGCAGTGCGTGAAGAAATGGTACAACTGATGAATGACGGGATGCTCTCCCCTGCTTCACTCAAGTCAAACCAGCTAGAAGAAATGCAAAGTAGAAACACATCTCCAAAGAAAAGAGGTTTGTAGGATGTGTCTTGCCAGTATATAATTAGTTTGTTGTCCTGGCAAATGTGATCATATCAATCTCTAAAGTTTCCATTTCAGCAATATAATGGCCAGTGGTTTGATTTAATTAGTGTTGCTGTTAACTTCAGTGTAAGTGTTTCCAGGGTTGGGGTCAATTACTTCCAAATCTAATGCATTGAATTAGCATTACTTGCTCAAATTTCAGCATTAAATTAGCATTACCTATTATTTCAAAAGTAATGCATTAGCATTAGCATTGACTTGAGCAATTTGAAACTTGAATTCAGAACTCAGTTTTATTACTTCTGAGTTTAACATATTTACAGAAGAAACAAGATACAGGAAGCCAGAAAACTTCAAAATAGAAAAATATAACACAACACTATCAAGCACATGTCTCTTGATTAATCACTTAAATTGTCAGTTCACTTTTCTATCTAAAATTTACTATTGTATCACTTGATAAACATGATTTTTTTAGCTCGACTATTCAGAGAATATGGATGAGCTATTACAGTCACTTGTGCGTGGACATTAGCGTTGACAGCTTTAGTGTAAATTTTTGCCTCAATTGTCACAAAACTATCAATGCCCATAATTACTGGGACGAGTTCAACATGGGTCACTTGGATGAAAACTAGGTCACATGACCCAAAATTGAAAATCTTGTTCAGGTTCTTCAGGGTACTGTTTCAGTACAAATATCCTGGCAATTTGTCAGATAAGTTCTTTGTATAAATTTAATACAAATTTAATATGGGTCACCTTGGTTGAACTATGTCAAACAGCCCAAATTGGAAAAAGTTTTGCACTGCTAGAGGTACATATCATGCACATATTTCAGTAAACACTAATGATATTGACTTGAAACTTTGTAAATGTCTTCTAGGGGTGTCAAACTAGGTCACAGTCCAGATATGGAAAAACTCTTGTTAACACTCTAGAGGTAACATTTTAGCACAAATTACTGGCCCTTGTTTGACAGGTTGTTTGAAAATTTGGTTAAAGTTCGAATTGGGTCCTGCTAAGTACTAGGTCATGCACCAAATCTTAGTAACCACCTTAATATAGGTTGCATTTTCAGCCCAAATATCCTGGAAACTTAGCAAGTTTTTTAGTGATTTCTAGGTAAGTACATTTGTCTGTAGTCAAACAATTAATTTACGAGCCAAAAATATTTTTCTCTGGTAAATATATACCCAAATGGAATTTTGACAGAAAGGTTTTTTTATGATTTCAACTTTCCTAGTTTATACTTAATAGTTAGCAGAATTTTGTTTTGCAGTTAATTATACTGATACAAAGTAAATTTGTCAGAAAGGTTTATTAGCAATACTACCCACAACAGTCGAGCTTGCTGTCATATGGACGCTCTTGTTCAAAATTGGTGTCACTCAGTCAGCAACTTGCTTTAACACCCTAAATACCATATATTTAAATAGCTGCAAGTCATATAATTATGTATTTTAATAAATTCATTTAATTTAAAGGGCAATTACTTTGAAAAGTCTATCTTTTAAGAAGACAAACTTTTGAAATGGGCATTAATATAATTAGACATAACATGATAGCTCAGGTCAAATGAATATGATCAAAGACACGCTTCAGATACACAGCTTTCCTCTCATTTTCTCATTGTACAATTTGTGTTTATATATCAACCTGTTACAACAGCTAATGCAGAACTAATGCTGATGCGCTAATGCATTAGCAAATTGTAAAAATCCAATGCTTTGAATTCGCATTAGATCTAATGCAAAAATGTCTGCATTAGTTGCATTAGTTGAAGAAAAGCTCATGCATTACCAATGCATTAGCATTAGTTTTTGCATTACCAAACCCTGAGTGTTTCAATGTACTGCTGAATTGATAGTTTATTATTTCACTTGTTTTCAGCTTTAGCAGTCCATCTTAGAAAGGCTAGAGCTTACTGTTACACACAAAAAAAGAAAAATATTTTGTGGTGGAAATTTTAATATTTCTGTTAAAGTCTAGCTTCTTTCAAAATTACCCTCCTTGTTGTTTTTAAATAACCAATAAAAACTAGACTACTTAATTATTTCAGTGTAGCCCTGTGAATGGCACTTACTTTAAGGTTTTACTTTTTCATACAGAAGCCAGTATGGCTATTGACCAATCACCAGACAGTGGGAAGAAACGACCACGGAAGTCACTTCCACAGCGTGTTGTCATAGAACAAGATGACCTGTCTGACTCAGACATGGATGGTAGCCTGTCATTGTCGGTGTCGTCTGCTAGTGGGGGACTGGACACATCAAACACAGGTAGGTTTTTCTTCATATTGGTTTAGTTTCCTTTGGTTCATTAGATTGATTATAACAGTAAATGTCACAGTATTTGATGAAGGCGCACTATAATTCTTGGCAGTTTCTTGGCAAGAAAAAATAGAGATCTGAAATTGGCTGCTCTGCTGTAGCCAGGTTGTACATATTGCTGACTGAAGCTCATAATTTTCTTGCATACCAGATGGGGATATCTGCATTTTTTACCAGTGCTGGAAAATCTCATCTTACATACCCCCCCCCACCCACCCCCGTGTAAGACGACTTGTGTGAATTGCTTATGACGTAACGTTATAAACAATGTGACGTCACTTTCCCAAACATAGCATCTAAAGAATGTTTGTTTTTATATTAAAATGCATCATTTCGATAAGTTTGTTTTTTAAATATATATTTTAAAGTGCAAGACGGAATGCAAGAAAAAGTTTCTTCCATGAGATACTTGGTTCAGATCGAAATATCCGTCGCTTCGGGTAACGGATATTTCGATCTGAACCTCGTGCTCATATAAGAAACTAATAGTATCGTACCACATTGTTAAGGGTTGAAAAAATGTCAGACAAATTGTTTTGATACATTCTTAATCATTATACATATTATTGTATGTATGTGTAGTATATATCAATATTTTATCCAGGAGTGGGTGACGATTCAGAGGTCATGCAGTACAACTATGTCATCAACCCAAGTCAGACGTTTGTACCAATAAATTCCAGTACCCCTGTCAGTTTGGTTGGTAGTCCCCAAGTCTCCTGGACTGGTATGTCGACAACTGTTGCTGTAGTACAGGCAAATACAGGGAACCAGGTGATTGGTTCACGGAACCAGGTGATCGGTACCTCTGTTACACCGGGAGCATCTGTGTACAGCATGCCGTCTGATAAAGAATTGGAAGCAAAAGGTATCTTTAAAGTAGGAAATTGTACTGTCATAAAAGAATCCAATGGTTTACTAAGTTGTCCACAGTGTGACTATAAAGGAACAAATGTGGTGAGGCTAAGACGGCATTTTACATTGCACACTGGAAAAGCTTACCAGTGTAGTATGTGCGATAGAAGTTACACAGAAGAATACAAGTTAAAGGAACATTTTCAAGTCAAGCATGAAAAAAGTGTGCATTTTAAATGTCAGCTGTGTGACCGTGACTTCACGTCTAAAGGTGGACTGAAGTATCATACTAGAACCATTCATAGAAAAGATTTTGCGTATTGGTGTGAAGGTTGCTGTAAGGGGTTTAACTATCTACAGTTCTATCAAGCACACATGAATAAACATAATGGACCTGCCCAGTATAAGTGTAACGTTTGTAATAAGGAGTTTACTTATCTTGCCACACTGTCAATGCACAGAAAATCTTGTGTTGGTGGAGGACAAGTTAACAGTTTGGCTTGTGAAATGTGTGGCGAGACATTTTTGAACGATAAAGATCTGAAGGAGCACACGGTGACGGAACATTGTGACGTGTCTCGATTTCGCTGCATCTGTGGTGTAGAGTTCCGCTGGAGAGCCGGCCTTGACAATCATAAGGCTAAGTGCAGCGATGTTCAAGCACAGAAAAGAAAAATTAGTCCCAAGCCGCAGGAGACTGATGGCTTAAGTAACATGATGATTGTAAATGTCGAAAGTTTGTCGACCATAAAAAATCAGAAAATAGTTCCTGTTGCGATGAAGTTTGAGGAGGACATGAATAAAAGTACAAATGTTGATTTTGATGAAAACTCCTCAGATTCCATTCAGATTACTAATGTTGAATCTGGAGAGCAGTTTGTTTGTGACATCACTGGCGATGATGATGAATGTAGTTCCACTGCGTCAGGAACTATGCATTCTTGCCAATTCTGTGACTACAAAACACAGAAATCCTCCCATATGAAAAGACATGAGTTAACACACACGGGAAAGAAATACAAATGCCATGATTGCCCAAAATCATTCAATGAGCTGACGAAATTAAGGACACACCAGAATTCTAAACATCAAGGACAGGCTAGGTACAAATGTGACAAATGTTCTCGCACATTTTCATCTAAAGGTGGCATTATGTACCACCAGCAGACAAAACACAATAATTCCTACAAGTACCGATGCGAAACTTGCGACAAAGGATTTAACACGATTCAGCACTATCTTGGTCACAAGAATACACACACAGGAGTACGACCTTATGTCTGTGAAAAATGCAATGTGGGATTCTCGTATCCATCAGTTCTTACTTCACATAAGAGAGTATGTAAAGGAAAGATCGAGGGCTTAAATGCTGGCGGGTTAGATCTGTATCCGTGTAAAGATTGTAAAGAAAAGTTTGCGCTACCATCGTCACTGCAACAACACGTGAAGGAAATGCATAGCACATCTACTAACACGAAATACATGTGTGACTGTGGTGAAGAGTTTGAACTGCATGCTTTGTACGAATTGCATAAATCAAGATGTTCAAAATCAGACAAGAGTTCTGAAATGATACTTCAGACTGTGAGTGTAGAGGCTGACTCGACGGAGAACACTAATAATGATGATGAAGAATTCAAACAACTTTCTCCTGAAAAATTCAATGCCATTCTTTGTAATCAACCTGTCTTTCCATCTTAGTTCTAATATATTTGTTTACACTGGGCAGAATGGTAAAGTAAGTGGTTGAAGTATGGTTATTGTTGTCTTCATGGTAGATTTTTTTTATTAACTTGTCAGATAAAAAGCTGCGAATGTTTATTTTCAATATGCTTAGTTTGTATTTAAAATATAGTCCTGTATATATCTGTTTTCTAGGCACAGTATTATAGCAGAGAGATGTCAAACTTGGATTGCATGTTGTGCATTTCACACCAACAGCTGACTCTATACATGTAAATTTTATTTTTTATTGTTTGCTTTTTAAACAATAGCATTGTTGTTCAGAATGAGTCAGTCATTCAGCTGTTGTTAAGTTTCATGCATTTAATGTTTATTTGCTTTGATTTACATTAACATTCTATCATACATGCTTACATGAAAGGGAGAATCTATATCATGATTTTAAAGTGATACAGTCTGCTTGCTTATTCTGTAGAAAGATAAAAGGACAAATGCAGCTTTGCTGAACAATTTGATTGTTATAGCATTTTACTTTAGAATAGAATATAATATTTTTATTTCCAACTAAAGGACCCTATCGGGGTTGAAGTCAATGCAAATATACACACATAGCACGTGAATAGTTACGTATATGTTTCTAGAACAACATTTAGCATGTTACATAATATTCTAATAATGAATCTAAATACATTGAATACACGTTTATTTGTGCATGGAAATAGGTAACTGATTTCTCTAAAATATGTATTTAGTTTTCTGTTAGTTAAACTACTTTCTCATATACTGTACCACATTTTCATACACTTCTCACAAAGTTTCTACAAAACACATTCAGTAAAAGTATCAATAGGAGTATTCATTAACATGCTGACATCAATATTAATGTCAAGGTCAATTCAAACTAAGCACTAGAAACCCATTGATGTATGCTACTATATGTACACAGTGCATAGTGTGTCAATTACTGTGATAGGTTTGTTTCCTGTAGACTTAGTGACATGTTTTACATGTATGACATCATCGATGACACACTGTTTGCTTAGTTCATATTCCAAATTATCAGAAAGAACTAGTATGCACTCCCTGTCCCTGGTTTTATGTTAGATGTTTAGTTATATATTTATACCCCCAGATACAAAGTATATGGGGTTTTGTTGGAGTCTATCTGTCCATCTGTAGACAAAATTTGTCATGATAACATTTATACACTTTAGTTTCATTATTTTTTTTACTTTTGTTTCACCTGTGAAAGGTGTGCTCTGAAATCCATCATGTGAATAATCAGCAATGTACGTTCAGTCCTACAAATTGTATATAGCACTGCCATCAGGTGGTAGCATTACATTTCTTACTAATCTAGTCCTTGTTTCTGACTTTAGAATTTACAAGGTTTCAGTATCGTGTTGAACAATTTACCTTCACAGGCAGATTTTTAAATTGTCAGTCCTGTGAAATGTTGTTAATAATTCACAATCTTTTGAGGTCATGTTTTACACAAAGGTTATTTGGACATTTACAGTCCGTATTTCCACTTAATAGTTGTTTTTATAGTGTGAAATCATTACTTCTATGTACGTTTTAATGGGAAAAGATATTGAAGGCCCTGGCTAAACAGCTGGACATGGTACTTTAAGGCAAATATAACCATATTTAAATCTTACATTTTCCTGTGTTTCTCGTTGTATGCATGTATTCAGCACTGACAGGAATACACAACATAAAAGAATGTATTTGTCTTGTTCATGAATAATTTTGCTTGTTTGTTTAATAGAGAATAGCTTGTTTAAGTCTTCAAACAATTGTGTATGTGTTGCATTGAGAACAGTGCATGTTACTCATGTTATAAATATTGAAAAAAAGTCCTTATTCTTGAGATGTACTTCATGTAAATGCATTATATTATTTGTGTTCAATAGTCGTTCAAGGTCCATCACTTATTATGTACTCCATTTTCATAAAATACTGTAAATTGGCATGCATTTGTGACAATTAAGTTTTAATCAAGTTTCATTGTTGACAGATATTGCAAATCATGTATATATCTATGAAATAATACAGGATGTAACACTGAATATGTATTAAAAGCTTCTCTTTAAAAATTCCTGACTTAAATGCAAGTGTTTACTTGAAGACAGCACTGTTTCTGCAGAGTGACAGGTGTTATTGACTAAGGTATTGCTAAAGTGCACACCTGTAGTGGCCAAGTGATCTAAGGTGTTTTTTCTTGCTAGGCGCTGTCATCTTGGGTTTGAATCCTGGTCACATACTATAAGTCCCCTGCCAGTCATATGACCAGTTCTAGGACAATAGGATTGCACTGTTCTATCCGTTTGTCCATTCTCATTCGTTCACAGTCTGTATGTTGCACATGCATGGACTGATTTTGATATAAATTCACACAATGGTTACCAGATACACAAGGGTGTGTCATGCACAACATGCCACCTACTCAAAAGTCAATGCCACACTTACGATTCACATTAAGGACTTGAACACTACTACTTACAATTTTGTTTCCAGTCTATATCTTTAACATGCATGGACTGATTTTGATATAACTTCACACAGTTGTCACACTTAGATATCAAACCTTATAGATTGTTCAAAACTGGTTGGGGACTTCCATCAACTTCCATCAACAAAAAAGGCTTTGTGAGTAAGTGAAAAACATACACATTTCCATGAAACTGTGATAGTTCACGTTATATTATAGTTTCATATTTTTACTACAAGTATGTGGTTTTCTTGCTATATTTATTGCTACCCTTCTGTTTAATCCAGCTGAGAGAAATGTTCTAGATTACATTTTTGCTATATCTGTGTTGCTTGTTAAAGTACGGTTTTTTAATACATGTTGGTACATAGATTATATTCCATTGGTTTTCATGATTTTATTGCTGGTTTTTCATTAATTTTTTTTCCATAATTTAAATTGTCCTTGTGAAGGATTCCATTTACATATATAAATCCATTTATATATATATGCCTAGAAATACTAGATAGATGTAGATAGATTATATATAACATTTATAGGACATTAGTTAGAAAATTCTTTACATTGTCTTAAGTGTTGATGCAAGAAGGCTGTAAGAGTGCATTTAAAGTAGGCATGGCTTTTCTGCACCAAAGCTAGTTTAGGAGTATGTAGAAAGTAACAAATGCTTGAGTTATTTGAGAGCATTGAGGTGTTAGATGTACAATTACTTTGTGCTATTTATCCATTGCTGACGGTATTATTTCCTGCATTTTATCAGTATTCTATTATAAACAAGCGTGATTTATACATGTCTATTGTTTATTGGTGTGAATTTCTTACACATATAATTTATTGTTACTGTTTTAATTGTTAGCTCACTTGCCACAAAGCGCCAACATGAACTATTGTGACCACTCAACGTTTGGCTTATGTGATACGTGTGTTCACTGTTTTCTTAAAACAATCTCCTCTGAAACCACTGTACCATTGTTGATGAAACATGGCAGGGATGTTCCTTACATGAAGCTCTACCAAAAGTGTTCAAAGAATTCCATTCCATGCAAAAGTCTGGTTGCTATGGCAACTAATAGGAAAAACTTTAAAAATCTTTCTCCAAAACTGTAAGGCCAAGGGCTTAGATATTGGGCATAACCTAGTGGTCCTTCGACGTTTGTTCACATAATGCTCCTTGGGTCCAAGTTGACCCTGCCTCAGGGCTCACTAGTTTTATATAGTCTTATATATGGAAATACATGTACTTTTAAAATTCTTCTTGTTTCAAACCATGAGGCTCAGAGCTTAGATAGCTGTGTAGCAAGGCTAGTGGTCCTCTATAAAGGTTTTTCCTTTTTGTTTTAAAAGCTACAGTGTACTGTACTTGTACTTTTTTATGCAATACTGTTATTGACCTTGTATAATTGCCAGTGGTAGCCAGGTGAGCGATATAGGGCCATTATGGCTCTCATGTTAATGACTAAAGCACAGAATCTATTGAGGTATATTTTTCTAGAAAAGTTTATTGAAGCAAATTAGAATATTTAATTCTTTTTAACCTCGAACAAAAGCTTCTTGGAGATAAACAGCCACAGACATCAAGGTTATCTGTCGGAGAATTATCAGCATATCAGCATATTCCTGTTCATAAGTAAAGTTTGGTGACATTTTGTCTGACAATGTGGTCAGCATCTTTTTTGATGCCCTGTGAAAATTTACCATAGGAATATTCACTGAATATGCATGAGTTACTAGCAGTTACTAGCAAGTTTGCGCTTGCTTTTTGTCTAGATGTCATTGGGATTTCCAGTCAATAATTGGAGACTGCTTGAATTCTTTCCGATTGATGGCTTGAAACATCAAGAGAGTTAGGTCTTGAGACCTAGGAGAGAGTTAATTGTGACCATTAATTGAATATAGGGAAACATTATCAGAAGTCATTGGTCATTCAAGAGAAGGCAAGAGATGTGTTTGTGTTGTTACAGCATAATAAAGATAAATTATAGTGATCGAACATTCCTAATTTCCTATACATTTTGAATAGGTGTGATAAAAATCAGACAGCGTATACCAGTATATCTGTCTGTGTAAGTACATTTATGGTTATTTCTTGAGAGTGGAAAGACATACATGTTTATTGTTTTTGTTTTTCTCAAAGAAAAGAATATCATGTTTGACATTAAAACCTGCCTGACATTGAAAATAATCTATTTTAGCTTGTCTGACTTGATGCAGACCTGCTTTTATGCTTTCCTGGCATTAGGCAAGTCTCCTACACAAGCTTCCGGCTTCAATGCAAATGTACATGTATATAAATATAGCTAGTCAACCTAACATGGCTTTCATTGTATATAATTGTTTTAAATAACATTAACCTGTTTATTAAACAGTTTTGCTATTTGGTGATATTAAACACAGTTTTAGAGGTTAAAGGTTGCTTTTTTGTGAAGAAAAGTCATTTCAGATCAAAGAAGATACAAATTTTATAAGAAAAAATGGATTGTTAGAATAGTCAAAAAAGTTTTGTTTACAGTGTTGTATAAAATGATCTTATATTCCTAGAAAGTGTTCAGTTTTCAGACTGCTGGATTGTTTTAGGTACAGAAGCTGAAAGTTTAAATCTTAATACCCATGCCGCAAGGGTCCTTATTTCAAAGGTCAATTTCATACTTCAGTGTTAATCCCCCATTTCAGGGAGCACATGCCATTTTCAGTGACAGCACTTGTTTGCTGTTAAAAATTGTGGAAATATTTACTCTGAAACTTAGCTTATACAGTACCCTCCAAAAGTCTTTGAACAAAAAATATTTTTAGTTATTTTGTCTGTAACAATTTGTTACTTGTTGTGGCCTCTCAGCTTGCCTTAATCACAGCTTGTATCATACATGGCACACTTTCAAGAAACTGTCTACACGTAGCTTGAGCTACTCTGTTCCAGCTTATGAATATTCATATATCCGTATGAATTCTGTCTCTAATCAACACATGTAAGAAATCTCATGTTCCCACAGCTCATAGCCCCCCCCTTCCATCATCACCCTCACACCAGTCCTCTAAACTTTATTAAGGGAGCTTCAAAACAATCCCTTTAATGTTCATTAGAACACTGTCTAATATACAGGCTATGATCACTCTAAAATAAGTTAAACTTGGCATAATCAGAAAACTTTGGACTAGTCCACGCAAGTCCAATTCTGATGGTAGTTACCAGTGTGTGAGGGGGTCAGTAATGTCTTTGTTACAAACTTTTGGAGGGTACTGTATAAATAACAAGAGTTGTAAGAAGGAAGTGATTTTCACCTTGATATAAGTTAACATATAAAACAATATAAATATGAAAAAAGCAGTCCTGAGAATACTTGTCTTTCAGATATGATGTGGTTTTGGTTGTGCTTAGATTTGATTTGACTGTGTGAAATATAACTATGAAATTTGAAGAGATTGGCTGGCAGGCATTGTATACAGATGCTTGTTTTGCGTTATAGTTGTTGTAAACAGCTGTGTATAGAATTCAACTATATTGTTACAGAAGTTTAATCAACCTGAAATTGTAAAAATAAAATATTAAAGCAGTATTAAGTATGGCGTTTGATTGGCTAAGAGCTGAGGACAATATCTGTATTGTCCAATCAGAAGCTAGAGATTGTTAACTGGTGTCATAGTGTTCATAGAAGTTGCATGTTAAGTTAGAAATAAATCACTGAGATAGAAACCATGTTATTTCATTCTTTGAAACTTCTAACATGTTTACATAATATGTGAAATGAAGTTATGTTTGAAACACTTATGTAAAACCTGACACAGTTTTAACAGTTACAAATCAGAGCAGTAGATTTTTCTAACAGATAGTCATACTATTAGATGTACAATAGAATTTTAGGTGAATCCACGGACACCACTATACAATGTATATGCTATGCTTTGAATGGAACATATGTATATATATGTTTGCTTAATCTACCAGGATGCTTTAGATATTGTTATTCAAAGGTTTTTTGGTGTAAGATACTGGTGTTCACTAGCTGTTTAGCTCACCCAAGTATGTTAGGCTTGGAGTGAACTTTAAGGATCAGTAAATGTCAGTGGTATATCAACATCTAGACCATAGTTTATAAAACTTGGCAAAAACGTTCCCTGAGATTTTCTCACAAAAGTTGTCAGATTGTGTTTCCATGGGAATTTTTTTTTTGTAAAAACGATGTAGTGACTGTAAAAACCATTGTGCAGGAGTGATTCTCCATTTAAGATTGGTACAGGTACACAGAGTCACCAAAATAAATCATCACCCTCTAAGACAGTGGCTGATTTTCTTTTGAAAATTTTATTACTATATAATAATTGGTGAAAATGAATGTTAGATATGAAATATTTTCATTCATTGCTAGTTGACCCTATACTGGGATACTTGAAGAGATGTTGATTCTTGAAAGAAAATGCCTTTATCCAGCACAGTCCCTTGGTCCTTGTAAGATAAAATGTACAATGTTGTATTTATGGAAACCTGATCAAACAGACAACCTTGTTTTTAAGTGGTTCCAAATGGTGCAGGATGAGACTGGTTCAGTGTTAGGAATCCAGGACTGTACCAATTTCCAAACAAATTAGTTTGCATAGTTGTAAGGGGTCATTAAACCACATACTGAAATAAAAATAGCCCCATCAGATGTTACATCCCAGTTGTGTGGAAGGTTTCAGCCGTAGTAAGACTCGGGTGAGCACTACAGGGGCATAATGGACCTCTTGTTCTAACCTCACATTTATTTACATTGTATTCTCAAGCATCCAATTTTCCAGAATGTTTTTTGACAGCTGTGTTGTAGGCACAGTTTCAGTAGTTAAGTCGTATGACAATGATACTCTATGTAAAAACAGTTTCCAACTAGTATTACCAAACTTGAATAAACAAATGCAGTAGTTTGTGCTAAAGTTTGGGAACTGCTACTAGATAAAATCAGTTGGTTTAGCAATAAGAAATCTGTTTATAAAAAGGTGGACAAGGTATGCAAATGGCTTGTGTATGTCCTGGTGGCCAAGACCGGCAAGTGGCTTATGTAAGGCCCAGTCTCTCAAGACTGGCATGTGGCTTGTGTATGTCCTGGTGTCCAAGACTGGCAAGTGGCTTATGTAAGGCCCAGTCTCTCAAGACTGGCATGTGGCTTGTGTATGTCCTGGTGTCCAAGACTGGCAAGTGGCTTATGTAAGGCCCAGTCTCTCAAGACTGGCATGTGGCTTGTGTATGTCCTGGTGGCCAAGGCTTGCAAGTGGCTTATGTAAGGCCTAGTCTCCAAGGCTAGCATGTGGTTTGTGTATGTCCTGGTGGCCAAGGCTTGCAAGTGGCTTATGTAAGGCCTAGTCTCCAAGGCTAGCATGTGGCTTGTGTATGTCCTGGTGGCCAAGGCTTGCAAGTGGCTTATGTAAGGCCCAGTCTCCAAGACTGGCATGTGGCTTGTGTATGTCCTGGTGGCCAAGGCTTGCAAGTGGCTTATGTAAGGCCTAGTCTCCAAGGCTAGCATGTGGTTTGTGTATGTCCTGGTGGCCAAGGCTTGCAAGTGGCTTATGTAAGGCCTAGTCTCCAAGACTGGCATGTGGTTTGTGTATGTCCTGGTGGCCAAGGCTTGCAAGTGGCTTATGTAAGGCCTAGTCTCCAAGGCTAGCATGTGGTTTGTGTATGTCCTGGTGGCCAAGGCTTGCAAGTGGCTTATGTAAGGCCTAGTCTCCAAGACTGGCATGTGGTTTGTGTATGTCCTGGTGGCCAAGGCTGGCAAGTGGCTTATGTAAGGCCT
This sequence comes from Saxidomus purpurata, assembly GCA_022818135.1. NCBI lineage: Eukaryota > Metazoa > Mollusca > Bivalvia > Venerida > Veneridae > Saxidomus > Saxidomus purpurata. Next base: position 13,279,172 of record JAFMSR010000007.1, read on the forward strand.
AGTCTCCAAGGCTAGCATGTGGTTTGTGTATGTCCTGGTGGCCAAGGCTTGCAAGTGGCTTGGGTAGGCCTGTTGGCCAAAGCTGGCAAATGATTTTTGTATGTCCTGGTGGCCAAGGCTTGCATGTGGCTTGTATTGGGCCTGATGGCTAAAGCTGATGACAAAGTGTAAAATAATCTAGAGTTTTATTACCAGTAGATTTAAAATACATGATGGCTAAAGCTGATGACAAAGTGTAAAATAATCTAGAGTTTTATTACCAGTAGATTTAAAATACATATTTGCCTATTTGGTAATTACACTATATAGTTACTTGGTAGCAGCTTTGACAGATATAAATGAAATCCATGTCGATATTGTAATTAGGATAGATAAAAGTTTACAGCGCAAGAGGATTTTGTTAGTGGTTATTGTTTAGTTCCCTGTGAGATTGTATTACTGATGGTTTAAAGTTTTGTTTTATGAATAAACTTTTTTTTCTGGCTTCAACAAATGTAGTTTTTTTTTCATTTCTCCCTTTAACAGCCGTTCCTAAACCAGACCAAACTCCATCTCCATTGTTTCTTTTTTCACTTGCTTAAAAGGCAGGAGTTATTTACTTGCTTTCCATACCAAACCTGTGACTTGTTTACCATGCCTTTTCCCATCGTAGGATTTCAAAGATATCAAGACCTTAAATTTCAAAAATCTACAAACGTTGGAAAGTACTTGAATTTTTATGTAGTTTTTTGCAAAAAGAACTAAAAGTCTTTCTTCACCTACTTATAAATCTGACCTGTAACAGTTAAGCTGTTTATACTGTCTAATATTGTCAAGCTAATGGGGAGTTTATTAGAACGTCAATGTCATGGGATATTTCATGCTCCAGGATGAGATACTTTTGACCACTCGCCATACTATATTTGATACATCAGCCTATCATTTTCTTCTAACAACTTTGAAACCGCTTCAATGGGAGTTCATGAAACAATGAATGGATGGTCCTCTACCAAACTTCTTCAAAGATGACCTTGTCCATTCAGGACTCTGGAGTTTTGCTCAAATCTATAGCTCAGCCATTTGATGTGTAGCTTCGTCTTGTGGTCTACTCACACCCTTGAACAAAATTTAAGAGAAACTTTATACCTCTTTTTCTTCAGGCACTATTGGCTGTTTTTCAAATATGTTTAAGAGATGTTCAAGTTGTATTGATTAGTCATAAAACATGGTCCCTAGAGGGAAAGCTAGTTTTCACTTTTATGGTTATATGGAAAACTCAAAAAATCTTTTTCTCTGAAATAATTTGTTAGAATTTGCCGTATTTTCAAAAGAACAATTCTCGTGACCTACATTTTGAAAATCTTTTATGAGATTTTGATTTGTTTACCAGAGACTGACTCATTTCCCCATACATGATTTTTGGTCAGATTTTGAAATTATTTCATGGGAATCCTCTTAATGTGACAGCCTGTGGAGAATGTTCAACAGACATTGATTCATTACAAGTTGTTACTTGGGGGGAGGGGGTTGAAGGGGACTATTTCCTTTACATCCTTTCAACACCCATAACGTAATAAACCATAATTATATGCAGGTTATGACCGGTTTGGCCTTCCATAGAAGCAACAAGTACTGTATGGAACATTTTTGTCGGTATGAATTTATTAAAAGGCCATGTTGACAGCTCCTGAATATTGTAAACTCAAATATTTAAGGCAAATATTGTCACTTCAAGTTAGACAACCTTGAAAATGACCTTGGACACGATTTTACCAGGTTTAAAAATTTTCATTTACCCAACCTAGAAAATGACCTTTGACACGACTTAACAGGTTTGAAAGCTTTCATTTTACCCAACTGGCAAATGACCGTAGACACTATTTTACCATAGACATGAAGCAAACGTGTACTCAGTCAGGTATTCATCTTAAGAAAAAGCTTAAAATTGTAAGCAAAAAAGTCAGTGCGCATATTAGTAGACAGGGTGACCCCTTCCTGTGACCTCTGTAGGTAGGCCAGTGAAAGTTCTACTTTCATGTTACAGCTCAGTCTGTTTGATGATGTATACATCACATGAGATGAAACCTTAAGTATTATGTGTGTTGTGCAGTGTTTACAAAATCACATGCATGTCTGCCAAGTGAGTGGGAAGGATATGCATGTAGAAAATACCAAAAAAGACATTAGACTAAAGCTAGATTTTCTACAGTGACTGTATTGCATGCTTAAATAAATTTTGCCTCTCAAGGGCTGCAGTAAGTGACTCATGGCTCTCTTGTTTATGCCCCAGCCATGAAAATGACAGATGGCATAATAGTGTTATCACTGGCAGTGCAAACTTAAAAATTAATGAAGGGAATTGGTCGACGGTGATAACCATCATAAGGTACTGTCGCAGAAATAGAACTCTTACTTCCAATCTGTTTGCTGCCTTTTGCAAACAACACAACAAAAACAACAACAAAATCAATACATTCAGTTTTCTAGATATTTTATTCAGTCTGTCAGAAATGGATGCATTTACATTTCAAGGGAGTTAACTTTGACTAGACAAAAAATACACTCATCAGCTGTCATAACATTTACAGTAACTGCCAACAGAATATGGTTAGCGAAAAGTCAGATAATTTACCAAGTTACCGAGACAAGATTATTGTTCATTTAGAAAAGTCATGGTTAAGGTACCTTAAATGAGCTATCTAAAAACTTAGAAGCATTTAAAAGTATGAAATAACAATACATGGTATTGTTCAAAATCCAAGGAAGGTTAAAAAAATAGGTTATTCAACATGGTCAAAATATATTAAATTGAAACTTTGTACGCATAATAAATAAAAACTTATAGATCAATTTGCACCTTGCAAGTTTAGAGAAAACTATATGGTTCTTACAGTAAAAACTTGCAGCACTTCCTTTTTGTGTTTCTCAACATTTTCTGTTCTAGAATGTTGATGATGACATACCCTAGAAACCATGACATCACATTCAAATCTGACAGAAATTTCACATGCAGTATCAGATAACTAACAAAAACAGATTCTATGTACAGAAAACATGTATTTAATGCTTGATGTGCGAGACAAAAATCTTAAACCAAAACATTAAAGACAAAAACAAAACTTCAGGGATTTCCAAATAACTATACAAACAAAACATTTACACAAAAATATCTTTCCAGTTATTGCACAAAGTTGTAATCTACAGGTCTGGTTGAATCATAAAACTTTCTAAACTGCAATGATAACAAAATGCATCATTTTCAACAATTTCATAACTTTTCATGACTTTTTTCCCTCAAAAATACCCTTGGTAAAGGGAGACAATTTTCTAAAAGTACATCTGGTAAAGGGAGACAATTGTTCTAGATGTACCCTTTTGATAAAAGAACAACCATTGGAGACCATTTGCCAATAATGGTAAAATTGCTTTTCCATGTATGATTAGATTTATTTTTAAAAACGTTCTGACTTAAGCTGTCCCTCTATTCAATGCATTTCTTTTTCATTGCATTATACAATGTAGTATGATTCTACGTTTTTTTATAAAATCTCTTTCAGTGGATACTGTGTTTGTCATTTCATTATAAATGACTTGAACTGACCTTGGTTAAGGAATATCATCAGCCAAAGAAATCAAGATACTCAAACACAACCTGAATGCCACAAATCCTGCGGAATATTATCACAATCACTTGACATTGTATGAATGCCTTTGAAATTCATTTGAATTACAAAAAGAAGAAAATAAAAATGGCAGTTTTTTCATTCAAACCAAAATGTCAGCGCTCTTCCCTTGGATATGTTTAAGTTTCACAACAATTTTCCACTTCAATAACATGTATGGTTTTCAAAATAGCACTGTTAATTTTTTTAACATTTTACCCAAGGGAAGTAACTGTTTACAACTCATGCAATAATATGTTGAGAGTTGTCTATCTTCACTCTGAGGATTAGCGAATCCCCACGCAAATAATCTCGCTTCTTCAAGATTTCATTCGAAACAAACTTTGGATATCCGAAACCCAACTGGTCGACATCCTTCACCGGCTTCTGGAAGTGTTTCCACGTAGGATCAGGCACGAAACTTTCTGTGATACTAGCGCGTTTTTCTGGATCCGAGTTTTGGTCGTATAATGTAAATGAAATGGGCAACATAAATGGCCAGTCCAGAATATTGTCATACTCTCCTTGAAGGATTTTTATATACACAGATAAATATTTGCCCTCTCCGGAACCATTCCCATTCAAAAACACAGAGGCAGCCATTTTATAGCCAAATCTCGTAGTGTAGAATGGTTCACTGACAATTTCAGTGTTTTTATAAATAGATTCAATGAATTTCTGCTTATAGTCTGTAATTTTCCAGACGAAAGTGCCGTCTGTAACTTGTGTTACGGAGTAAAGTGCGTTACACAGCTGTGTTATCTGAGATTGTTGTTTCTGGACGAGGTCACACATCAGCTGTAGGTGTAAGTTTGTGTTCTCATCACTATGACGATCCATACTGTATCTCGGACACTGAAAACGTAAAAATGAATTTTTAAAATTTTATTGCAATATTAAAGGAATACAAAAAATCTTTTAGGGCAGCTTGTTATTTGCCAAAAAAACATCAATTTTTTGGTCAGTTTCAAGTAATATTCTCTTACTGCAATAAATTTTGTTCGCTTATTGATACTACTTATACTTTACAATATTACACATGTTTAAAAGCCTAGCAAAGTTTAACATGTATGTCAATAAAATGTCATGACAACATTTTAACTTTACAAAACATACTTGATGCAATTCTGCATGTGATTCATAACCATGTAGTGCTGGAAAACTACTCTGTGTGTGTAGTGAGCAAGACATGCTTGTGGTGAACATTTTAACATGCATGTTTCAGCCCAAATTTTATCATTTATAATGGTTGATCTGACCTAACTGTTGCTAAGAGCTGCATTCTTTTAAAAGGCAAGTAGTTAATTACCTTGTGTGTACAACCAGCGTGCTTGAACTGACACGAGACTGTGGCAGACGGGCACAGCTCCTGTACATGTATATCTACTTCTTCCCGTGGAATCTTTGTGGGGTCACACCTGTTGGGGCAGGGGATGGGGTACCTTGGGCACTGATACTGATGAGTCTGAAAGAAAAAGATGAGATACTATAACATCTTAGCAAGATAAATTACAGGTATACACATTTCATCTTGAGACAGCCAACTCTCAAGCGAAACTACCCTCGTACCAGGATCACAAAGTTTTACAGCCTTCATAAAATACTTCACAGTCATTGAAAAAAGCAAACAAAACAGAAATAATTGCACAATTATGCTCTTAAATACTTTATACATGGGCAGGTAACTAGATACTTTTGTATGGTACCTGATACAAACTGGTACCAGAATTGTACTGAAAAATCATTTAATATGGTCTCTACTGTAATCTATTGTTATTCTTCTCAGTAATCAAAAAACTGTCGAATAATTCTTATGAAAATTTGATGGCAAATAGGTAGTCATATTTCTAATGTTAAATGATCTATATCTCCAGTTCAAAACAAAACATCTTAACTCATCTTAACATATAACAAGAGTATCACTGTACAAGGCACTCTTACTGATGAAATTTAATGTTTGTGAGACAAAAGTACTAGCTTCAATTTGAATTTTAGGAGGTCATCGTGCATGTAAAATGAGTTTTTAGCTGTAAAATAAACAGAGCTAAAACTGGGTTGACCGATATCTTAAACATGAAATCATTATTGTTATACAGATCACTAACATAGCTTCTGGCGATTTGCATAGAACACTTGGTACACTGAGTCACGTTTTCCATAACAGAAAAAAGCAAACAAAGGTGCTGTATTCAATTGAATACTGACTGACATTGTGGTTAGTTTATCAATACCTTTCCATGCCATAAAATGTTTATGTATGGTTCATCAATATCTAAAGCAATATCTATTTGTACAGTCTTTCAATTAGAATCAGCATGTCAAAATATTTGCTTTACTAAACCATATAATTATGGCTTTTAAACAGTATTTTACCTGTAATGTTTCGTAAACAAATTCCTTGGAGCAGTAAGGGCATTTGATGGTACGTTTGTGACATTCATTGCGCATATGGTTGTTGAGATATCTACGCTCGAGCTTTGCGCTGCACTTGTTCTCGCACCACACAACCTCATACTGACAGTTACCAACATGCTGAAAATAAATGAGAATATTTATAAACATGCAAGCATTTCCAGTACATATATACACATTTGATGGTGTTGTGACCTCATCCAGTGAAATCTTTTTTAAGGTTTAATAGCATAATAACAGTTTCAATAGCACATTTTAAATTATCAGAAATTGAAACTAAACGCCTATTAAAGAAGTACATCAGGTTTCAGATGGCAATTTACATGCTATAATGCAGAACTGCGCCTTCTATTTTTCTCAGTATATGCTTTAACACCTCAAACATAACTGCCTTATGCAAGCATTCTGCATTTACATATTCATCTCTATTTCCTACAATTCAATAGCTGGAAACTGAGTAAACTTGTCATAAATATTATATCCAATCGACATTTCTGCAATCAGGTCACCTTATTACCTAATATTGAATTTGAAATCTGAGACAAATATCAATACTGTAACTTTATACATAAGAAAACATTTCACATACTAGATCGAAAGCATCCCCCGGGAACTCCTGGTTGCAGAATTCACAGATGACAATACGTTTCGAACAGCCGAATTCTAGATGATCCTCCAATGAGAGACGTGACAACATTTCTGAACACTGGTTGGGGCATGGTATGGCGTCATATCGGCAGACATCTAAATGTCCCTACAATGAGAAACAAAATTTCATTGTACAAAAAATACTTCTTTGATCTTTTTTTATTATAAAAGGACTGATTATAAGAACAGTGAAAAAACCTGTAGACAGCTATACAGCTCAAGTGTAAGAGCACTCATCTTGTAATTAAATGGACTCTGGCCCAAGTTCTACTCTGGCTGAACATTTCTTTTTTCACAACATCTTTTATTTGTCATCTACTGTATGACAGTGACTGTATTATGCCTCAAGATCAATTTAGTTTATAGTTCTGCATTGACCAAGACTTTGTGTTACCAGGGTGAGAAAACTCTTTGCTTCAACCAGGACTTAAATCCAGCTCAACCACATTGTTACTCTTTGAGTCGACAGAAAATAAAGAGTAACATCCACTACAAGGTTCAACTTACTTTTTTTCAGTGTTTAGTATATGTACAGGTATGATTTATTGTCAACGACACAGAAAATAGTCCTGAGTCACAATGTTTGTCAATATTTTACCCCAGGAAATCAATCTAACCACAACTGATGTACTTATAAACCACATCATACACTGTTTTTGTGACATACTGTGAATCAAAATAATAGTGTGCCTGTAAAAACTGTACTTATAGTAGTTGTTGACCTTAATGTTGGCATTTAATCAAGGAGAGAAAGAAATATGACCTTTTGCTGGACTAACGCTTTATCTCCTTTTATAACAGAATCATTTGCAAGATTCAATGGTCAACTGTACAACCTTACTTGAAATATAACTGCATGCTTTTAAAATGCTCAAAATATTTGAGATAGCTCGTTATCTAGTCGAGGTATCAAGATTAAATTTCCTTCCCTGATGATGCATGAAACTATAAAATCTTGTCATTAAACAAATGCAGCAATGTGTAACATGTATTTGAACATGTCTATTGTCTGGCCGTTGCAAGAAATGTGGACCTTGGTTACAGGCATGTCACTAAAGCTGAATGTTCAAGTACAAATTCATGTAGTATATACAACATAGTCTGTCATCTTCCTAGCAATAAGTCATCAATATAGTCTGTAGGATTAAAAAAAACTTCCTAGATAAATTAACCATTTAATAAATTTCACCATTTCATGAATGATTTATTTATTCTTGACGGTATAACGAGTTAATTTAACCTAAATGTCCAGAGGTAGTAGGTTTGAATCCTGACTGCAACATTTGACCACAACCTTTACAAACCCTTCTTTCGGTGTGATTACTGGTCACAACTCCAGAAAGCAGTCAACAAGAATAGTAAATATAAGTTGCACAAACTTATTCTACTAGAAGTTTAAACTGTAAAGTGGGTTCGGCTAGCACTAAACAACTTAAACTGAAGTAGCTGGAAATTCATGTGCTACAATCCTATTATGAACAGATCAGTTCAGATTTCTATCATAAACCTTGAATTTTAATGATGATAATGATACGTTAAACTTGATATCTGTAAATACAATGAAGTTGACTTCTTAAATCCTACAAAAATCTAATTTAATTTTGTACCTGAATGCTATCGCATCCATCATGCATGCTGAATGCACGTTAACAATAGTAACATATCTTTTAATTAAAATCTTTGAAAATCCACGGCTGCAGAAAATTAAATTTTATCTTTAATTTGGATTTAATTGATCTTTAATAGTAAGATACAGCACTAATGTTTACTGATACATATTTGTTTATTTTCTGAAATGCAAGATTAGCTGTTAATGACTTTGTACCTTATTTATAACATGGTATAAAATTTCAAGTATGAAGTTATTTAATTTTCTGTATTTGAATAAGCACAACTGGACCTAAATTCTTCATTTACTATGTAGACATCAAAAGAATTTGTATATATTCAGGTGTCACCTGGTCATAAAGTTATGTTGTATAACATATCATGTCAAAAGTCACAGCCTCTAAGACTTAGTGTAAAGTCTAACTTTGGGTTACTGATGACAGTTTTGAAAGTTGGAGTTACAGTTTCTTGTCTGATCATGTACAGTCTAATCTATTCCACATTTAGCAACCATTATATCTGGTCAAAGTTGGAGCCCCTTTAACACAACAGAAAACTGACTAAGGAACCAGTGACACCCAATGAAAGCAAAGTATTTTATGGTTGTTATCCCAAAGGGAACCAGCCAGGGCTCAGGTGAGATCATGCTAAAGTAGATAATTCTGTTTACTGTCCACTCACTATGCACACAATGTAAGGGCACAAGACAATAGTCAGTGGTCATTAGGCTTTGGTACAAGAGTCATTTATTCACCCAAGAGTGACACAAATTGACTTATTTTATCATGAAAATGAACAAATTGGATTTAGATTGTTGTCTTTGGTAGTCTTCACTTGTCATAGAACAGTAGGAACTTTAGATAATGACAAAACACTTGATGGGTCATTTGGTCAAGATTACGGTCATCAGGATGTAACTGACCACAGAAAGATAATGACCATCTGCTATGGTCACCTTAGGTCATCTCGTTTTATACCTTTTATGGCAATCTAGAGTAGATGAAGAAGACACTAATCAAGTTGTAAAATGTTAAGGTAATAGATGCAATAAATTTTAAAGAGCAAGAAAACTTCCTATTCCCATTTAACGGCGACCTTGGTCCTAGCAACCACAGTTGTAAGAGCTACCATTTGAGAACTAGCCGACTAAACCCCTATAATTTGTTGTCTGTTGATAACTGGTTTGCAGTTAATGTTGGCAAGGCTGGCTGGCCACTTATTACGCATATTTTTTCATGTTCATAATGACCATCAACCATCATTGCAATCGTAAGTGTGCAGGCCACTGACCCGCTACAAGAGGACTTGGGGAAACACAGTACTGAAACAAGTCAAAGAACAGGTTTAAGTTTTTACCTGAAGGTTCTGAAGCTTGTCTACCCAGCGACAGCCTTCCTTGTAGTATTTACATCTTACATTACTGTTCATAACTTCTGCTTGGAGCTCAGGATCTGGATAAATCTATAAAAAAAAAACAGTACATGTATACTCGGACAACAATACATGTTAATTATATAATGCTTTTGTATTTACAAAAGCAATGTCATTATATCACTTACCTACAGTCAGGTAACTAGTACCATCCCTGATTTACGATTATCTGCCCATTGATTTCTCACAGTTCTTTCTCCTTTGCTAAGCAAGGGCTAAAAGAATTCTGCTTGAATTAATTATTGATATACTATCATTTAGTCTAGCATATAGTCTAGCTATTAATGTAAAACAGACACATGACATAACATTTGATGGAAGTTTTGCATACAGGTAACTGACAACTTCAGCTGTATTTAAATGAACAGAAGGTACTGCACAAAAACCACAATCAATTAACATAGTCTCCAAAATAATCCTCAACGCAGGAACACTTGCCCAGAAGATACTTCTCAAAATAAGCAAGAGTGAATGGAATTCTACTTCCAATCTCATTTATTATTCTACATATTTCTATCTGAGAACAAAATATTTTCCGACATGAGAATGCTTTCAACCAATTGCCGTGCGACAGATGGTGTTGTGCGATAGGGAAAACGTTTTCAGAATGACAGAAAATTATTATACAATTTTGTTATAAGAGTACATTCTGTACACAAGTTTTAATTGGTTATAATCTTTATTACATGAAATAGCAAATATCAAAAAGAAAGAATATTCAAATCAGTTACTTTGTTGTAGGTGAATCTAATGTCTCCAGAAGTAAAGCTGTCACCCAGCTGCACACTTCTAACATTCATATCCAATTTTAACTTTCTCCCTTTCTTGCCCCTATTCCCTTTTTTCCCCATATTCCCACTCACTTCCCTACTACTGCAAACTTCCATCTTTCTTTCAGTCAAAAATATTTTACTACATCAAAAGAAACTGCTATCTATATAAAGTACATCTGTTTACATTTTCTTATTTCGTCATTTCTATTTGTATGTAAGTAAAATTAGGTTTATGTGACAAAGTTGTCAAAATTAGCAACAAAATTACTCTTATAAATCATTTTCCTTACAATATGACTGTAAATTACGCAGTATGTAATGAAGTAACTTTAAATTATATTTTGTAACTGTAAGATGAAGTAAGCGTCATTTGATCAGGGAAACCATATATTCAATTTCAACAAGCTGACTTAAGAAATTCAACTTCTCAATTATAAGTAAACATTCAACACAGGTAATTTACAATTACGCAGCCAAATTTCCATTTTTTTCCTCCCATAAAAAAAGAAATGACATACTTTCTCATTATTAAAATAATTATTAAATAACGACACAATTCACGGTCACTTTAAGTTTTAAATTACAGAACGTTAAACTAACAGATTAAAAAACATCACAGTAAAATTAACTAGCTGAACAATTTTCTCATCTTGCAACTTCTTAAGTAAATACACTAAAATACTTTCTGTGTATATTGTCATATTTAATACAAGAAATTCAAGTAAAAGCATCTTCAAGTTGTCTTACCATCACACATGCATTTCTTGGAACACACACAAAGCTATCTGCACTGGAGGTAGACATTCCTTCTCCTTTTAAAAGTCTTTCCTCTTTTTTTTTGTCTTTTATTAACTGACTTGCGACTTTATCCAAACAAGAACCTATTAGTGAACTGAACTAGGTACCCCTTAAGCAGACAGATGATATCTATGCCAAATGAATTATTAATGAACTATCCAAAACATATCTCATAAAGTGCAGCTTATTTTCAAACTGATTGTAAGTTTTATTTAGATCGATAAACTCTTTTATACGGTTATATTAAAAGTGCATTAAATGTCTTCTCTGCACTTCCAGTTTATTTCATACTGACATTCCATTTAAAACAGTAAACCCCGGACAACAAAACCACATTCAAGTCAATCAAGCGATATCCTTCAATCCAATTAAACTTCAATATCGCCTGAATCTTCTAAATGCGATATAAAACTCCAAGTCAATACGTTAAATCCATGAACATGTTTTTTTCGCCATAACCTTATTGTTGTCACTTTGATCGCAACAATAAATCACTGATCAAGCATTTTTTCAATCATGAGTAATTCATTTTACCTTAGAAGCTTGGAAATAACATAAAAGAGTTTGTCTGAAGACAGAATTTACTTACGTTCTAAACGCGCTAAGCGATACCAACATTTGATACAGCTTCATTAATTATCAATAATTGCCCATTCAAATACAAAACACCTGTACGCCTGTATTGCGTACACACAAAACGTGTCAATAAAGCAATCTACATAAAATGTCAACGAGCAACTTCGATGTAAAGGATCCTTTTGTCATCAATTTATTCATTTTAAAATTCCTAATAATTGACAAATTTAACTTTGTATATTATCATATACAATTTCCTATTCAACATTTATTTTATATCTTTTTCATCCATAAACTGCCATCATATGAAATTCGAGTGTCATTTTTTTTCACAAAGAAGATATGTGCGATACAATGTTAAGCATTTTACATTCCTCAAAAGCATTTATTAGAATCATCAAATCCTTGATTGCAGATGTCCACCCCCTCTTATTGTTTCTCCATCAAAACCATTTGTCTTTATGTATTTAACTTGTTTATTCTGACTGAGTCAGTGGTAAATTATGGTGACAGTTTAAAGATATCCTAGTTTTGTTTTGTTTAAACCTGTTGACCATCAGATATTTGGCTGATCATTATAACTGTTATCAAACTTGGCAGTCATTATACACATTGTAATGTCAGTGATTCACACTGTCCTAAGTCAATCTTTACTATAAGCTTACTAACCTTGTTTTCTTTTTGTAGATAGATGAATCAGTACAAACCACTTTAAATGATGATATTAATGATGTTGCTGATGACAATAATGATGTTGATGATTATATAATGTTGTTGATAATTATAATGATGTTGATGATGATAATAAAATGGTGTCGATGATGACAATAATGATGCTGATGATGATAAAAATGATGCTATTGATGTTACTGATCATGTTAATGATGATGACGTTGCTGACAAAGATGATAAGTCATCTCTCAAGGGACAAAAATCAACAAACATAATAATTGACCCTTTCTTGCACAGAAATGCTCTACCAACCACAATGCTAAAGTAATGAACTGCCGACAATAATACAAATACACTACCTCGCAATAGTAACTGACTTCCTTTCAAAGAAAGAAGAATACAGATTTGACAACAAACCAAAAACGTCATGTCATCAAAACATGAAAAACCAGTGTCACATACCTTTTCCTGACCCTCCATAAACTTTGCTATCTATAAATATTTTGTATTCTCTTTGATGTCAGCTGAACATACAAAATGTATGTAAATACATAATACACAACTGTGTTATAATATAAGAATGCAGGTTATGATAACCTTGTCAACAATCTCTTGGCAACAAAATCAAGCCCATTGTAATACCAGGTTAAGCAATTAGCAGAGTGTTAATTTCCAAATAAGAGAATATGTGACAGACAATAATGCTGAAACACTTAATGAATTACAAAATAACACTTTGATTAAGGTTTTTTGGCATTTTTTCTATCATTAGCTGCAAACATGAATCACCCTCATCCCCACGCAATTGACTATTTTTCTACTTCATTTTTAGATGGAAAAGTTGCCCAAAAAAAATGAAAAGAAAAAGAGCAAAACATACAGACTAAGTAGATAAATATACATGGATAAATAATTCAATAAAAGAAATATTTACATCAGAAAGTTTTTGATTGATTTATTTATTCTAAATTTACCAAAACATAGACTGTCTGAGAGGAAAGCAACATTACCCAAATGTTTATTGTAGCCAAATTCTATACTCTGACAGCAAAACAACAACACTCATTTATATCTCAGTTCAGATTTCTAAAACCTCATCAATTTCATTTACAGCTGCCAGTGTAACATCAATATTTATATGTATCTCATGCAGTTGCTGTTTTGCTCTGGTGTGTAAATCCAGTCATGGCAATTACAACATTGTACTGCAAATATTCATAATTCACAATATTCAATATCACAGGGTATTTCCTTAAAAGTTTAGTCTTAAAGCTGCTCGCTCTCAGATTTTGGTAAAAAAAATAAAGTTTTTGAAACTGTATGTAAATAATGTATTTTAAAACATATAGTCATATAAAAAGGCTTCAGTATAAATTCCTGTCACGTATACCTCTAAATTTCAAATAATACGCTACTAAATTCAAAAGTGCTGCAAACGCTTTTGAAATTCCTATATAAACATATAATGTAGCGGTGCCATGTAACTGATATTTTCAATCAATTTCTGCCAATTCCTACCTAGATCTTTGCGTATATTTTGATTCTAGCAGATAGTTTATATAAATGTATAAGTATGTCAATTTAAAAAAAAAATAAAAAAATTTCAACGGTAACTGAGAGCAAGCAGTTTTAGCGCTGTATAGCAAGGTAATTAGAGTGTGCATGCACGTCTTAGTAGTTAAAATGGCATTTTTACAAAGTTCTGTCATGAAAAAAACTAATAACACTTCTGTATGCACCATATGCTTTGTGTGAAACAATTACGTTTAATATTATTCTTATAATAACTTAATTTTGAACATCCTCTATGTCCTTGATTCAACAATAAACATTTTTTTTTTTTAATTTCGATAACAGCTTATGAAAAAACACACAGGAAGACAGAAAAACAAGAAGAAATCTATACCTTCAGAAATTTCCATAAAACCTTCAGATCTGATCACTGCTGTTTGTTACATGAAACTTGTGAAGTCCCCAGGTGACACCATTTTTATCTTTGACAAACTTCAAACATTATCTAAATCTATATATCATGTAACAATCTAAACTCTCTACTGCAATCTAATCCAACATTCCTCCATTCTGGATTCAAACCCATTAAAACCAGTAGCTGAGTTTTGTATCTATGAAATTAGAGATGGTGCAATTAATTTCCGCTGTTTTTACAACAATACCCATCAAATACAATACCAGTGGCAAAATCATTACACCGTATGCATACAAATAAGTTCACAAACCATGGCTGGACTGTCTTGTGCTCTGGGAGCATGGTAGGGTGTATGCTGCGAGACTCAAAGCACAGGGAAGTGTAGGCAGTAATACAGGGAGTTGCACAGGGAACTGTAGGGAGTAATGTTCAAGGGAAGTGCTTGGTGTGGCACTGGAATTAAAGATGATAATAAAGTTGGAAGTAATGTTCAGAGTCACATACAACTGAGAGTAATGCTGGGAATGCATGCATAGAGAGTAGAGAGTATGAACTGGGGTAGCGCTGGGGTTCCGGTTAGAGTTCCAGTTTAAGGAGTTGTGCTGAGAGTATGTCTGGGAAAAGTGAAGGGAGTACTGTGCATGGAGGATTCCAGTTAGCCTACCAGGGCCTTAAAAAACCCTTTTACAATAACTGTTGTTCTAGAGCAGTACTATCCAGCTGCCCCATGTACAAAGGAAAAGTCATAAGAGAATAACTGGAAATACTGCATGAAATAGAATATTGAAAAAACATAAATTTTATCAGGCTAGTAACTAGTCTAGATTCCAGTGTACTCGAAAGAGGAAATCTGGTAACCTGGCTGATTATAACAGGTGCCATAATTATTGTAACAGCCTTGTTACAATGTTGATCTGTATTTTTAATTGTAACAGAAGAGAATGTAATTGGTCTTTTCAGGTACAAATTTCTGCCAATATTGGCACTTTTTCATCAGTGCCTTAATATGTCTAAATGATGCAGGGGGCGACGGTTATACTGCAATGGGCAGTGATAACCTTACCTTTTAATCACCAACAGCATCTCAAAACATTTTACAAATCAAGAAACTTCTCTTTTTTGAATGACATAGCAGGTTTAAGTGTATCACTACTTAATTTACATCACTTTTTGATGATTTAGTGAGATAATAACATCAGACTGGTATCAATTACCAAATATTGTATGGTCCTTCGTTTTCTATACCAGTCATCAAATTTCAAAACATTATTATGGATCTAGGCAAAATGTTATCATGAGGATCCAAGTCCTACTGATCCAAACATTGGATGGTACGAAAAACTCAGCATAATTTTTACATGTACACTTTGCAAGTATTTAACTGGAAATCTTTTTAAAGTTGTTGTTGTGGTTTCTTCTTTTATTGATAAAAAACATCACCTAACCTCCTAACATTGGAACATTTTTTGGTACCAAAAAGTAAAGATGCTAATGACCTGTACCCATAAATGATACCCCTGATGCATTATAAACTCTTCAAGAATAATTAGTAAGATAAGACACTAAACACATTAATAATAAATGTTCTGGTATATCTTAAAAGAAACAGAATTAAAAAAACATCAAGACCCTTTCAACACCTTATTTATGATAGAAATCACATATTTGTGTGTCATTAATGGCCAACACTAAAATTTTACAAGATGACAGTTAAAGATGCTGACACTAAGAATAAAACACCAAATTCTTTATTTTCTATCTGTTTGATAGATTTAAAGAATGTCAAAAAAACAAATTGACATTATCTGTAGATACAGTTGATCAACACCTTTCTTTCATGAAAAAACAAATCAACCTAAAAATTAAAGCTTTCCAAACACTGCATTGACTGTGGTTTTAAGTTGATTATAATTTTATCAATAATTTGATTATAACAATGATCTATTTGATCCACCAATCATTGAATCAATCAATACCTTGAGAAAATGCTTTTTATCTCCAATATTTTGGAAAAAAATTACCCTCAATCCGATAGATGAATCTGGCGACCTGTCAGGTGAAAACCGAAAGGATGCTGGCTTTACAACACTTCTTTTCTTCCTATTTTTTTCCATTTCTTATCTTTATATAAAAAACACAGGTGAAATACTAGCACTTTTTACATTAAATCCTTCCTTTCCCACAGTATAAATATCCTCTTAATGTAATGTGATTTACATATCAACATATCTGAACTTTTACAAATCCTGCTTTTTTATAATAATGCAGAAAAATTTCAAATTTTTTGCACCACAACTACAGCAGTGTTTCTATATTCTGTTTCACTTTTCGTGCTGAATGTTTCATTCTTTCATAGATTGATATTTCAGAACACTTTCACCATGGAACTTTTGCCAGAAATATTTATGGCATATACATGTAACACACCAGGAAATATCTACAATTATTGTAACTGATGAAAGGGAAGCGAAAACACAAGAAACTGTGTATAAAGGTATACTGATTTATCTTGAATGTATCTGGTTTCACAAGATAATTCAGTAATGCTTTTAGCCCACAATTTTTTATCAATATATCATCATAGATTACAAACAGAAGACAACAGCTTGCAAATCTTATACATAATTCTCAAGGTCCAGTAACTTGCATCTAAAGAATATTGGATATTTTCATAACTCTAACGAGTCCCCACCTTTTACCCGTCCCCTCCTTCGATATACTGCATTGTTGTACAAGTTAAATGCTGGTTCCAACGTCTGATTTCGGTCATTTATAGACCCTTTACCTAACCATTGTTTAAGTCAAGGACCAGTACTAAATCCCTATCCTCCATAAGAAACTGTCAATTTTCTCAGAGACATAATTGGTGGCAGGGCTCGATATGAGAGGTTACAGTGATTTCAAGTCAACACCTCTAACCACTCATCATGGAGGCAGACAAAACTGCATCGGACAGTTGGATCAAAGAATTTACCGAGACATCCATGCGCTAAAGGACACCATCCAAACCCCCAGCTCACACCGCTGAGTTTCATTATTTGAACCTCAATATACCTTGAAAGTTCTAGACAGAAACATTAGCATCAATATCCTGATAAATGCAAACAGTTGTACGAAGTACACTATCTGCCCCTGGGTAGATAATTAATCTCTTACATTTGGAATCAAATTACCATTCATAATTGGCAGCAGAAGGCTCCGGAAATCTATCAGGTTACAGCATTGTGCGTCTCCGCTGGTGGTCAAATCGCCAGCATTTTAACCACTGAACAATTACTGGTCATCCAGTGACCATTCCTCCATAATCATACCATAATGTGACAGACAAAATGATTTATTAATACCATAATCTTGTCACAATCAGCCATAACATTGAGGCAGCTGGGTCTCTAATGGATTTATCTACTCAATATTCAATATTTATTCCATAAATTCTGTCACATAATCAATCAAATAACAGTAATTGAGGCTTTCAGATATTTCCAAGGTTGCACTTCCAAATCTGCCAGTTTTTTTAGTTAACACAGAGACGGACAATTGTGCAGACTATGGATTGTTAACACCAAACCTGTATGAACAGGCACCTGACTAACTTGCCACCTGCTTTGAGTAACTGAAACATTTTATTCTAAACTCTTCAGTTTTCAGATTAAAATACATGTAGTGCTACATTCACTTAAAGCAGTTATCTGAGTGGCAACTTTGTCATCCTGTTTGAGTGGCAAATCTATCATATGACTGAGTGGCAACTTTATCGATCCTGTTCCAGTAGCAACTTTATCATCCTGTTTGAGTGGCAACTCTGTTATCTGACTGAGTGGCAATTTTATCATCTGACTGAGTGGTAATTCTATCTTCTGACTGAGTGGCAAATCTATCATCTAACTGAGTGGCAACTCTATTTCCCAATGATGGCTGCTTAAGGCAATGTCCTCTCTATTTATGCATTTGTTATAAAAGTTTTGAACTCACCTTGGCGTAATCTAAAGGCTTGTCATCTTCTGGACATTTAAACACACCGCCACTGAAAATACACAAAATAATAACAATAAAATACAAACCCTTTCATCATTCTTATAATCAACCTCAAATTAGAGTTTCATTCTAACAGCACGTCTGAAGACATCGAGTTGCATGCACAACTGTAACCAGAACTTACAAATTCCAGAAAGGGACACAATTTTGGCAAAACTGGTGCAAGAGTTACGCTACTTGATGCTAATGATACCTTTAGACTTAAATCACAGTGAGATAACAGACACAAACAACAGGATGTGCATAATATACAATACAAAAGACTCTTGACCAGAGGCTCTCCTCATTCATGAAATAAAAAGTGAAAAAACAGTTAGTTTGGTTCTGAAAAGTCTGGTCTAAATATTGGATGATATTAATAGCAGAACATTACTGTACTTTTTCATGACTTAAATGATAATCACTTGTGCTGTTATCAACAAATAGAACATACCAGAACTATTGACAGAAATCTCCAATCCAGCAATTCCATAAAATCTATATGTTAACAATTACATAAACAATATCCCTAATTAATTCATCAATCACCGATCCACTGACATAATTGTTATATCAATTTCTATTTTTTCTGTTACACTCTAACACTTAAACCCGTGTGTGCAAACTTAACACTGTAAACAAAAGTGTCCATTAGAAGATGAGCCAGCTATAAATAACTTCACTTTATTAACTAAATATTTGCCAAAGAAGACAATAAAACCTGTAGAATTGATGTTAATGAACTGGAAATCCATAAATTGGCAGAAATAAAACCATAAACAGGTCCGGTATCTGACAGAAGAAAGAACACTGTCCATATTTTATGATCTTTTTACACACAATCTTTTATAAAATCATAAAGTTCCATTATCAGTAATATAAAAGTATTCTTGGAATGACGAGGTAATAGAAAGTCAACTGTTCCTCCAGATTCTAAGGAAATTGTTACTACATTGTGACTACAATCTGAAACTACATTTAATAAACAAACTCACACCTTTTTCTACAAAACAACACTTAGATTCCTTTTTCTATGAAACAACACATAGATTCTGAAAGTGTGCTACACCTTAATCTATAGGGACTTTGAAACACCTATATATATCAGTGAGACCTGCATCTAGATTCTAATAAAGACCTTAATACATTCTGCGCAAGTACTTGCACATGCAGTCTGTGAGACATGCAACTTGTACCTCACCTTCATGTATCTCTGACAAGTTCTGATCTCATTTCCTGGACAATTATTGTGCTGTGTTACAACAAAAGTCAAAAACATTTCACAAAATCACGGAAATTATCTGGTGATAAAAACATGAATATTTTACAGGTACCCACAGCTGAGGTGAGCTGCCACAGACCCTGATCAATACCCAGCATGATCCATTACTACATCAATCACAGACAGAAGCTTGCAGTAATTACGGTGCTTTGATTTGGTTCTTTGATTTAACCCTGGTTCTTTGATTTACTTGGCAAGGTCTGTGTTTCCAATCTTCTTAATTGAAAAATTGTTTCAGCAACTACTGTTTCTTTTTGAAATTGTATAACCCCACATAACGCAATCACTTCATTACAGTCAATTATGATGTAATAAAACTCTTAAACTTTTAATAAGAAAAAATTAATTAACTTTCGATGTTTGAAGCAAATCTCTTATAAAAGTGTTGTTTTCAAAAAATAAAAAATTAATTTAGTTTCTTGAAAAATACTTGCCTGGTGGGAACAGGGCAACAGAATAATTATTTTCCACAATGATCAATTTTGTCTGCTCAATGACCATGTGATTATCATAATATCTATATAAATCAAAATTACAGAATTACAAAAAATTAAGACAATTTTCACAGTGTTAAAATGCATACAATTCAATCATAGTAATTTATCAAACTTTATCAAGATATTATCTTCAAAGATAATGATATAAATGACTATTATCCATTCAATGTAAACGACCCTAGGTCTACCAAAACATAAACTCTTGATAAAATTTCTATTTTGACTGGACCTACAAGGTCAATGTTACAAATGTTACAAGTGTTTTTTATGGGTTTTTTGTGTGAATCATAGGTAATAATGGTTGATATCATGAACATGAAACTCTGTAGCAGACAAAATAATTACAATAATATTATATCCAAAGATCTGTAAGGCAGTTTTTGTTTGTCGCTCGACCCGCCGCCCCTATTTTTCGTATTTTCCAAAAAAAAAAAAAAAAAAAAAAAAAAATTTTTTTTTTTTAAATTTTAAAATCGCGAAATTAGAGTTCTGTTTATACAAGTGATAATGTCAAGAAGCTGCATTCGTCTATTGAATTTTTTCAGACCGATTTGGGACCAAAATTCAGCCCCATTCCATTCCTAGCATGAGTATATTTCCCCATTTTTGACAAAAATCCCCTCAAAATGAATGCTGACAAAAGTTTCTGATTAAATTAATCAAATGCTTGCCAAAATTGTTATAAAATGTAAGTTTCCATCAAAAAAACGTTTCATAATCACTTCTTGCAGTTATTTGATACCTTACAATTGATTAGTCAGTCGAAAATCGCGATTTTTCGTTTGTCATCTATTTTCAACCCAGTTTTTTAAAAAATTTTACCAAAGAAAACAGTGTTCAGAAGACTCAAAAACAGATAAAAATAGATTTGTTTCATTTGTTTCAACAATAAGCCGTGTTAATAGTTTTGTTACGACACCAATAATTTTATCTGAAAATTTAGTTATTTTTGAGTGCGATTTTGGGCCAAAATTCAGCCCCATTCCCCTCCTAAAATAATATATTTTATCCCCAAATGTTTTACCAAATATTACCCTCAGAATAATGACAAAAAATTTTGACTTACCTAAAATGCTGATAAATGTTTTTGATTAATTTAATCAAATGTTGGCCAAATGTTTTATAAAAATGCAACTTCCCATCAATCAAAAAGTTTCAGAATCATTTATTGCAATCACTTGATACCTTACATGTGAAAAAGTCAGCTGAAAATCGCAGATTTTTCGTTGTCACCTATTTTGCGACCCGAATTTTGTTATTTTCTCATAGAAACTGGTGCACACAAGACTCAAAAAAAGACAATGTATACAATGTTTTCAATTGAAAATAGTAGTATTCATTTTATTCATGTGCATTTTAACACCAGTGTCTGATGCTTTGTTACTGACACCAGTAGGGGGGGGGGGGTTTTTTATCTGAAAATATTATGTTAAATTTCTGTTTCTTCTCTATATAAGTGGGAAAAGAATAATGTAATAAAAGTCAACAAATTTTCAAGGGCATTTTGCTCCGGGAGGGGGTGTTCTTATGTCGGATTTTAGAAGAGAAAAGCAGGTCCACGATGAAACAAAAGTTTGTCATGTTTAAAAAAAGTCTTTTTTTTTTTTTTTTTCCTCCTCCGGTACGGAGCTTTTTAATTTCAAACTTCGAGTAACAAGTAATAAAAAAAAAAAAAATAATGGCCTAATCTACTCCAGTTATTTTAGTTGTACATATTTTAGCAGTAAGTAAGTCAAATTTCCTTTCTTTAATTTTTGCTTGATAATACATAAGTTACATGTATGGCTCAGATTTTGTATAATATTGACCAGACTTATCAATTATTGTTGCGATTCCACGGAAATGCTTATTTTTCATAAATTTCAAGTTCATAATTACGTATGAAGAAATGTCTAACTTTTACCTGTCTTAACTATCAGTCCTTTATTATGTCCCCTTATTTAAATCAATAAATGATTAACAAGATTTATTAACCAATTACATAAAAATCAGAAAATCACCACCACTGACAATGATTCACATTATGCCAAACTGTTGTCAATTACAACATCATGTAATTGTTGAAGCTCTGGTAACTGACAAATTGATTTACTTTAAAAACAACATTGTCACATACATCTGTTGGAAGATAAACACTGTAACCTGACACTGACACCTTATTTATCTGCAGTTCTCATCTTGTGTCAATATTTGTACTGCAACAGTAGTCACCATTCTGCCATCTTATTTACTTCCCTACAGTAGTGTATGATAGATTTACCCACCCTGCAAACAGACCAACTGGCTTGAAGGAGACTATCTGGTTCTTTTTGTGGAAGAGTCTTAATTATAGAAACAATTTAAAAATGAAAGGATTAAATCACCTGGAACATGCACTTTGTTACAACTGCTGAGTATCAAACACTGATGTATGATTACTAATGTCCATGACACCTCCAAGATAGTTCAAAATCTAAATTTCTATTTGTCTTATCTATATTCCACACATTAAATTTTATCACTGTTATTTTATATGATAACAACCACTGTTATCTTCTAAATGTATCATATAATGTATACTATTTTATGGTTTATTTTCAAATGATTGTAGTTATTAAGGATCGCATTTCCGCAACCATGTGTCTCTACAACTGTCAATTACATCTGTCAATCACAAACACTGACAACTGTATCAGATCTTTATCACCTGTTATACTCATCTAAATTACATCATTCTGATCACATTTCTCAGTTACTTTTTTATTATCATAATATAGTTACCTCCCTTTGATACAAGACCCCATTTGTAATTTTTCCAAATTTGATAATTAAGTAATACCTGTATCCTTCGATAGTAAAATCATTTGAGCCCAAGTTGACTCCTGTTTTAAAATGTAAATTTTAAGGTTATTAAAATCATATAAAAAACATGTATTAACTTACACAAGAGTTGTGGCTCTTTGCCTCAATAACAAACAATTCCCTGACATCATTCTGTCCTATCCACTTTGAATGACTACTTTCAAATTATAAACTTCTGAGATTCTTAGAGTTTCTTTTTATCCAACTATTATATTACTACAAAAACAATTGTTTTCATGGGCATGTGTTTCATGCACAAACACAGTCATATATTATCTAACTGTACAAACACTTATAGCATTTTCATTATGTAAATCAGTTATGATAAGGTCGATGATAACAAACATATGACTGTCTGTTATTATTACAATCATATCAAGATCAGTATCTGTCCTGTTGTTGCACTGATTTTCACCAGGAACATCAAAGTGGCTAAAATATTCTTTATCAGTATTTTGTATCTTTTGTTTTTACAAGATTACTTATTGTGATAACTTCATTAGAAGTTGCCACAACATTTTCAATTAACAATGAACCAGTATCTGATACACATATGATAATCAAAGGTTACCTAAAACAACAGTAGGCCTTTCAATTGAAATCAGCAAAATCCAGTGATGCAATATCAATACATATATATACATTAATAATGTTTTTACTCAAACTATTCCCAATGCAGTACAAGTGTAACATTACCAGTTTTTTAAAGAGGTCATATTTAGCGAAACAATGAACATCATAAGTTTACTAATTGCGTGATTTTAAACACATATAAAACAAGCATTTCCTGCTTACAAAAAAATGGTCAAATTATTTTAACATACCTCCAAATCAAACAAGTATTCTGCATATCATCCATATATTTATAATTCAATATTAAATTAACAATATTAATACAATTCTACAAGCAAATATATCAGTGTAACTATTCCATGACTTGTAAAATGAAATGAAATCCAGTGGCTAATAACTGTTCTAATTGCTCTGAACTAATGCTGACTTAAACATTGATTGATGTATTTAATTCTTCAGTGAACTTGAACATAAAGCTAAAATGTTTCATGCCGTACCAGATAACCATCGCTGATTCAGTCACCAATCAGATAACAGCCCTTAGACATAAGGTCTGACTACCCTACCAGTGTTACTGTGAACAAAGACACAGAAAAATGTTAATCAGAAATCTAGATTTTTCTATTGACAATTGTTTTATTGTTTCAATAGTAACTTTCCCTGACTGAAGGTAATTAAAATCTCTAATTTTATCTGAAACAAAGGTTTCACACCTGAAAAGTCATTAGCCACCCTAACTTTTTGTTATGTCACCGAAATAAACAACATTGAATGGTATGGTGAGTGATGAATGGCAGGTCCTTTTGTTTTTAATGTCTCCCATACATCCTTATGTGATCTAAGGAAGACTTTTTTGCGCCAACTTCTACAGAACTTGTCAATGAAATTAAGTGACTAAATAAAAAACTTTAAACACTTCTAAAATATAAATGTTGAGACAATTTGTGGCGTGCATACTAGGTGATAAAAGTGAGGTAGTAATAGTGTTTCTGTGTTGAAACTGACTGAAATGAAATTGTTTTATAGAAATGTTTTACGAATATATGAACTGCTAAGATGGTGCATGTTTGTGGAACTTGGGTCAACTAGGTGTGGTTAGGCTCACTGACAATAATTGCTGCTGCTCATGATATATAAGTACTGACCCCCAAAATGCTGCAAGTCTCATTTAAAATCATCCAAAGTCAAACCTTTTCATTGCTCTTAATTTGTTAATACAAGTAAAGGTTCTGCACTACCTGCATTTCCAGTAATCTTTCCTTTCACTTGACCACATTTCCACGTCTTATCACATTAAAGCCATATGTCTACTTTCACAAGTATTTGAAAAATTTAACAGACTATTTTGCTACTTACAACAAATGGAATGTGTTAAATATGGCTTCTCATTAATTCACATGTATTTCAATTTTTTTCTCCAAAAGTTCAGCTATTAAATTTACTAATGAATTTTAAATAGTATTGATTTGTTCTAGTTGGAAGCTTGTGTGTCACCTACAAATAGTTCCACCAGCATGCAAATTTTATCATAAAATGTAAAACAACATGAAAAAGCAGCTGTTCACAATTCCAAATGTGTAGCAAATTAAAGTGTTAATAGTTTTGCCAACCAAATTCGCTGACAGGAAAAATGGTGACTCAGATAATATTGAGAAAGATCTTGAACTATTAAGGCCAACATTGGACATATGTCAAGGGGTTATTTATGTCCTTGGTCTATTGAAGAAGATGATCTTTATAGCACTTACAGGGAATGGGCTATCTCTATTTAACCACATCAAACTCTTCAAGTTATGTCAGTGTCGACAGTGGTGAAAGTATTGTCTGTACAGGACAATACAAATGTCCTGACCTAATGTCCTATAGCTCATAGGCTGATGATAGGGCAATTCAGATTTATTTCAACCAATTAAATATAAATCAATCACAAGCAATGTTAAATTACTTTCCCAAGTTCCTTAATTGTTACTGCATTGAATTCTGTTCATTGTTCAAATGTCAGATCTGTAACATTCTTACTTAATGAAAAACATTGCATAAAACAGACGTGATCAAGTATACTTCAGTTACGTCTTAACTTTTATTAATCTATCCAGGATTTTGTCCTTTATTTAAATTGAAGTGTACAAAATAGGAAGACAATTTAACATTTTTACTTACTATCTTTTCTTGAACTGTTGCATTTCACGTCTGTAACTTTTATACAGTTTATCATTCATTTTGTTATCCTTTTATTTCCTGCTTTGCTTTGATATTATTCACAACCTCTGTTTATTTGCAAAAGTCTCAAATGGATATGTTTGTATTACATATCTCACTTATCACACAATATTACGAGAAAGCAAAATCATTTCTGCTCACTGAAAGATTTAAATGAATATTAATTTATATTTTAGAAAATTGGAATGAATTACAAAAAAAAAATGGTGAATTAATAAACTTTTTTAATGCAAGGTTATATCATATTAATAAAACGTGGTAAATGCTTTGTCAACACAAATCTGTCCCCTGCAAATGACTCACTTTAACCTTCAGTTATGATCACCTATGACCCTTTATGGGACAAATTTGACAATTTTGCAAATTAATTCAGGACCTCTCATTGACTCGTTTCATTCGATATATTCATGTATTGTAATTTTGTTATATGACAACCTTTAACGGAAGTTTGAACAAAGTAGTAACCACTTAACTTAAGATAAACATATGAAATGCATTCAACGGTAAATCTAAGCCGTAAATTTGAGATTTTGACGCTTTCTGCGGACAAAACAAGGAGGAAATGAAGATCATATCAATACCATGATAATTTCCTGTACTTCAACGTATTAAATTTTATAATCCACTTAATATCAAACAGTTACAGTAAAATATTTGTGCAAATACTTTGCAACTCCACCACACTTGAAGAAATTTAAGATACTTAAACGGTTATAAATCATACACAGTAAACAGGTAAATTAAACTGATATAAAATGACACAACATGGTAACAAACCAGCTTATCTGTCATATCTCAATAAAACTTTGTGGAACAATATATGTGACAACTTTAGAATAGCTGTGGCTGAAACTAGTCTAATATCTAATTTATCCATTTTCATTTAGTGTCCTTAATAAAATCTAATGGTTACTTAAAGTCTCAAATAAATCATCACCCAGTATTATTTCCCTGTTGTTTTTTTGTTCAATAAAAACGCCCCGCAGCTATATTCAATAGCACTTTGTTCTTTAAAATTTCCTTTTCAGATGAAATTATACACTGTGATAAGCAGGAATTTGTCATCAAACTTAAGTTCTCTTCATCCAATTAGATTTTGAATTTTATCGAATTAACATTCTTGCAATGTCAATGAAAATTCCTCCCACACCCCTCTCCTAACTGATACTTTCCTAACCTTGGAACATTTTATGTTTTTTTCCAGTGAGAAAACCCTGAAATAAAAGGCAGCATAATCTGTGATCAGAAACTTGCTGTTTCTGCTGAAATGTTCAGTGTCTATTCAGAGTGCTCTAAAAATAGCCATAGTCCTCTTCCGTTATATATAGTAATGTTAGTCTTACTTCTGTGACTTAAATGTTAAAAAGTGTTTAATTTGTACTTACTTTTTCACCTTTTCCAGAAGTTTGACACTGGCTTTGATAAGTTCACTTCTTGATAACACAGGCATTATCAGATTATGTCCACCACAAATATAATAGTGAACAAATTGGTGAGAATAAATAAGCTTTTATTAATCAAAAGCTTTTTTGTTGAAAATTTGATTTCTATCTGAAGCCTCTGGAAAAATTAAGTGTCCATAACAACTGTCAATCTTAAAAAGCACAAGTTACAAAATGTCACATATCTCAAGCAATATTTTTACACAACTTTATCAACTGGCATCAGATAGCCTTCTGTCTTCTTTGAATTGTGAAAAGGTCAGTTTAATTTGATAGAAATGTCACAAGTTGTCCTTATATACACACGTTTGTACAAACACTGTCTTTCATTTAAAACTAAACAAACACCTCTTTTACTGCCTTTACTTAAAATAAGCGTTACTAAAAATTTCCACAAAGTGTTTATGTAACACTAAGGTGTCAGTCCTTTGAAAGTGTTATTCAATTCAATTCAATTCAACTAACAACTTTGCACAACTGTTTAAAAACACAACTGCAAAGTTATAACACTGTGTGATCAACTAACACCTTTAATTCAAACTCCTCACTGAAAACAACTGCTCATAATCTATGATAAAGCACACAGTAATATTTATACAGAATTATGTGGTAATGTCCACTCCCCCTTTCTGTCCAATTGTCCAACACCCAAATTTTAAAACATCTGAATTAAATTTCATACAGATCTGCTGTATGGATGTGTTTTACATAACAATGGGTGGTCGGGCAGCTGTTAGCCTTGTCCTGCTGTGCAGCGGGCGTAATTTGGGAGAAAGTCAACAAAACATGACAGTGATCCCTTTCTTGTAAGGTGTTTAAATCCACTCAACCAACAGCAAACACTGGTTATATGATACTAAGTCCTTTGCACACAGACTTTGTTAAGCAGTTGTGAATTTCTTGTAAGATTTTTCACCTTTGCTTTAAAATTTGTATAATAAGGTTAGGACAGATGAAACAGTAGGGGTTTGTAACCTTTTAGGGAGCACAGTAGGTGAACTACTGAACAGTCTGACAACATATGGCTGTACCCTGAGGAGATCACACTTACAGGTGTCCTGTCAAATAAATTTTTAAAGGACATCAAATGATAAATAAATCTTAACTGATAATTTCACATGCAAGCACCTTTAACATTATGTTGACTTGCAATACTGAATTAAATTTGGACAATTTGGAAATACTTAGTATATAAGTTACTGTTCAATTTAGAAACAACCATTTTCATTTTCTGCTAGTCTATTTCTTTAACATCTTATTTCCAAGGTCACCACGGGCACAGATCAAAATATATAAATTTTGCTGAAGAAATAGTAACTATATTAAAATATTGCAAATCAAGAAATTATTATCACAATAATTAATGCAACAATCATGGAACTTTTTTTGTCGTCAATTTTTTTATTGAACAATTAGGTTGTTGAACAACATTTATTTGGTGTGATTATAAGAAACCATAGAATGAATTTCTCTTAATACATCACAAGCATCAAATCATCATGCATGTACTGAAAATAGTTTTTTTATGAAGGAAATACCAAAATATAAACCTTTCTGACACATATATTTTTTCTTTGATACTTGGTAAGTTGAAGTTATGTATGGAATTCACATGTTAAATGCATTTTAACCCTTTAATGTATGCTAATAAGAAAAGAAATTAAAGAAAAGACAAATTAAAGCACAAAATGAGAAAATAATCAAAATAAAATTTGAAGTGATTTTTACCTATAATCAATAGACGATAAAATTACCAACCATTAATGGTGTTTAATTCATCAATACCACAAATATTTTCCCTTTTCACAGAAGAAAAAGAAAAGCTTTTTATATAATTGTTTTATTGTAATTTGAACCATTTCCACTTCCTATGGTATAGAAATTTTGTTGGGAATTTAGACCACCTATTAAGTGTCCAGATAAAACTTAATGGGAGTGGCATCACACAAGGTTCAGTTTTCATACCAACTTCATTCATTCATTTTCATTTCTAATAGTTTATAGTCCAAACCTACCCTACACTTTCTCATTAGGTGAAACTGCAAAGGCTCCGGACAGGCCGGTGCAGGTTGAAGAGACAGATGCAGATACAAGGGAATCCAAGTATCAGAATCTAACTCTTTTACGAATACCTTGGTTCTTTTATGTGCTCGGTGTATAGCAACATTACACATGAGACTACATACAATGTACCTCTCGTTTCTAACCAGTTCATCTCCAGATGGGTGGGAAGCAATGAAAATAGTTCCTGAAATTTCAGTGCCCCAGCTGAGATTCAAACCATTCAACCATCGCATCATCTGCACTTCATTCATTATTAAAACTAAGCTTTGTAGGAACTGAATAAAATGGCCACATTTTCACCATGACTTGAAGGTATAAATATTATATTCAAAATGTAACATATACACTTTAACTTAAGTCTAAATTAGCAACTTTCACAACAAAGCTCAATGGTTAACAAAAGAAAGATATGATTTAGGTGTTTTACAGCTAGATCAGATAGAAGAAATATCAAGGGGACAGTCGTAAATATTTTACTGTGCTATCAAACAGCTGCTGTTAAGATATAAACACTGTTTGGAATTTTTACAATCATTTGCATTTATGATATTAAGGTATAAAGATAATTTAGAATTAAGACCATAATAACTATAGAATAAACAGCAAGGCAGCTTTTCACCTGCCCTTCGTGACTAAAGCCAACAGACCCAGTGAACATCCCGCCTTCTTACTTTTTCATACAACCTATCACTGATTAAAATCAGCATGACGAAACGAAGCCCGTCATTATTCATTCCACGGACAAAAACTGACAATTAGCGGATTCCCTACCACCTGACATGCGCAACGTATTTAATTTCGAAAAATCTATCGGCACGTGGAGCCTACTGATGCGATTATGGTAACATATTCATACGCTGTCATTTTCACAGTACGTTTACATCAACTTGAGCAGAAAAAGAGCATTTGCGACCATAAAAGAGACATAATTACAATAAACCGACCAAGGGTCAATAAAAATTTTAAAGCTTGAAAGTACTTTGAAGGGCAAACACGCGCCTACCTTTTACAATGATATTAAGATACTTTGTTTAATTAACGGTACCACACCTGTTGTTGCCATAACAACGTTACAAAAAATGACAGGTGTCCAATTTATTTTTCAAAGTTGATTACAATTCTTTCTGTAAATCATAATGTGAAAAATTTTAACTTCAAAGGCAGAGTGTTTGTGGAGATAAAATAATTCATATTAAAGGAATTCAACAAAAGACGAAATGTCAAGTGGAAATGCATTGCCATAGATTAGTGCACTTGACCAGATGTTGAAGTTGGATTTCAAACATTGTTAAAGCAAATTTTGTTCATGAAAAAAAATTAATTGAATAATTCAAAGGAATAAATGATGCAGATTCTTTTATACAGTTAAAAACATGAAGAGTCTCTAACATTCAAACCTAATTGCTGTTACTCATTCATGCTGTAGCCTTCATATTTGCTTGTCAGGAGGTCTCTGACTTAAGGTACCATTATAGCATTTTCAATCAAATTTAAAAACGAAACAGATGTCTTTAAAGACTCTTCAAATATCAGGGAAAATCCTAATAGGAACCACAATTCTGAAGCTTGCCCTCATCAAACTTAAGCCAAAATCTCATTTCAAAACAGAAATAGTTTACCTTTTGTCCTAAGTTAGCAATCTATTTTCCTTATTCCTTTTTCATTTTATTAATCACTACACTTTTAGAAGCTATTTAAACTTTCTGCAGGTTTGGTATTTTATAAGATGTTGTTTCCCATCAGTATGAACACTGTTGTCTCTGCCCTAAATTTGATAAATTTTTCTCCCTCAAATTTCCAAGGAATTCTGACATATCCATCAAAACTGTCATAAAAACAATTTCCCACCTGAAGGCCACTTTTATCTTTCCCTTTTATCTTCACAATAACAGATATGTTAACATCAAGAATGTCCAATTTAGAATACACATTACATATGTCTGTAACATAATTATGGCCCTTGATTGATTACATATTACCCAAGGGCAGATAACTGAGACAAAGTGTACAAGAATATATTTATTTATGTTAGATATTACATATAACACATTCATAGTGGTTTCTGCAAATTAATGACTTACACAATTACATTTGTATATATAAAGCACAAAATAAAGATAAGACAAAGTAACTCCGGGAAGTCCTAATATGTCTAACCTGCTTCGGAAGGTAACATTGTCAACATCTATTTTCCAAATAAAGGTACAATATACTTAGTAACTAAAGAAGAGATACAAATAGTCTTCAGAGTTCATATTCCAACAAAAAACAACAACAACAACTATACTGTTGCAGAATTTAGTTAAGGTGCAGATGTCGTAGCTGCTCTCAAGGTAATGTCAAACAGAACATCTTTACCCATCAATCAAAATTTTAATTATTAACCTGTCATAATTACATATTACAATTTGTTGCCATGATGTAAAATGTGATAAAAGGACAGTTACAATTTTATGGAAATGATGTATGGTGTTTTTGCACACTGTCAACACTATTCTGTGAAGTGGGGGACAAACTGCCCCTTAAGGGACAGCACTGGCAATAAACTTGTTATTTTGATTTTACACCAAGAAGACTCAAACATTTGACAAATTATGGCAAAAAAACATTTTCTAAGTTAGCTCAAAGCAATACACTTTTAGTGAAACCAGACTCTGCTGTTGAGTACTTAACCGATTGATTGTGGGCCATTCTACAGTTTGAGCCCCACTATTGACAACAAAAGTTTGAAGTGTTTTGAGTAAAACTTAAGTCCAATAATGGTCCTTCATCTTGCTGAGAGCGATCCTCAGCAGCCTGTACATATCTCAAAGACTGTTGTTATGTCTGGCATAAAACCAGAGAAAATCATGTTTAGTCCCTCTCCTATGTTAAGTTATTTGTACATCGCAATGTATTCTGCAGGACAACAAACCATTGTCAATTAAATAACTAATCTATATTGTTGTTACATCAAACACACAACCGACAACTTCCTCACAAGTAACTGAGCTCAGGTGGTCACCTGTTCTGTCATTGTTTTTGCCAGATCCTCACAGACATCATTTTTATACTGTATGGGAAGAAAAAAGTGTAATTTCAGAGGCTGAAATCAATAAAGGAAGTTGGTTTTACTATCTTAGTGCTGATCTACTATTGCAATGAATGTTTAATTATCTCCCCTAATTATGTCCACTTTACTGGCTCTAGAGACCTAATTAGCTTTGATTTAAGAACCTGTTGTACATGTGCCAGTGTTGTACATGTGCCACTGGATGTATTTATTCTGATAAAATCTTTCCTCATTAGGCCTGGACTACAATACTGGCTGTATACATTTATCCTTTAATACTATGAGTTCTTTGGGAAATTCAAACTGAACACAGGATCTACAGCTTCACTTATCATGGAAGTGTCCACATGCAACAGGAGGAACAGAAGTAGTATTAAAGCGACTGCACTCCAAATTCTGAGTAAATTTTATTTTTTTGGTAAAATCAATATATATTCAATTTGTCAGCATCAAGATTATTTTCTTTGTGTAAGAGCTAAAAATAAAGGTAAAAAAAAATATTTACCCTAGCCAGGTTTTGAACGTCGGATTTTTGGGCTTACAGAAATTACAGGGGCTTACCACACACTACGGAGTCAGCGATTTGATGCGAGTTAAAAATATTGATATACCAAAGAGCCCACCCGCGGGGGGTTAGTCAGGGGTGATATCTCTACAATAAAAGTAAGCAAAACAACACATTTTAATGTTTCTTTTGTTAGAAAACTTGTCACGTATCATAATACAAGCCCCTGATACAGTAATGACAATTGTTTTCTTGAAATTGAAAATTTTCTTTTTTTATCGTAACTTGTCCATCTGGAGTGCAAGTCAAGAGTCTTGAAAAATCCTACAGTTAGATATATCCAGCGAGAGATCAAGAGTCATAGTCAATCTGAGTCTCTCAAACCATTGACTTAAATTACTGAGTAACCTGAACATTGCCGTAAAAAAAATTATCTAAATTAACTCACAGGCAAACTTAAAGGATATACATGTAGTATATAGTCTTTAGATTATTTCATTGTAGAAGTTATCATGAAGTCAACTGAAAAATGTAAATTTCTCAGTCTTTACCATCTGAAACAAAGAAAGAGGGGCCTAGATTTATCATAGGTGCCTCATTAGGTAACAGATAACCATTAACTGGTAATAGTAGGATCTTTTTTAAAAGAAAAATGAAAACAGGTGAAATGGGGCATACCAAATCTATCAGCTGTAATCATTTTTATTGTAAAACACCTCATTATCCCTTCTCACTATCTCTACAATCTTATAACATCTGCTTTAATAATTTAAGGGACTTTTTTTTTCCTTATGGGATGTGCTTCAACTGAATGATGATCTGACTTTGAAGGCAAACAGGATAATTATGTCTATGCAAATTTTGTTTAAAATGACCAGAAATTTTAAGCAGTTATGGCAACAATGTTATATATTTTATAGCAAACTGCATCATTGGATCAAATTGAACATACACAGATGTGGTAAAGAAAGTTCTTTGTAGCAGCAAAAACTATTATAATTTACTAATTAATCAGGTATCAGGGTAAAACAGATGCTTTTCAGGGCTCTACTTAAAAATAAACTATTAATACCTAACAAGATCCTTCCATTAATATGTCACTTCAAAATAAGAATGAAAAATTTATGTCCATTAAGAAGACAAGGTGAGATAAACATATCTGGACATTTATCTAACCGCACCCATAAATGGATACAGGACTAACACAATGTGCTACCAGCAACAGCAACTCTTTGAAAACATCATACCTTTTTACGATTTCAATCATTCTTTCTCATCTTTACAATTAGAAAATAACACCATGCAAGCTCAGAGTACATTAAAGTTTTATAACGGTTTCTGACCAAATTAGATCCTTCCACAATGTGGAAAGAAGAGACATGGAAGATAATATCCACGAAACCTTTATGCGTCTATATGACATGCTTATTCATAAACATTGCATACTCATTTGTCTTTAAGTTGAAAGAATGACCATATTTTACAATAAGATACACAGGAAGACAATTACATGCAAGATAGATCTAATAGTAAATAAAGAAGTAAAAGGAATGAAAGTACTAAGTAGCACTGAAATAACATAGCCTGCTAAATGTATGCATTAACATGTAGTAAACAAGACAAATGAAACTGCAACATTCATAAATAAGCAAATCATATACCTCTAGATGCATTAGAATTGTCATAAAGATGCATAGTCAGTTTTACGTAGGGAAAAATCATGAGTGTAATCTATATGACATGCTAAATATTCATAAATGTTGCATGTTCATTTGTCTTGTTTTTAAACATCTTACACATAGTCATGTAATCTGCCAAAAGGCTATGCAAGATCATTTAAACACAAATTTTTAACATTCTGACCAATTTTCATGATATGCTCTGAGATTGTGTTAACAATGTTTTTCTGTGATTTGACCTAGTGACCAGGTTAAGGACCAAAGTGACCTAGATTCAATCTTAACCTACATTTCGTAAAATCAAAATACTATGGGTAGCTTTCAACTGAGAATTGTACCATTAATTATTCAATAGGGTGCCAGCTGAAAAAATGTCTGTCAAAGGATCATTTCTTTTTAATGTAAATTATGTAAATATACTCAGCATGGTGTGATGCAATCAGTATATTTTCTGACTTATATAGTTTCACCGAAAATGTATAGGTACTTTCTAACAAAGGTGGGAACTGTAACTAAATCTACAAACAGTCTATTTTTCTTTTTTTATCCATTGTGACAATTTGATTCATAAAACACAATCAATCAATTAAATCTCCCTTTACAGCAGTGAATATAAAGTTACAAAACAAAATTACAGAATTTTTACATTTTATTTCTTAACAAGTTAAAACGATATTTGACAATGACAATAAATTGAAAGAACACTGCTGAAGGGAAATTGGCAGGCTCTATCCAGATTTATAAAGAAAAGGAATAAAAGCATTATTTCTGTATTGGAGCATGTGAAAAGAAACTCTATCTTTAATTTCCTGTCCCTTCTATAGCCAACCAGTGATTCAATCTAAATTTAGCACTATTAACAGTATTGTATGAAAACATTTGGGCCTTCAACCTTAAAAATAAAAGAAATATAAAAATAATCCATACTGAAAGATAGATTAATAACAGTGTTTTGTCCTGGAACACAGGTGTCATCTGCTTAGGTGTAATATAAGAAATAAAATCCCTAACACTATAAAAAAATATGCAAAAAGAATTGATACATAAGGTAAAAACTCTTAAAGGAAAAAAAATTCTGAAATCAATATGCATTAAAATCTGTCAATGACAATTAAATATTTATTTGAATTATATTATGTCAAAGGCAGTTTTTAAGTAGATTAAATTTATCAAGGCAGAGTTATGGTTCTTGTAGAATGAACTCCTTTTAATCATGGAAATTTACTGAATTGCCATTAATTGTGATCAAAATATTACCATGATTATTTGAATTAACAAAGGGAGATAATAAATATCATTCTAATAAATAACAGTTATATTTCTAATATATATAGTGTCTACCACCTTCAAAGTAAAGTTTCATTATCATTTTGATTATTATAATGAAAGTACTGACATATTGTCAAGGAATGGAATAATAATGGAAAAGGTGGAACTAACAAAATTAGGTCAATTACTTTGAATACTAGTCGTCCAATTTGGTTACAGCTGGTCACTGCTCTTAAAAAAGTTTTGATGAATACGTTTTTGCCATGCAATACTGAAGATCTGTTCTTGAATTTTTCATGGATAGGATTTTTTTTTGACATCCATGTAACATAAAAACATACATACACAAACCAACATATATAAATGAAAATGGCCATTCTTGTAAGAATTATATGAGACTCATAACTTTTTGCACAATAAATATCACAATTACTACACTTATAATACAAGGTAAAAGTAGATAACCATCGCTAATCCAAGCCTAAATGCATAAAAGTTTTTAGGTAAAAAACTGAAAAGGAAAACGCACTACTGGCATGAAAAAAAGTCTTAAAAATCAAAATCAGCCTTGATCAGATCAAGGATGAACTGATTACAATGATTACCTAAACTAAAAAAGACGACAAAAAACAGTTCTAAGACAAGTGACATATACATGATCTACATAAAACAGTTCTTGAAAATTTAAGTTTAGAAATATTACGAATAAAGTAATATATATTTACAAAGAAAAAACACGACGTTTAAGAATGTTAAAACAGGTTTTGGCACAGAGTCTAATTAATGATTGACTAGAAAACAGGAAACTGAACTGGTCGCTCTGAAATTTGAAAAATCGGCTCAACTACTGTCGCCTTAGCTAATAATCGCTCTCATATCACCATAAACAGCACAATCTAACAAAACAGTAACTCATCCTCAACTATTTACAAAAAGGGCATATACGATCCTCTAACCTCAGGTTTTCAAATCTTCCAGTTTCTATCGTTAGGAGCGACCCCGCATCTAAATTTACAAAGCTGACCTGTGTTTAGGGGGCAAAACAACTTGCAATATTCTTGGTACTCCTGCTAAAAGTACGATAGGTTCAAGCTTATTTCGACCCTGACCAGAAGTACCTACAACATGTTTTTGAGGCAGACCAATCGGACAGATACAAGTTCATAACCAGTTTTGCAACATTGTCAACGAATGACGTTGTGTAAAGGCACAGACAAGTCATGATCGAAAACCAAGCAAATTCCATAAATTTCTTTACAAAATGAAACCAGTTTTTACAATGCAAGACTTTAGTAGCCCTATTGCAATACGTTGTTCAGTCTAGTGTTTTGTCTGGGAAGACGTACCCACAAATTGGCAACGTTTTCCACTGACGTACGATAGGTGGTACCCATCCCATTTCCCCAGAGATGGCTGCATTTTGGAGTATACTTGCCAACACCCAGATAAAATCTCATGGCACGATATGGACTGCATTTAAAGCATGTAAACGATTTGAACCCCATACTGAAGAACCATATGCAATTACAGGCCAAACAATAGAGTCATACAATTAGTGAAAACATTGTGAGGTACTCCACCTACAATTTGCATTTAGCAATAAGCAAACCCAATGCCCGACTAGCACTTTGTGCTACCATTTTGGCTGTTCGTTAAAATCCAAATGCTCCTGCAGAACCATGCCTAAGTATTTGTACTTATCTACAATACTCAGAATTAGGACCGCTTTAAAAGTATACTCAGACCTAGCTTCAGATACAGAGCGGAAGTGCTAACATCTTTTTCTGTTTTTGACATATCATTAAGGCAACACCAATCATGTAAGGCATTTAACAGAATTTCAATCTGCTCATTCTGCCAATAGAACTACATCTGGCATAAAGAAGTATACAAACTATCTCTATCAAATGAATACCTACGTCAAACGATTTTAAATATAATGCTGACATTATGTATAAATTGAATAGCAAGGGAGATAACACACAGCCTTGTCTTAATCCACAGTGTACATCGAACCATTCCGTTTTGAAGGAATTTATTCTGACACAGGAGGCCACAGATGAAATATAGAGATTTTACAGCTATGGATATGTTGAGAAAATTTCTTGACAATGGATACAAGAATTTCTTGAGCTGTTCTTGAAAATATAAGGACATCATTTGAGGTGTAATGTTTTCACACTGTATAGCTCAATATAGACATAGAAGTTATATGAAACATATTATTGTTTTAATGATACAGTTATAGTATTACTATTTAGCCCTTCAACTACACTCACACTTACTGCAGTAACAATCAATAAAAATTTGACACTTACCTGTAAAAAGTAAACTGATCAGCTTTTAATCAAATGCTGTTTTGTTTAAGGTTAAATATTTACATGCTCTTACAATCAATATATAGCTTGAAAGATTAATGAGTTTTAAATAAAACTCTTTTTTTTAACACATCATTTCATACCACACACATTTTACATTCAAAAGAGCAGAAAACAAAAGTCAACAATTTCAGGTAGTTACCTAAAGCAGCAACCAGCAGTCCTGTGTAATCAATTGATTGATAACAGTAAACATTTAAAGAAAAAACTTCAAAGAAAGGTATATTTACCATGTGAAATATATATAAGCTCATTAATAAAATTTAATTCAAAGATTAACAAAAAACTCTTGACAATCTTTTCTATTTCTATTTCATGTTTTTCCAAGTTTATAAGGCTAAAGAAAAGAGTTACCGAATGACCAGTAACAATTGTGACGTACTAATTTATAGAACTACTTTAAGTCTCTTGGAAATTTTGGCGCCTTTAAATTCTATAAAAAGAATTGTTTTCATGTATTATGCTTACAGAGTATGTAAAGAATGTATTTGACATTTTCAAATCCAGGAAAATATTTCAAATCAGATTACTTATATACAATGCCTTACATGTCGCTGTAACCCTTTTAGACGAATTTTGGCAGGACCTGCAGACTTCTTGACTTTACTGTACACTTGATTGGAAATAATCTAGCTTATAATAATTAAATGGACCAAGATTTTATAATTTTCTAATATTATTTCAAATTATTCTACTTTCACAACGCAATCATATTGTGTGGTTTTTGCCTGTTTACTTTGTGGTTTATGAATATTGCATGAATCATTCTTAATCAGAAAACCAGGTCACCAAAAATTACAACCTCAGCATTTTGTGGTTTAAAAATTACTCTGGATCTAAACAGTCAGAACTTACATGTATTAAAGTCCTATGATCCATTCTAATTTGCTTCTATTAAATAATTAGTTTCCAGACTGAACTGTGTTCCATTTACTTTGAAATTCTGTTGATATATACTGGGTATGCCTTTGTTAATATATTCATTTTTTCTTTCATGAAAAAGTGTTGTCAGAAATCCTTTCTTACTTTTGGAATTATTATTGAAACTTGCAATTGAAGAGAGCAACATTGCGAATGTTTTCTGGGTAAAAGTCAGTCAATTTTGTTAGTGAAACATCTTTCTTGGTACTTTAAGTGCTACTGACATAATTGTAACATCCAATACGGGTCGTACCGATTATACCTCGAACGAGGTTGGTTGACCTAATAAGCACAATTACAAACAAAAGTAACATCCAAGGTGATCATACATGTCCTGGGCAACTAAAAGTTACTTGTGCTGGGCATAAACCCTTGGGCCATTATTTTTATACTTGTACTCAAGTTTGAAATTAAAACTATAGTATGAGAAAAAAAAAAAAAATTTTTTTTTTTAATACAACGTTTCATTGGACCTGCTTCTCTTAAAATCCAACATGAACACCCCCTCCCGAGCAAAATGCCCTTAAAATTGTTGCTTTTAGGGAAAATACATTACCCGGGGAATGTGATTAATGTCCCAGGGGGCTGGAAAAAATTACTAGACGAATGCATTTGTGGTCTTTGTCTGATCACGACCTCTAATTTCACACTAGATTTTGAAAAAAATTGAAAAAATTT
Organism: Saxidomus purpurata; assembly: GCA_022818135.1. Lineage (NCBI taxonomy): Eukaryota > Metazoa > Mollusca > Bivalvia > Venerida > Veneridae > Saxidomus > Saxidomus purpurata. The sequence continues at coordinate 13,319,073 of JAFMSR010000007.1, forward strand.
TTTTTTTTTTTTGAAAATACAAAAAAATACGGGGGGGGGGGGTTCGATTAACGACAAATCAAGTAACTGCCTTGATACAGGTATTGCTGGAGCATGTGGTCTTTGTGATCATCCATCACCACACAGATGTTGTACTCGGATTAAAAAATAGTACTACATGCAACAAGTTAAGCCATCCTATCCCTGATTTCTAAGAATGATGTACATTTTGAGCCCTGAGCAATGAATGTACTTTGAGCTCATTGTAAACAACAGTACACATAAATTTATCTGCTCCCAGCTAAAACAATGATCTGAATAGAACAAGGGATAGCATGTGCAACATATAAAATATACCACCTGTTGGAAATGACATACCTTAGTACGAACTTTAATATTGTTTCCCTGGAAGATAATATTCTGGTGACTTTTTGTCTTTCATTTCTGAGCCAGTGACATTCCTTAATAGCTATTTACAGGTACTTTCACTGACTCACAAGAACTGCATGATCAACTCTATCATTAATCAAATGAACTGTAGCAGATAAAACAGCAGTAGTTCCAGTAAACAAGGTGACACAACAGATTTAATTACTGTTACAGAGAATTTCAAACAATCAATTCTCCAGCTGTTATCATATCTGGATGGGTATGTTGAGAAAGGTAGGCACAATGTTCACAACCAGGTCTTGACAATTTTAACTTCACAGCAAGATTTAGAAGGAACTAATGCAGTTCACAGTAAGGTACCAGGAAAGGTCTGGGGTATTCTATTTCAACTATCAGTGCATTTACCATAATGCCCTTGCTTTATTTTTATACAACATTGTTGTTAAAGGTGGTCAATTACTTTTAAGCAACATTTTATAACAATTTTTACTTTTTGAATATTCTGTTAGAGATTTATTCAATGAACAAAAAGGCCCATTACACAGAGTTAGATCCCTATCAGAAATTAACATTTTATTAACTTTTATAAAATTTTGTTATTACTCCCCTTTAATATGGAATTATTTAAAACGTTGGATATTTCTTTTTTATTTCAATATAATTTCTACTTTTACATTTGAATTGGTTAGATATACAAATATTTCAACATTCTGAACCAAAATGCAAGTTTTAAAACTACGTGTAACTTCTGAATTCATTTATTTTCAATCTATCTTGGGTGCGCACCCAAGACAGGTAAAGGGAGGTCATAATAATTGTTCAAACTTGCATTTCTTAATATCCATCTAAAAACATAATTTTTAATGCAAATATTTCACAAATATAATGCAAAAGGTCTTATATTAACTATTTTCTTAAGCAATGTATGTGTATACATTTTTTACTAATGATAAAATAACTCTATCTTGGTTAGGCAACCAGGATAGGGAAATCAAATTTTAAAAATACCTCCAGTGAAAATCTTACTTGAATTAAGCGCTAAGTGAACATGAATGAGTGAAAATGATCAGATGTTAAAGTTTCAAACAAATGCGTTACATGGCCAAATTCTAATTATATACCTTTAAAGTAATTCTGGAAGAACGCATTTCAAGCAGCTGAAAACAATGTTGTAATGACTCAGCAACTTTTTCTTCATATCAAATAGTATAATATGTCTGTAAAGAGAAAATATAATATCATGTTATCATGCCAGTTTCTCTAAAAATACCCATGTTCTAGAACACATCTGTTTCATGTGAATAGGAAAGGAGAAAAAAAACCAGTAGCAATCAAAGTGTCAGTATGACATAGCAGTGTTTTCTGTAAACAGTGAGAACAAAATTCTGCTATTTCTCCATTATTACTGACAAAAATATGAAGTTGTGATTTCAAAAGAAATGTTCAACATGTCATTAGAGACAAAAGCTGTTACCAGACATTTTAATAGATTTGAAATGCAACAACATTCCAGGTATGGTGACATATGGAGGTAAAATAGAGGTAGCTGTAGCTCTGTTGTAGATGGAAATTTTTTTGTACATGGGGAGTGAGAGAGGGGAGAGGGAAAATGAAAAAGGGGGTAAAGGGGCAAACAGGTGAAGAGGGAAGGTGGCTGTGGCAGGTGATACAGTGTCATAGAAGACGCAAGAACAGTTCTATATATGGTATTTTTCAGAACTGTGCATGTTAAATGCATAGATTTACAGTAGAAAAATGAACAAAGTGGTTGCAAAAAAATCTTTCACCTATAGATGTTTACAAAATTATAAGTCATATAACATTTATGCTGTAATATGTTTGTTCAATATTAATGGAACTAGACAGTTTTTCATTGTGGTATGAAAAAAAAGCCCAAACAAAATCAAACCATAACAGATCATGGTTCACAAATCATGTTTGATGGCAACTAGATAGAAACCAATGGTGCTCCGAGCTTTAATCAATTCTGTTTACTGTCACTGTTAAACCTATATGAAACACTGAATATAATACATGTAACAGAGTAACTTCATGAATCATTTATGCCACAAAACAAAAATATCAACTATCACAAAATGTAATGGGGATTTAATGTTGTCAGTTTACTATTCATTTTTACAACATAATATAAATATTTTCGATCTTTATAGAAGTTAATGAAAAGAGTATATAGAAGCTTGGTTATTGATTAAAGAATCATATTAAGACTGAATCAGGTTTCTCAATTAAAGCTGTACTGATTAATACTACCCTAGGGAAAGGGATTTTAAGTGGAATCAAATTGCCGAGTCTTACAAAATCCAGGGCTTACCAGTGCTGAGAATTAATTAACTTGATATGAATTAGTCAAACATTCTAATATTCAAAATTCAAAAGAATGGTGTACCTAAAAAAGCAAAAACAAAATTATAATAATTAAGACACAATTTAGCATAACATGACTGGACAAAAATCTACACTTTCTAATAGTTCTATATTGGTCTGGTGGTATTTCTGTAGAACAGAAGAAATGTGCATTGATATAAATTTCTAGCTTTGTGGAATGATATCTGTATTTCGGTGGAATGATATACACATAATATCTGCAATCCCAGGGGAACAACATTTACAACCAAAGTGGAAAGATATATGTCTTACTCCTAGTGGAATAATATCAGCATCCCCCAAAGAATTGATATATACACCACTCCCAATGGAATGATATCAGCATTACCCAGTGGAATGATATCTGCACCAATCCTAGTGGAATGATATCAGTATCCCCCAGTGGAATCATATTTACACCAGTCCTAGTGGAATGATATCAGCATCCCCCAGTGAAATGATATCAGCATCCCCCAGTGAAATGAAATCTGCACCAGTGGAATGATTTCCTTTCAATCAGTTGAATGATATCCATACCCCCAGTGGAATAATATCTAAATGCACCAGTGGAATGATATCTGTATCCAGCAGTGAAATGATATCCATGCTTTCAATGGAAACATATCTGTATGCATCAGTGGAATGATATCCATGCCTCAGTGAAAAGATATTTACATCCAGTAGTGGACTCAGTGGAATGATATATGCATCAAGCTTCAGTCAAATGATATATGCATGCATCAGAGGAATGATATATGTACCTATCAGAATATTTTGAACAGATAGGCACAGGTCTTTAATATAGCACAATTAAATGGGAACTAGGTAACAGTTAGAGGCTAAGTAGAGAAGTTTATAAGACAATAAAGGCCAACATTATGTGAACAAAGCTTTGCAGTGCCTGGTTTGCTAAGACTTTGTTGTTCTTCAATAATTAAGTAACCTCCTAGATTGATTTAACAAAAGTTCCATGTTAAAACAGTTCCTTGTCAAGTGAATCAATAGCTTTAAAATGAGGTTATCATATATATTCCAGCAATTACAGCAACTTCAAATTATATCACACAAATCAATATTTTCTGATTGCTACTGTGGAACAATTAATTCTTTGTTGCTATTATCAGACAAATCTATCAAAAGATTCATATGAAGTTTGAAGAAAAAAAGAGAATTCAAATAATAGGTAATGTTAGAATGGCATGGACTACATATCAGTGGAAAGTTTTAAAGTTCTACCATACTTCATAGAGCTGCAGCGTTGCCTTGCTATTTATTGGTATATGACCAAGCCAAAAAATGATAGTCTTTGAAATTTATGACGATCGTTTGGCAAAAAGTCATCAGAACCGATGATAAGAAATGAACATTGATTGCCTTCAACAGCGGAAACAGGCAATCAAGATATAAAAACAAATCCTTAAAAACTATTGATTCAATCACTTATGCATATATTATCCTATTATCCGTAGTAATATTGCTATGATTTGCCACCGTACCATTCAGGTAGATCTTAAAATGGGACGATATAAAAACTGAACAAATATTTTAACACCATGATACAGGAAACACTTAACTGTGTCAACAGAGGTTGAAGAATTAAACCTCTTGACAAGCCAACATTTTTTGGGGTTCAAAATTAACCCTTACCCTATATTTGTACTGCAAAAATTTCAATTTTCATGCATGTTTGTGTTGTTTTTATGCCATGTTAATGATAAGTTTGTACATGCATGATGCTGTAAGAGTACTGCGACATTGCTGTTTTATCAGATATAAAACCCTTCATTTATAGAAGTCACAGATTAAGCAGGCACCTAATCAGCCTAACAGTCAAATGTAAGATAAATTAAATATGTAGCAAGTAGCACCTTGTTTCACTTGACAACTTCTGCTGTCTACTGAATAATGTTCATTATCCCCTTAAATTTCTAAAATGATTTTGTAGTTTAATTTTTCAAATTGGACAATACCATTAAATTTTAATAGTTGTTCAAACGGGTTGTCAGTGAAAATATAATGACTGGTTAGCAAACAGTGGAGATCATAGTAAGACTGCATTGAAGTGCTAGCTGATCATGATCTGTAGTGGTTTCTTAGACAGAATCATTCACAGCCAGGGTAAGGATTACTAATAGTCTGAGAAGTTTTGTGGATTACAATCTGAGCTATCCACAGTCATTTAATTGCTTCGGATAAAAACATTATACTTCAATTTTTACCAATCCTAAGTAAGTGTGAAAATACACTAACATATGTTTCTTGTGACAAAGTTAATCTTCTGTTTCTGACACTGATCTCTAAGCAAATAATAAACACAAAGATTTGAACCAATTATGTTTTTAAAGCACTTAAGTTATTATCTTTGAATTGAAAATCGAAACTGAAAAGCGGAAATGCCTTTAATCCTATAAACTTAATAGCCATGGGTAAGGAAGTCCGGGTCATTTTCGGTCAGACTGCCCAATACCGAAATTTTGTCTACATCGAGAATATTAATCCATTCAATAGGTATTTGTGTAATGCATTTACTGTTGAAAAGTACATTTTTATATAATACAATATATGAATTAATATATACATTACGTTATGTAAATAAAGGCACTGAAAAAGCCCTTGTGCTGGGTCAAAGCATAATGACCAAACTTTTGTAATAGGTAAATATGAAAAACCTAATCATCATTAATGTTGCTTTCTCTATTGATTATTTTGTATAAATTTGTTCACCTGGGAAGACAACAGTATGAAGTCAGCTGTTGTCTCTTGGCACATATTTCTATAGCAACATGCTACCAGCTGCACAAAAACATGTAAATGTGAAATGTAATGTACATGTAAATTAGATAGCATGCTGTTGTCTCCGGGCCAAACAAAACATATTTAGAAACAACATTTATCAAGAAGCATGGATGTAGTGGACACTGGAATTCAGACTCTAGATGAAACACAAAATATTTTACAGGTGGAAAATCTTTCTGGCAACTTGCTTTTCAAGAGACAAACTTCATCTTTCTGCAGTCATAATTATTCCTTGGAACTGTTTCAATTAAACTAGCATAAGAAACACATGTTTATAATCTAATAATTAATTCTGGCATTAAACTTTGAGAATTAGGGTTGATACACGATTGTATTATTTATTTAGTTCAAGCGGGATCCTACCATGAACACACATGTATCTTACATATTTCTCTGATACGAGATCATTAAAAAATATTGAAAGGTATGTCCTAGATACAGTTTAGTTGTTGCTAAAATGTTACATGTGGCTTTTTGGCGACTTTGAATGAATCATTGTAGTTTATAGTTCTGGCTGTGGTTTAAGTAGGTACTCCTACAATGTACATACTTATAGTAAACATTCAATGCATTAAATCATTTCCTATGCCCATCCTCATCTCAAACATTATGATTATCACCTGTGTCATCCAGGTGTGAAAAGATAATTATTAAATGCATGTGAATTTATCAAGAAACTTGAATCTATTCTTTAAGTTTCAATATAATAGCTCTATATCTTATATAAACATACAAGCGGCCCATAAAAGTATCATTTTAATGCTTAATTTACAAACCGTCACAAACCCGTCTACAGACTACAGTAAATACACCGGCAATTAATTAAATTGAACGTGGTGCTCGCAACACTGTCAACTACAAAGGAGTTCAATAAGAAATAAAGTTGTAATAATGTCTTATGTTTAACCCTGTGTGTCAACATTGTCTCAAATAAAAGTCTACTTTCACTTTACAGTACATTAAATACACACGTGCAAACGAAAAACTTACCTGAGAAACTGTTGTAAACAAACGTCACAAAATCGATGTCCACATGATTTAATTTGTACTGGATCTCTCATAGGAAGTCGACATATTGTACATGTTAATTTTCGTCTTAGTTTATCAACAAAATAATTAGTAAATCCACTCATAGTAGAGAAACTTTCAGTGCCGATCACTTCACTTTATCCTAATCGACTTCCGAACATAAACTGACAGCGCGTGGGAAAATGACGTCATCCAGGTGAGACCAATCAAAAGTGGGTATTATTGAAGCGTGTATCAGCATCCAATAATCCATAAATTTGGTTTTGCATAAATGATACTTATTTGATTCTTATTTCAGTGTTCCAACGACCTATAAAGCTGTTATTATGGGTTTTTGAGTGTTCAAACTTGCCTCATTGTTGCTTGTGCTTATCAGTCACTCCCTAAATATAGAACACAGCCAAAAAACTATGCAAGACATTATTTGAAACTCATGTACAAGGACCATAATTCTATATCTATCTTACCTTATTATGAGCTTTATCATTGTTATTAATAGAAGAGTACCGCTTTTTTACTTGCTCTATTTTCTATTATCTCTCTTGATTAGTCCTGAATGTAACCTAAACAAATATATAGACATAAGGCATTTTGAGGACTGAAGATTGTAAGAATCACAATTATGTTTTAGTTTTGAAGTTCTCTACCTCTTGATGCACATTTTCATCCATAAGGTATTTATTAAAACTGCAAACATAGACATTAAAATGCAATTATCTCCCTTGATTACCTGTCTCGTTCGAGAATACTGTTTAACCAAGTTTTTACTGTATCATACATAACCACTGTGTTACACATGGTGAATTTTATAACGTTTGATTATACTAATAGTTCCCGACCTCCAGTTATAATCAGTAATTGATAGTTGGAGTAACAATGTAAATGTAAATGTAAAATAAAAAAATGTCTTGCCCTGTGCAAAATACCAAAGGTAACTTATTCAAGATGCAAAGCTGGAGGAGGTTGAAGGGAAGTGTAAGTTGATATTTCAATAACTATTGGATTAGCTGTGTATCAATTTTGAAAACAAATGACTTATATTATACTTTTTTCCGTTACAAATTTAATTTCCGACTGGTTTCGTTATTTTTAAGATATTTCATTTTTTTCATCAGAAAAAACGTGTAAGAACACATTGCAAAACTCGTAGAAAACTGCAGCAACTACTACTGTTTAAATATGAAGCCATTGCAATGCTTATCTTGTTTTTTTTTTTTTACAAATGATCAAAAGTTGTCTTCATCAAAGACCTTACATAGTTTTTTATCATTAAAATCTTAACGTCTTTCTTCCTGTTTTTCATGCCATTCAATACCTCGAGACCTTTTCTCAGTGAATATGATTGTAAGGTATACTGCTGACTTCGTGCCTGCTCCATCCATTCCTACCAATATATTTTCTGTCCTATGTCTTTCTACATCAAAGCTTAGCTGGTAAACATGTTAAGCGTAACTCCGCCCGTTTACACCAATGATTGCTATGCGACTCTTTTTACTTTAAATTTAATTGCTGCGAGTATGCTTTTTTCATCTGCATTTCTTTATAATGCAAATTTCCTATATATCCTCTATCCTGTATTTAAAACATTGGGTTAGTAGAGAGAAAGTATTCTCCTAAAGAAAAAAAAAAATTTTCTTTCAAGACTTCTTCCAACTTTAAGGTCTATTCAGGCAATACAATGTTTTTTTTATCTTCTGAAGAGAAATATCTAATTCATTAGCCAAAGTTGTGCTGACGATTTCACCCATATTTTTCCCTCTAACACAGGAAACCAATCAAGATTCAGTATTGATAAGACCTTAAAAGCTAGGCCAATGTCCAGAGTCTCGGCAAAGAATCAATACTGACTCAAGGTAATAAAACACTACTTTAAGTACTCCATTTTATTGCTAATAATTCTTAATTGCCAATGCATCGATCTGTGTCCAAAATATATTTCCCAGTAATTTTTCACAGCAGTCAGCCATCACACAGCAAACTTGAAAGGGTAACCTGTTCTTTGTACAGGTACTTGGTATTAGACCCCTTACAGAGATATTCAGAGAGAATTCAATCTCAATATGAAAGAAGTCTTAATTTTCTTTAATCTTACAAGCTTGTCTACTTAGGATATACTAGAAAGGTATACTGTTTGAAGCTATATTAAAGTTGAAGGGACATAAGTTTATCAATACTTCATATTCCATGGTATGATTTACCTCCCTTGGTCAGAAGGAAAGATAAAGAAGGCCTTGTTTTAGAAACTTGTTTATTTCATTCATTTTAACATCTTTGAAATCATGTGAACTATTGTATAAGCATAACACTAGAAAATTATGCATATTATCCACTATCTTGATGAATAAATTATAATGAATGATCTCTAATTCTTTACTGCCATCTTAATTTTCTTATTTTGACAATGCTGCCATGGGAAACATAAAATGTTGAAAAATTAGCGTGCATGCTAATAAAATTCAACTGAGCAACTCTGCAAGAAAATCGACCATTGTATGTTGTCAAAAGTAGGACATGCTATTACATCTGCATACAATTTGTATGACTTGATGAGCAAGTATAGTAAAGCACTTGCAAAAGTAACACTGAACATATTTTTACAGAATGCTGAGATCAAATGGTAGGTTTTTGCAGTGAAGCTCAGCTTTTTTCCACTAATTATTCTACCTTAACATTTGTCTTTCCGTAATACACTGGATTGCAGAAATTCTTTACATACCATAAACATAGTGTAATATATTCAAATTTTGCAGGCAATCACACATTTTATCAATAATTTCCAGGAGAACCAAACAGTCTTTTAAAAAGAACATATTTTACAAATACAATTCTTCTCTATTTACAGATTCTCCTTTTTTTATAATATTTAAATAAACTACTCTACTTTGGAGAGCTGCAAAAATACTGAATAGGTGAAGATTAGAAAATTGTTCAGACATTTCAAGGAAGCAATTTCACTGTTTCCTAGGTAAAGATTGATATGAAACTGTGGTTTATAAGGGAAAAGTGAAGAAAAGGGAAATAATTGCATATGACAGTATTATGGTGTGAGTTTAACATGAATTTTAGGAAAGACGAGTATAACTCCCAAGATTTGAATCAACACCATTGTGAGTATAGAACCTCAAACATATTTCCAGCAATTAAGCTAAAATATTTTTGCCTTCAGTTCTATTACTAAACAATTACTTCTTAACCAGTTTTGAACAACTGTTTACCAGTATATAAAATTTACAGGCACAGCATTTTTCATTGTCGGATATCCACGTCCCTCATTATGTTAGGCTTCACTATCAACCATTGATTACTTGAATGACAGAAAATAAAGAATGAGACATTCTACTGAATCTCTACGGTCTACTGCAAAGGAAGTTTGACCAATGAAATAACTTATATATCTAAATAGCATGGAGCATGGCCCAATCAAAATGGTATTTCTGACTTCAACTTAACAGTATCAAATATTTAAACACAACTTCTAAGGTTTGAAGTTAACTTACTTATATTCATGAAAAGATTAATTTGTCAATCCAAATATTACATAGCGCAGAATGTAAATCTAATGTAATGAACAATGTGGGTATTGACAATGTGTTTGAACATATAATATGTGACTATTCATAAACCACACCAAAACAAAAAGGAATGATACAACACATGGATCACATTCACATAATATGCATTCATATCTCATTAAACAATTGTTTATTATCACAAGTGCATCAACACTCAAGCATCATTCTCTCATGTATTCTGTAAATAAGTTAGCAATACGAATCCCTCCCCGCGCTTCACGGCCACACATGTGAAATGTATAGCACAGATTACAAGACCAATTGGCAATATGTTAAATGATACATCCACAACATTTGCAGCAGCTATGATAGAATTATATGTGTCTGTCGTCTAAAAAAATACGTCTGACCAACATCAACAACTCTGAATATTGAGCCAAACTGATGCCCATTGGGACCTGGTGGGGACCAGTAGCTTTCAAACTGGTCATTTAAATTGACATTTGACACAGGGAACAAAGAAGTAGACTATAATAATAAGTAAACAACTTAGGTTTGCAAGTTAAAGTTTTGGTCAGTGTAAGTCAATCTGCAGGAATAGCCAACCATGTAAAAACGTCTGCATGAAAATTAAGGTCACTGTTCTGGTATTAAAAGGTAAGTTTTTAGTTTCTATGCTCAATTAATACATGTTGTTACTTCAGGAAATTGAAAAATGAAGGTATTACTTTATAATTCATCTGTAATCAAGCTTCCAATCATTAATGACAGAAAATTGCTTTGATTCCTTTCGAACACAATAAACAAAATATGAAAAAAAAACTAGGGCCAAAAACGCCCCGCCTACCGGAGACCCAAAAAGACCAACGGCACCACCTTGACACGCCCAAACAATAGGCATCTGCTCAATAAACCAATCATCCTTGTGTAGTAAAAACTCTAGTTATCATCCGAACGAATGACAAACGGTCTTACCTACCACCTACTGACCAAAAACAATAGGGACACAGCTCTATAAACCAACACCTAAAGTGAGGCTGGTCAAACTCTATTATCATCCGAAACGAAAGACCACGGCCCCTTACCTAACCGACCCCAAAACAATAGTCGCAAAACCATTCACCATGAATTGAGCTTAGGCAAAGAACCTGTTCGTCCGAACGAAGAATGGACGGACGGCGCGGCTCCCGTTTGAGGGTTGTAGGTCAAAGGACTCTAGTACACCGAAATGAGAAAGACCAACGGCCTGACCTTACCTTACCCGACCCCAAACAATAGCTCCCATAAGACCAACCCTTGATGAGGTCTTAGTCTAAAGACTCTAGTTATCACCGAGAAAAGAGAAATTGACCAACGTCATTACCTTGACCTTACCCTGACCCCAAACAATAGGGACAGCCTTAAGACCAATCATCCTTGTGAGGCTGGCAAACTCTATCATCCGGACGAAAGCCACGGCCGGACCTTGACCTTACACTGCCCCAACTAGCTCCTCAATAACCTTCTCCTTGTGAGCTTAGGTCAAAGACTCTAGTTCGTCCGGAAGACGAAGGGGGAGGAAGGGAGGACTGACGGACGGACGGCTGACGGACAGGGCAACAGCCCCCGAGGTGGGGGAGACATAATTACCTACATGATTCGAGGCTTCAATTACATCGAACATTTTATAACTCAATTAAACCATACAAGTATGCTTGAACAAACTGCTTATCATATATTTAAGCTGATACATCATTGACGTTTTTCTCCTTTTTTCATTCCAACTTCTGGTACAAGTCTTACTGTATGGCGGATTTTCTATGACTAGAAGTAAATCGTTTTTCTTTTTAAATCATTACAAAAGAGAAACTCACATTTACTCTGGAACTATTGAGCTGTTGATTTAACAAAATTCTTTCAAATATATCCCATACAGATGAACTATAAACATATGAAAACTTCGCAGTCATGTATATACAAATATACAAAAGGATATGACATACAAACCAGATGTTATTGTACCTAAGGAACACAGACTGAACACAAAAACTTGAATGCAAATTCTAAATATCAGCACACTAAAAATCTGAGAATTTGTTAAATAATAAAATTCCAAATGATGTTGGTGTCTGACTGATCAAGAGTTCTCTCCCAACTTGTATTTTACAGATTTTTTCTGTCTCACATATGATAGTATCTTCTGTAAGAAGGCAGTCTGTGTGTTGAAAATCAGTTGTGACGGAAGAGTCTATGTAAAACTTGAATTCCTTCTTACACCATAGATCTTATATGCAGGGATACTTCAAACAGTGTCTATTTGACTCTTTACATGTCATTTCAGCCTACAATCTTTATAACAATGTGTAAAACTTGAACTTCTTCTTACATGCAGGTGTACTTCAAACAGTATCTATTTCACTCTTTAAATGTCATTTCAGTCCTTATAACAATGTTAACATATCTCTAGGTTAATCTAAATATATAGTACAGCATTTTGCTAACAGGGCACCAGTACAGCACTTGATGAACAGGGCACCAATACAGCACTTGATGAACTGGGCACCAGCACAGCACTTGATGAACAGGGCACCAAGACGTAATCCTGATGATATGTTAGAATAGTAGCAGTCATTGACATAAATTATATTATAGATTTTTGTCCGATTTCTTTTTGTAGTACATGTTGTACTGTATATACAGATGATTTAAGAGATACGTGGTTTACCCTATCTAAATATACTGTTGTCTTAACTGCCAATAACTGAGTGAAATACAGACTATTTAATATCTATTGATGGTTTTTTTTTTAATGATACTGCATAATGTACAATAGTCTGCAATTTGTTATCCTAGAGGTCTATATAGCACTTTGGTTATACTACACGTCTAACTTCAAAAAATCTCTTCAAGTAATACACTTGTCCTAATGTCATGGCAACCAGCACCAAGGCCTCGAAGAATGACCACAGAACCACACGCGAATTTGTGTTGTCATTTACTGCAAGACAAAAGAAAACATACTGTGATTATACAAGCCTAGCTGACTAACACTTTTTACATTTATTAGTTCTTGCCAAGAGAAAGACATGGTAACTCTTTGCAACAGTGAAATTGTATGTATGACATGTACAGTGTTAGTCATCTGTAAATGAACACTATAGACTGACTGATATCTGAATCCATAGAAACCGAAAAGGTAAAACAAGTTTCTTGACATATTTATGATGGAAAGGTTAACCAGAATTAGCAAGGAAGTAAGTACCACTTTGAAGTTATACTTCAGGTCTTTGGTTATTATGTCACATGCAATAATTAATAACATCTGTTCTTACAATTGGCATCTTGGAAGCACACTACAACTGTTTGCAAATGTTATACATACTTATATCTGACCAATACTAATATTTGTACTGCAGGAGAAACTCAGCAAAATTACTATATGCTTGGAAAATTAAGACAGTCTATTGACATTATTATAAATCTACTGCATTAACCCAACCAAAATAACTAGCAAGCAAGACTGGTGGTAAATTTTAATGTATTTTTTTTATCTACGCAAGCATCATGTGGTAAGTTTCAAGGTCTTAGGACAATTTTATTCATTTAATTTGAAAAATTTCAGTGTTACCATCTTTGCTAATGCCTATTCTAGTTAATCAAAACATTTCTGAATCTCCAAACTTAATCTTTGTATAACTGTGAACACAATTTTGCTATGTGGTGTATACATACTAGCTCTGTGTATTCGTTCTCTGACTTCCATGTATTCCTGTTCATGTTTGACTCCAGTAAGTGCTGTGGACAGTTCATTTATCATCTCAGACAGTTTGTTCTGGTGTTCTGTAATATATAACCAGTGTTAAATTACTTAATTAGACAGTGCAAACAACATTCACATTACATGAAAATCAGTCTAATATAATCTGGCTGCACTAGAATAGTACTAAGGTACAAGTTTTATGTTGCATTTTATTTTCAGCACAAAATGTCAAAGGCAATTAAGAGTCAAGTACATGCAACTGTTGGATGACAGACAATGGCATACCATTCTAGGCTTTGGATTGTGGTTCATAAATGTAATCTTTACCGTAGCCTTTGTTTTATGAACATGTATTATTTACATTCGGTGTCAAGTTCATTGAACTGTTCATTTTCATATTAAGTGTAGTACCAGAGAGATATTTATTTCTTTTCTTAAAGTCCCAGGACCCCATTGACAATTAGCTCTTATTTTACCAAGAAAGATGTCTTACAAACGGAAATGACCTTTATTTGTACCAAAAACAGTCATAACTTTACTTTTTAAATCAATGTACATGTTAGAAATATAGCAGTATTTTTTTCAATGATATTGCAAAAAAAATGCTTCCTAGCAACTCTTTTACGTGAAAAAGGGACTTGAATACAAAAGAAATAATTATGTCAACAGTGTTTTAGAGTGAACAGAACATGGTTCTATCATCATCCTATCACTAGGCTATCTGTATATTTATTTTGCAATACAAGTTATTTCAAAAAGATCCTTGGACTTTAAGAATATCAGGGGAAGAACTTTTGGCAAATTGGAATGTCAGTAAGAATAACATTAAACGTCTGTTAAATCCTGAATTATTTTATTTTTACAATAAAAACTATTACCATCTCCTTCCATGTTTTCTTCCTGTTTTGGTTTTTCTCCAATGTCAACTGTGAACATAACAATTTTTGGTGTCATTGTGGACATTTTGTTGCTAAAGCAGTACTTGTATATGCCATCCATGTGTGCTGCAAATGTATACTTCCCATTAGACTCCCTGTCACCGGAGTGAATCACTTTATCATCAGGACCATAAATCTGAAGCAGGTAAAGTTAAAGGCAACATTAGTTAACAGCTGAACTAGTCTAATAAATAAATGTCTAACTAAAAAACAAGAGGACCAGGATGGCTCGATATCACTCCCCTGACTACCATTGGCTATTATAAACAATCTACGTAGAGGTCCAGTAGGAAATGCTACTGCTAAATATCAACACTCTATGCCTAGTGGTTTCAGAGAAGATTAAGCTTTTCCTATGCAATAAGCCTATGAAATATCAAGTGACAGCCTGGGCAGTGGCAATTTTGACCAGGGGTTCATAAATGAACTATCTTGGTAGAGAACCATTAAACAATGCTACATGCCAAATATCTAGACTTTGGGCCTTCTTTTTTTTTTGAGAACACAATTTTTAAAGGTTTTACTTTCCATTGCCATGGCAACCAAAGTTTTGCATGAAATGGATTAAGTTGGACAACTATGCATTCCTTCTAAGTTTCATCAACATTGGCCCAGTGGTTTCAGATGTCTCCTGTCTTAAAAACTGAGAGGACAACATGGTGAGTTTTCATATCTCACCCTGGCATCCTAACACTATTCACAACCTACAGTATATGCATACTTTTGTTCACAATCTGTATGCATCTTTCAGAACCTTTAAACACCTTAACAAAATTGGTACTTTTAAATGCTAAAGAGCAGTTCGGTTACCAATTGCAAAGTGCTAACTTGCAGTGTTTTGGCTCAGATTTCAAGTTATGACATGGACATATTAATACTGCGAGCTTCTGGGGGCGTATTGAAAGACAGTGCTTGAGCAATTTGAGCAAAGGAAAAGTTTAATGAAATGGAAATGTCGCTGTTAAACACGATCCCATCTTTAATAAGGTGTTGCTAATGGTAGTTGGCAATCTGACACATGTTCTACTGCAGACTTCGTAATCATATCTGGAAACGCAGAAACACTCGAATTTTAGATAACAAATGACTGAACAAAATCTATCAACTGCATAACTCATTGGACTTAACACTTTCCATTTTTAAAAACACACAATCTTGCAATTTTAAGCACTTGTTAGTAGACTGAGGCGTAGAATATAAACAAAGTCGTCCTGTCACATCGAATTCAAAATTGTTCGGCCTAAACACAGCTTCATAAATAACGCGAGTCAAAGGAATTATGTGATTCATATGTTACCTTCACATCGATGTCGAGGAAGCCCCCTTCTGCCACTTCGAACATCAAACTCATTTTGGTGCCCGATGTTACTTTGTCAAAGAAGCATTCTTCAGCATGGGCATCGATGCTTATGAAATAGCACTGGACAGAACTAACATAGAGCATACAAACAACAGCAATCGCTGTTACAGTCAGGTAAGACATATTTTTGCTCGTTTGTTTACTTTTTCTTGAAGATCTGTTTCATGCCACGTAAGGTTTGTCTGGGCATGCGCTAACAGTATCGGAGTGAATTCAAACCGGTGTTTGAATGGAAGAAATAAAGCTCAATAAAATATGTTATAATTCTAAAGCCTTAAAAAATATATTTTATAGTATAACAAAGTTTGGTTCATCTTTAAGAATATCTAAACATAAATATATTCATTTTTGTTTAAAAATCAAAACAAAAAATTCACGAGAAGAGCTAATCGTGAAAATTACATTTTACCGGCAAGGTATGAAACAACTACTAATTTTTGGTACTTCTCCACTCAATTGCCTTTGTTGTATTTGTTATAACATTTGTTTTTGTTAATGTCTTATGCCCTTAAAAGGCCATTACTTGACCAATAAACTTTGAACATAGGGTGGTCAGTCAGTCTAAATGTTCAGATAAGATTATGTTTATTTTGAGTCGATGAGACATTTACAATTAACATAAGTCCTCACAAGCTTTTAAACCGACTATTCCTGTCTGGTGTTTGTTCCTTTTCCGTTTTACTGGCTATCTTCATCTTTGAAGATAATTGCCAGGGTGCGCAAAAAGAGAAAATAGAAATAAAAGTGAATTATAAAAAAGAGAAAATAGATAAAGTATTCGCACAGTTGAAGTCTAAACGAGCCAACTGACCGGGCTGACATGACGTCTGCAGGTCTACAGGCAGCTTATTCCAGTCTCGAGGGAAGAGGATTGCTGTCTGTATTGAGTCCTGCTTGTACCTTATAAGGTACCTTTCATAAGTGGGTTGATAAAGGGTTGGTGAAACACTTGACTAGCAATTCAGACGGTGCCGGGTTTTATCTCGGTGCACGGTTTAGTGTCCACACAGACAGCTTCATTCAACAAAGGTCTCGTTTATTTATTCTATATACGATCCAGAAGAACGCCACGGCTTCTGAATATTCCTATAAAAGTATCCTACCTAGCAATCAACGGGTCAAAGAGTTTCAATTTCAGAGTAATGAATACGCTTCTCATACCACCTTTCGCAGATCCAGAGAAAGGGACAGTGCATCTTATGTGGACAATTATGAGCCTACCAGTTAATTAGTCCATCTACACCTAGTAACCCATGGAACCCGGATCACATAGTTCCTTTGGTTGATAATGTAACAAAGGGTCCGTTATACAAGATGAATGGGTTCTTCAGTCAGAAAGACGAGACCCATGAACATGTACCATCATTCGCCTCGCAGAATAAGTACCAGCATCTGGGTCATGAGATCATTGATGCTGATGAAGATGATAATGAGGCTGAAATCATCGTGCAAAATAATCGTGATCAGCAAACTATAAAGAAGACTGGAAAACAGCAAAATGAAACAAAGACAAAATGTCAAGGTGTTTCAAAGAGTCAGAAATTTTTGGTAGTCACCCTGATAGAGATGCGGCGCCTTGCGCACCAACTAAGAATGAAAGTTGCAACTCAACAACTGCAGTTGGTAGTCACCCTGGTAGGGATGCGGCACCTTGCGCACCGACTTTGACATTCACATTGTCAAATGAGTCACCTGAAAGATCATGTTTTGAACCTGAATTATCTACAGTATATGAAGTTGCTAACGAACATGCTGAAATGGACATAGGCGAAAATTAGGATATACCACTGAACCTGAAATAGATCATGATAAGTCATGCCCCGCAGAGCCAATTTCTGACAATGACGAAATGTGTTTCACACCGGGTCCACTAAAAATAAATTTATGGAAATAAATGACTGTTTGAGGACACTGAGTGAGCCTTGCACTAGTTTAGAAAACCTTCCACCGGGTCGAAAAGACGGGAATTATTTCGTGCTAGATAATCAGAACAACAATGAAAGAAGATCAAATGGGAAGAAATCAGAATTGGGACATGGGCGAACAGTGCCTCTACAAGTTAAATTTTCCTTGAGCGTGATGGCAAATTGGTTACTATTCACAAAAGAAACGGTGTATATTGTATGGAAAGAGTTAAAGAAAAGAAGAAAATGCATGCGCCGTTGGAACCGTAGCCTAAAACGTTCAACGTCATTGAAAAGGGTCCAAATCAGTTGAGGCGACGATGTACGTGTGTGTTTAAAAGACCAGTATCAATGCCAGAATTATCTCTTGATAATGCTCTTGTAGAGTATATTGGTCAATTTCCAGGACAAAAAAACCATGGAAATTCAATCGTAAATAGAAATGTGTACATCAGAACAATGGCCAATGCCAAAAGCAACTTAAAAGATGAACTGAAAAATCAAACTGTCAAAGCTGTTAGGAATAAAATGAATAGAATTTCAAAAGATGAACACTTGAAGCAGAGAAATGAAAAGCAGCTGCGAAATTTTAAGTATTTACAGAACAAGAAAAAAAAAACAGAGATACCATCAGGAAATGTGGAAGAAATGAGCAAAAGATCTCTGATGTAAAATGTTTTTGTGGCACTGGCAGAACTGTTCCATGTGTTGATAAAACATACAGTCTTGGCCACATTCATGTGATACCAACAGTATTTAAAGATCTCTCCGTGATAAAACAAGATACACAGCAACATACCAAAACTTTCGGACCTAAATTCATACACACGAAATCAAGTGCAAAACATACAGTTGATTTTTTCATGACATCGCGGATAACCTAACACAAGAATAAATAAATAATTTAGTGATAGGACCATATGAAGAAACATCATTTAAATTAGCAATGGAACGATGTTTACAAGGTGCCACCCGTACTGTCTGCAAGTGGCGTCTACGTCAAAACACAAACAGTTATCTGGAAGATCAGGTCGGTTATCCAACGCAGGATCGGCAACAGATAACAGCCGCTATTTACGGTGAGGATGGGCTGACATTCGCAGGGGATATTGACACAGTTGAGTACAAGTTGGGCGACTTATTGAAATAATTGATGCCCTGGAAAGCAGAGTAGGGGAAAAGAAATGTAAACCATACTTTAACGACAGGTTACTTCCTATATAAACAAGAGCTGTCCCTCACAAGTGACGAATGCCCCCGAAAGAGGTGCCTCACAGTCTGTGTCCTCTCCATGTGCTCAATAAATGTGCTATGTAATTTTAAAATCCTTCCATGCATGACAGAGTAATCATGCATACAGTATTCCATTACTTTAAACACTAAGTGTACCTTGACCTTTGGGGAGGGACTTGGGTCTTGCAGCGGCACATCCGCTTGATGTTAGACATTTGTGCCAAGTTATTTTAAAATCCTTCAAAGCATAATAAAGTTATAGTCCCGGACACAAATGTATGCATATATACAGGTTCCATTACCTTTAAACTGTGTGACCTTGACCTTTGTGGTAGGGATGTGGGTCTTGCACGCAACCGTCTTGATGTGCTAGACATTTGTGCCAAATTATTTTAAAATCCTTCAATGCATGACAAAGTTACAGTCCGGACACGAATGTGTGCATATATGCATATATAGAGGAACCATTACCTTCAAACTCTAAGTGTGACCTTGACCTTTGAGGTAGGGATGTGGGTCTTGCACGCGACACGTCGTCTTGATGTGCTAGACATTTGTGCCAAGTTATTTTAAAATCCTTCAATGCATTACAAAGTTACAGTCCGGACACGAATGTGTGCATATATGCATATATAGAGGAATCCATTACCTTCAAACTCTAAGTATGACCTTGACCTTTGAGCTAGGGACTTGGGTCTTGCACGCGACACATCGTCTTGATGTGCTAGACATGTGTGCCTAGTTATTTTAAAATCCTTCAATGCATGACAAAGTTACAGTCCGGACACGAATGTGTGCATATATAGAGGATTCCATAACCTTCATACTCCAAGTGTGACCTTCACCTTTGAGGTAGGGATGTGGGTCTTGCACGCGACACGTCGTCTTGATGTGCTAGACATGTGTGCCAAGTTATTTTAAAATCCTTCAATGCATGACAGAGTTACAGTCCGGACACGAATTTGTAAGTGGGGACGCACGGACGGACGGACAGACGGACAGACGGACGGACAGACGGTGCGATTTTAATATGCCGCCCTTCGGGGGCATAAAAAACACAGGTCATCGAGCGATGCAATAACGGCAAAATAGAACGAGGGTGGACGAACAACAATTGCGAGTCTGCAAATCATGTTCCGAAGTCTGCCACCGGCTGGAAACAAACGGACATACCGAAATTTGTCAATTTACTAGATGACACTGTGAAGGGGGAAAGTATAGAAAAATGCCGTGCTTTCCGCGGTTGAGGTGACTTTAGACTGGACGATTCTCTTATCATAAAATTGATATAGACAAGTGGTCCAATATGTCCGAGGAGTGTAGAGAAAACAGGGAAAAGAAATTTTTATCCGACAAACGTAAATCCCATCCCATATCAACAAATGGATTATGGACGGTGTTAAAAAAAAAAAAAATAATATCAAACAGGGAATGCCACGTACCAAAAACGCAGCCTCCCCAAAACGAGCCCCACAGTAAAATACTCCTCATCTTGACAGAGCCGAGGGTTTAGAACGTATAACAATCCCTGAAGGATGAAAATATAACAACATTGATTGAATGTACGGGGAGACTTTTTACGGCCGCCACACGGCACAAACAACACAGTTGTGAGCATAAAAACAAAAATAATATCAAACAGGGAATGCCACGTACCAAAAACGCAGCCTCCCCAAAACGAGCCCCACAAAACTCCAAATGCTGGGGAAAAACCTAACCAATTGAAAAGGAAAAGTGCCGAACGATCACGAACATCAGAGTGCCTTTAGCATAGTACTTTGAAAAGGCTAACACTACTGTAATAAAGGTTTAGTGCTGAGTGAACGATGCATCTTAAAAAAATAGTATTGTTATAATAAGTGCACATGATTTTAGCTTTATTCATTTTAATGTTAATTTCGTTTTTGGCCTGGGGACTGAAAGTCCCCAAGGCCTAAGTTAGTATACCACATTTCAAACCCTGCAAGAATTTTAGCCGTGCTATGTGCGAATAACAACTGTAAACATGAGCTATGCGAAAGTAGTGCAAGACAGACCAGATCAATTTTCTGTTTGAATGCCGCATATGATAAGAACATGTTACAAATAAAAATAGTACATAAAACTTCAAACGACTGCAGGAAGGTATATAGCTTACGGGCTGCATTACACATTTTTTTCTGTTTTAGAAATTAATGCGCTGTTAGCTGATTACGGAAGATAATCATATGCATATCACGGAAAAGTACGGATATTTACGGAAATTTACGAAAACGTACGAAGCTCGATATAAGAGTTTGTAGTTTGATTTTCAAATTTCCGATGTTATTTCATTGACAACTTTGTTATTTACGAACGATAACATATATATTTACCTAAAAATAAATGTCTCTAAAAAAAGATATAATTTACGTACATTCCCGAGAAGGAACTAACGTGATCAAATTCACCCGCCATTTATCGAGGACGCTGCATGTCGAGGCCCAGTGAACGGTTTCACTGATTACAACTACAAGGTAACCCAGAATCATTTTTGGTTTTCTCGTTATACACATTGAACAGTACTGTATTTATATTTCATTGCTGGTATTGCTTTGTTTATTTCTGTTTCAAGGTCTTGTCATTGGTACACAATAATTTTCGATCCACATTATCAGATCATATCGCTTGAAGTTGTACAAAGCGCAGATCGAAATATTTGTACTGGCTTAAACATTTTATAATGTTGACTATGTGATTATTTTTCATTTAACGTACATTTCATAATAAAAAAAACATCCCTGTCACCCATATATTTGTGAATCATTCATTCTGTGTCATATATTGAATTTCGTCCTCTGCACATTTCGACCCGCGCTTTAGGTAAGATTCAACGCAGAACACGTAGGTGAAAAGTTGTTTTTCGGGGAGTTAACCTATAGCCCCCAGGCCTTCAGCGTAAATTCCTTTATTTCTCTTATGTATTAATTACCAATTTTTGTACTGTATATACTGATTATGTTTAAAAGAAGTCAGTGAAATTCTGTTTAGAAAAATGCACCTGATTGTATCTTTATTCATTATACTGTTAAATTTTGCCTTTTTTATGTATTGTTTATTGATTTTGTGTTTATGCATTGTGCTATTGTGTTCTTGTTCTGTGCTATTTTTTAATATTTTCATGTAGTATTTATTTGTCATTTCGATAAACTAGTGTTTAAATTCCTTTAAATATCACCTGTATTAATTATCAATTTTTGTACTGCATATACTAATTATGCCAAAAACAGTTGAATTCTGTTGAAAAAAACGGGTCATGGTGAGAGTTCCTCCAAGTGGTGTGGCCTGGATATTACCTTTTACATTGTATTTCGTATATCAAAGATAACAAACACGAAACATCCAAAGTAGCTTTCTTACTTCACATACAATACGAAATACATACATGTGAAATATAATAACTGAACGCTCTCATACGCGCCGAGTCGTACAATTATCTAATCTTTTGGTCATCTTTTATAATAATACCTCATGTTCGCTGTTGAAAATTGGTTCACGAGCATGACCGAATTAATATGCTTCTTGAATTTTTATGAATTAAAGGTCCAATACTAATGATAGCGAAAATTCAAATACACAGAAATAAGTTAGTTTTAATAAAAAATGAAAGTTGGTATGCAGAAATTCTAAATAAGTCACAGTTCATGTACCATTATTTTTCTATGCATTATGAAGAAAGTTTGAAAGACCTAGGTAGTCATTTGGTCGATTCACTGAGATTTCAACATAATACACATACTTTTCTTCGTGTTTCAAACACTTTCTGTACATTTTAACCTGCCAATCTTCATTATTTAGTGTCTTGCATATGGTAATGTACTTGCCATTGAAATAACTGTCACTTTATTTTCGCTTAGTAGTGGACCTTTAAAGCTTTCATGTGCATGCAATTTCGTTTTTGTATGTACATGTATTTAAAAATAAAATCTTAATAATTTGCTTCTAAAAATTTATAAACACTGAAATTGTATGAATTAAAAGCTTTAAAGTGCTTGCATATAATATGTTTTTGATATGCGCATGCATATTTGTACAAAATGTATTTATAATCAATTTTATGAATAAAAATTTAATAATTTACTACAGTAAATTAATAAACACTCTTGTTCGCTATTTTCCATTTATGTCCACGGACATGAGTCAGGCAACGTGTTTTGAAATTGTATGAATTAAATGCATTAATGTGCTTAAATATGACATCTTCTTGGTTTGCTCACGTATATTAGAGTTTCTAAACAATTTTAACATCTAAAACATAATATTTCACCTCAATAAAAATATAACTCATGTTCGGTAGTTACCCCTCATGTTCGCGAACATGACTCGTGTTCGGTGTTAAAAACAAAAATAATATCAAACAGGGAATGCCACGTACCAAAAACGCAGCCTCATAAGTCATATCCTATATGAACGCAAATGTTCTTGTTGGTGGTGATTTCAATTGTGTTGTTGTTGTGATTTGGTCACTATGAATTTACCGCCCGGCATCACCAAAGTCAATACGCAACGACAGTTGGTAGATATCGCCCAAGAACAGAGTCTTTCTCAGGTTATTGATATTCCCACAAGACAGGATAAAACCAAAGACATCCTAATAACTAACAACCCAGCATCTGTCACAAGTGTGAAGGGTATGGAACATCTGACGACGATATTATTTTCGTTGAAAAGAGAACTCGGCAACCACCCTGTAAAATTCTACTTTACAAAGGAAACATCTTATGTCATTTAATGTAAACTTTCAAACCTCCGCTGATACCAGGTCTGTTAATGAGTTATGAACAGAGTTCAAAGATTAACTAGATTTTGCCACTAATAGATTTATACCATCTGAAATAACCAAGCCAAAATACAATTGTCCTTGGATAGACACAAGCATAATTAAGCGACTGATTCGCAGAAGAGAAAAATTGTATCACAAAGTCAGACACTCGTCATCCTCTGAACTAAGGGCCAAAAATACTAAATTTCGAGCTCATATACAAACGTTAATTAGAGATTTTTATTGGCGGTATATATCGGGGTATTTTTTACTGACAAGACAGACCATAATGAGTCAGTCCAATCTAGATCAACAAATAAGAAGTTTTTGTCATTTATCAAAAGTCAGAAGAATGACTCCTGTAACATAGCATCTCTTAGAGATAATGGCATCCTTAGGTCCGAAACCCAAACTAAGGCCAATATCCTCGATAACAAGTTCAAGTCTGTGTTCACTGCAGAACCAGGCGCCGCCATACCGGACAAAGGTCCAATCCCATTAAGTGAGTGTCGTAAGGAGATCAGCCGTATACTGGCCTGTATCTTCATCAAGTCCATACTTACTGGTACCGTGCCTGATGACTGGCGCCTGGCCCATGTAGCACCAATCTTAAAGAAAGGTTAAAATATGACCCTGCGAATTACCGCCCGGTTTCACTAACATGCATTTGTTGCAAATTAATGGAGCATATACTTCTTAGCAACATAATGAAACATGCTGAGACAAATAATATCATTGTTGACTCACAGCACGCGTTTAGAAACAACAGGTCCTGCGAGTCTCAACTTGTCAAGTTTGTACACGATTTATCCTTCAACCTAGACAGGGCTAACAATAAAGGTCACAGACAAACATACGTCATTATCATGGACTTTGCAAAAGCATTTGATAAGGTCCAACATCGTAGACTTATACATAAGCTTAGGTACAATGGTAAACAAGGACTTACAAACAAATGGATAAATTCATTTCTTTCAGGCCGTACCCAAAATTTTGTTCTGGATGATGTGGCTTCATTAATTAAAACTAACAATTTGGATACTGGTGCTTCGTTTTTAGATTTACATCTCTCTATTTATAACAATATTATACATACCAAAATTTATGATAAGAGGGATGATTTTAATTTTAGTATTGTAAATTCCCCATTTGGATGGGGATGTACCTCATACTACATCTTATGGGGTATACATTTCTCAGTTAATTCGGTTTGCCAGAGCGTGTAGTTATGTTGAGGATTTCAATGAACGTAATCAATATATTACAAATAAACTTCTTCAACAGGGCTACCGTTATTACAAATTGCGTAAATATTTTGCTAAATTTTACTATCGTAATTCTGATTTGGTTTTGAAATTCAATAGTAATCTAAAGACTCTTCTGCGGGAGGGTATTTCAAAACCCGTTTTTTATGGGGATGTGGTTTGCAGACTTCGTAAGATTTTGGGTCATGGCAATTTTCCAACTGTATTTGCTAAAATTATAAAACGTTTTGTTAAAAGAGGTTACGACCCAACTGTTTTGAGACACACCGCATGTTTGGTGTTCAACCCGTTTACAGTTGGACGCTATGCTTCCCTCTTTGATTGTGTCTGACGGAAGAGGGGGAGGACTCTGTGATGGGCAGTTTTTAAATCCCACTGGGACGAAACTGTTTTGACTTCTGTCCTCTGGCCTGTTTCGGCGGGCCCTTAAGGGTGTTTCTCTTGATGCTCTGCCTTCTGCAAAGGCATTGAGTACATACGTTTTTTGGTTCTCAAGGTTTGCTTTTTATATATTTATACACGAGCATTTTTGTGTTTTACTTTCCATGCCTTTTGTTTCCATTGCGTGTGTTAGAGATTCACCTAGCAGGGATTACTTTTATTTACACTGTCCTGTGACTTTGGAACATGGTGGGGGTAAGAGTGAGGTTGGGTGCGCACCATAAACCGGTTTAAGCTCCCCAGTGGTGTTTTTGCCACTGACCGTTCCAAGGCGGTGCCCCACTGTGTTCCTTTAATTGTTCGTTTTGTCCTCGTGTGTTTGCTTTGTATGCTAGTGTGTGTTGGTAGTGTATATGTGTGTGTGTACAGATTGTGTGTGTGTGTCGTGTGTGTGTACGTGTGTGTGTGTGTGTGTGTGTGTGTGTGTGTTGGTGGTGTGCACTTCTGGGTGCTGTGGGGCTCGTTTTGGGGAGGCTGCGTTTTTGGTACGTGGCATTCCCTGTTTGATATTATTTTTTTTTTTTCAGACTCGGCCGATGTGGTCTCTGGGGTGCCCCAAGGTTCTGTTCTTGGCCCAGTCTTATTCCTTCTATATATAAATGATTTACCGGACGGCATTCACTCTTCTGTTCGTCTGTTGATGCTGATGACTGTGTATTGTACTGTAAAATACATGACAATGCAGACTGTCAAGCTTTCCAAGATGACATTGATACACTTGCCAAATGAGAAAAGACATCCAATTTAATGCTTCAACATACCATACACTCAGAGTCAGTAATCACCACCTTAACTCCCGCATCACTTATAACTATAGTCTACACGAACAGACAGCGGAAAGTGTAACCTACGAGGCCTAACTTTTACTAATAACCTGTCTTGGGGCACTCACATACAACATGTTACAAGTAAGGTCAACAGGACACTTGGTTTTCTGAGACGTACTCTCACTTGCGCCTAAAATAAGGCCTATAAAGCCATGATAAGGCCCCAACTTCAATTTGCAGCAAGTATCTGGAGTCCATACACTGCTTCAGATGCTGGTTAAGTAGAAAAAGTGCAGAGAACAGCTGCTAGGTGGTGCTGAAGTAGGTTGAGGGACAAAAGTCATGTTGGAGATATGTTAGATGAACTTTCCTGGACAACCTTAGCCCAAAGTAGGGACCACTCAATTTCGTGTTCTTCTAGAAGATCCATAATGACTTAGTTCAGATTGATGAGTCCAATTATATCAAATTGCTGCAGCATCCCAGATCCACCGGGCTACGCTCAATTATCCATACATATATTCTAGACCATTGGTGTACTCGGATACATATAAATTCTCATTTGTTTCAAGAATCATACCACTTGGGAACTGCCTACCTTTTGATGCTGTTTCTTCAGGAACAGTGTCTGGGTTTAAATCTAAAATTTAATTAAACCCATAGTCTGCTTCCTGTTTTAGGGTTACATACACTTACTTCTTGTAAATAGTTTTTATTAGAGGCAAAGTCTATCTTTGGTCTTTTTTAATTTGTATCATACACCCGTTATTATTTAGGATGTGTCGTTTCTTATTATATGTACTTGATCAACGCAATTTGCCACCTATTCGCCTGTCATAATGCTCCAACTCGAGCGTGTACAGTATCTATAGATAGATAGATCATTCGAAAAAGCGCAGTCTAAAACGGCCAAATCATGAAAGGAACCCAAAGTACATGAAAGGCTCATCTTAAAATACAAACTTAATATATTACAAATAAACTTCTTCAACAGGGCTACCGTTATTACAAATTGCGTAAATATTTTGCTAAATTTTACTATCGTAATTCTGATTTGGTTTTGAAATTCAATAGTAATCTAAAGACTCTTCTGCGAGAAGGTATTTCAAAACCCGATTTTTATGGGGATGTGGTTTACAAACTTCGTAAGATTTTGGGTCATGGCAATTTTCCAACTGTATTTGCTAAAATTATAAAACGTTTTGTTAAAAGAGGTTACGACCCTACTGTTTTGAGACACACCGCATGTTTGGTGTTCAACCCGTTTACAGTTGGACGCTATGCTTCCCTCTTTGATTGTGTCTGACGGAAGAGGGGGAGGACTCTATGATGGGCAGTTTTTAAATCCCACTGGGACGAAACTGTTTTGATTTCTGTCCTCTGGCCTGTTTCGTCGGGCCCTTAAGGGTGTTTCTCTTGGTGCGCTGCCTTCTGCAAAGGCATTGAGTACATACGTTTTTTGGTTCTCAAGGTTTGCTTTTTATATATTTATACACGAGCATTTTTGTGTTTTACTTTCCATGCCTTTTGTTTCCATTGCGTGTGTTAGAGATTCACCTAGCAGGGATTACTTTTATTTACACTGTCCTGTGACCTTGGAACATGGTGGGGGTAAGAGTGAGGTTGGGTGCGCACCATAAACCGGTTTAAGCTCCCCAGTGGTGTTTTTGCCACTGACCGTTCCAAGGCGGTGCCCCACTGTGTTCCTCTAATTGTTCGTTTTGTCCTCGTGTGTTTGCTTTGTATGCTAGTGTGTGTTTTTGGTGCGTGGCATTCCTTGTTTGATATTATTTTTGTTTTGGTAGTGTATGTTTGTGTGTGTACATGATTTGTGTGTGTGTGTGTGTGTGTGTGTGTGTGTGTGTGTGTGTGTTGGTGGTGTGCACTTCTGGGTGCTGTGGGGCTCGTTTTGGGGAGGCTACGTTTTTGGTACGTGGCATTCCCTGTTTGATATTATTTTTGTTTTTTTAAAACTACACTATACTATTTTTGTCTAGATATGTACAGGTACTTATAATGAATCAACTGAAACTGAAATCCATTGTGCTAAAAGGCACCGTCATAGGAACAATCCCCCATCCTAAAGGTTATTTTCCAAAAGTCTCAGAGAGAAGGAACCTTCGTCTCTCAATGGAAGACAGTCGACATGACCCTATTTATAAGAAATGTAGCAGGTCAAACCTAGCATACTATAGACCCATCTCCTTAACATGTGTTCTCTGCAAGGTCTTAAAACACATTGTTTCCTCGTTTATTGTAAATCACTTCATAATACATGATGTGCTCTATCCCTTACAGCATGGTTTTAGCACAAAAAGAGGTTATATGTAACTAAACTTGTCATGCTTGTCAATGATTTGATCACATCAGTATACAATAAGAAATAAGTTGATCTCATCCTACTCGATTTCAGTAAAGCTTTTGATAAGGTCAGTCATGAGAAAGTCTTACTCAAGATGCATAATTATGTAATAAGAGGTCAAACGTTAAGATGGATAAGAAGTTTTCTGTATAATCGAGCACAGTCAGTCTTTCTTAATTGCACGCGCACAGCGGTCATCCCCGTGTCCTGTGGAGTCCCACAGGGGTCAGTACTTGGTCCTCTTCTCTTCTTAGGATACATAAATCCCACACAACATAAATTCCAAGGTCCGCCTATTTGCCGATGACACATCTATTAATCTGCCATTACCATAAGCCAGCCAGTCAATAAACGTGTCAAAATGATCTAAAGATACTTGAAAAGTGGGAGCTGGGGTTGAATATGGGATTCAACCTCTCCAAATGTCAAGTAATCCACGCTACAAAAAGGATACATCCGACACCAACCCATTATTATCTTCATGGAACGCTTCTTCAATCAGTCCTATCAACCAGATACTTGGGCGCGGATATCTCTTCTGACTTGTCATGGGACGACCATATAATAATATATTCAATTATTTATACGATCAATGAGACGACTTTTACCGTGATGTATAGTGCTGTAGTCGCATTCCTTGTGATGTCACTACGTTATTAACGCTAATTCAATACGCCCTCCCCAGTAAAGTCAGATTGTTTTGCTTATGTAATTTTACAATAATTAATGTGTGATCGTGGTCAATATTGCACTCATTTGCAATAGCATTTATATGATATTTACGTGCGACCTTGACCTTTGATGTAGGGATCTGAGTCCTGCTCATGTCATATTTCTTTTATGATATTGGACATTTGTGTGTATTTATTTGAAAATTCATCATAGGGATTTGGATATATGACCAAAGATGTATATAGGTGTAAATATTGGTATAGCTTCGGGTGGACGGACTGTATGACGGACGAACTAACAGACACACTTACTTAAGAAAGACGAAATATTGAATATTTGTATAGCCATTTGTACTTCAGTATTGAGATTTTCATTACATTTCATTGTGTATAAAGTTCCAAATATATAGAGGATACTTGCTGGTTTCGGTGTAAGGTCACGTTATAATTTCACCGAGTGGGCACCAAAAGTGGTGTTTTCAAAATAACAACTTTTGCTGTTCACGAGTGAAATTAACGTGATATTACACCAATACCAACATTTTTTCTGTTTATCTTATGGTTAAAACTACGTTTATTGAATTTATTTCTATAAATATCGAAAATCGCGGGAAACGTAATCTGAAGCATAGCGCATATGACGTTATTTAAAAACGTCATCGTCGCATTGTTTCCAGCATAAATTACGCTCGGTATACTTTTTGACGTAAATCCGGGTTAAAGATTGCAAAAAAGTGAAAAATAAAAATGGTAATCCACTGTTTCAAAACTGTGGATTATCACTTTTATTTCACTGAGAAAAATCTAGAATTCACTGGAAAACATAAAATAAATATTCTTGTCTTGCATATTGGACAGGCCTTTCCGCTGATTTACCTATGCCGGAAAACTCGATCTGGAACACCCCTGTGTCAAACTTCTTGTGACGTAACGTTATAAATATTGTGACGACACTTTTCAAACACGGCATCTGAATAGCTTTTGTTTTTATATGATACAAAGAAAAATGTAACGCACCATTTCGATAAATCTGCATTTAGAAATCTATTTTAAAGTGGAAGACGGTATGCTAGAAAACGTCATTTGGTTCTGATGGAAGTTTCCATCACCTCGGGTAACTGTTTTGCAGAAACTCAACAGAGTCTGGTTCCTGCCAAAACAGTTAAGCTTGGTGACGGATATTTCGGTCTGAATCGCGCACGTATGGTAGCAACAAATATTCTAAATGATGACATCTGACCATGAAATATGTTAATTAAATTAAGTTGTTATAATTTTAGAACTTTCATGTGTATCACCAGGTTTTGTCTATGTTTCATCCTCCTAATTTTGTAGTTATTCAAAGGTATAAAGAATAGCTTTGTCTGGATGGATAGACACATCGACAGAAAGGCGGTTTCACCGGCTAAATCCATCATAGGAACTGCCTATCAAAATGTGATTTTACCCTTCAAATTGATCATTATAATGTTTCGAAAGATTTAAGCATGGATCAAAACTCTTATGTCAATACTCTTGATGGTCCATTTCCTTTGACAGGTTTATTATGCCCCCGAAGGAAGTAAACTCTTAAATCGCAATCCGTCCCAGTCCTCTCTTCGCCCGCATATGGGCATCCATTGGTACTATATCATTCATTCCGTCAGGTGCCAACAAAAAAGGGGCACATACTGGGTATTTTTAATACTTTATATTGGGACTTGTTGGCCTTTCTTATCATTAGAAGGAATGGAATATTACAAAATGCCCATTTGTAAGGTCGTCCGTCTGTGCGTCCCCACTCCAAATTCGTGTCCGGACTAACTCTGTCATGCATTGAAGGATTTAAAATAACTTGGGCAATATTCTACATATCAAGCCGTTCAGGTAGACCAACGACCCTACCTCAAAGGCAAGGCACACTTAGAGTTTGAAGGTAATGGAATACTTTATATTTGGACACATTGTGTCCGGACTAACTTTGTCATGTATTAAGAGGCTTTAAAATCACTTGGCACAAATGTTCCACATCAAAGACGTGCCGCGTGCAAGACCCACGTCTAGCTAAAGGTCAAGGTCCCTTGAGTTTGAAGGAATGGAATCCCCTATATATGCACACATTCGTGTCCGGACTGTAACTCTGTCATGCATTGAAGGATTTTAATAACTTTGCACAAATGTCAAGCACATCAAGACGACGTGTCGGGTGCAAGACCCACATCCCTACCGCAAAGGTCAAGGTCACACTGGAATCCTCTATATATGCACACATTGTGAATCACTGTAACTATGCACATGTATTGAAGGATTTTAAAATAACTTGGCAGAAATGTCTTGCACATCAAGACGACGTGTCGCGTGCAAGACCCACGCCCCTATCTCAAAGGTCAAGGTCACACTTAGAGTTTAATGGTAATGGAATATCCTGTATATATGCACACGTTCCTGCCCGGACTATGATTTTATCATGCATTGAAGGATTTTAAAATAACTTGGCACAAATGTCAAGCACATCAAGACGATGTGTAGCGTGCAAGACCCACGTTCCTACCTCAAAGGTCAAGGTCACACTTAGAGCTTGAAGGTAATGGAATATCCTGTATATATGCACACATTCGTGTCCGGACTATAACTTTGTCATGCATTGATTGATTTAAAAATAACTTGGCACAAATGTCAAGCACATCAAGCCGATGTGTCACATGGATTTTAAAACTACATACCACAATTATTGAGCACATGGAGAGGACAAAGACTGTGAGACACCTCTTTCGGGGGCATTCGTCACTTGTGAGGGACAGCTCTTGTTTTAATTTCTTTCTACTAGAGCTAGCTGTGTGCAAGTAAGGAGCATGACACAGTAGGGCACAACACAAGCGAACCAAACATAACGGAGCATAACACAGAGGAGCGCAACGCAGCAGAGCACATCACAAAGGAGGATAATACAGCGGGGTTCATAGTAATTTAGTATTCTCCAGTTTAAATACAGGAGAGAGGACTATGGTGTGAGGTACGATACCACTACTCAGTTTCTAGTGGACTGATGCCTTTTAAAGCATTTTTCACAATTGGTAAAACTTACACCAAGAAATGATACGGAGTGAATGATGTCATTTGACAGTTAGCGAAATTTTGGAGAAAAAAGTTATGTTATGAGCTAGCTATTCAATGGATCTTTTTCCTATTCGAAGAAGAATGGAAGAAGATGTTATTTCAGATGTGACTGTCACTGATGTTTACGACCAAGCTGCGGGGATAGGAAAAGAATTTGAAAAACTGATAGAAAGTTATGGAGTTGATGCTGTGACTGATTTGATGCCAAAAGTGATCCGTGCTTTAGAACAACTTGAGGCTTTAGCATCACGATACGAAAAAGAAAGTGGCGAAATAAGTGAACTGAAATATGCAGTTGATAAACTTGAGACGGAAAAGGCAGACAAAAATCAAGAAAGAGTACGCTTTGAAGAGGTAAGAAAAAGCATAGGATTCGGTAAAATGTTATCAGCAATCAATAAATTGATGATTTATTCCAGATTTAGTACCTGTAAGATAATATACATTTGTTAAAGGCCACCAGGAATGAAACATTATACTGGGATTAACCAGATTCATTTGGCATTGCACTGTGACGCTGATAACGCAAACTGCGCTGTGTTTGTTTTTCCAAGGTAAACATACTTTTGGGACAAAGCATTACTTGACAGTACACGCAAGGTGTTTTTTTCCAATTTTCACCACGACAAAATTGAAATTGGGTTGACCAGACACAGTGACGTGGTCACTCTGAAATTGTTTTTGACCGGACATGGTGATTAGCAGTGACCACTTGTGTTATAAAGAAATTAACAACTATTTTATTATATTTATTGAAGTACAAAAGTTCTAAAATAACAATTTCTAGTAAATACTTTGTAATTTTTATCCATGGTAGTTGTGCATCTCTTTATTATAAGCACACTTAGTCGCCCCGATATTTCCGTTGTGAATGGCTGCTAAAGTATCACTGTGTAAACAATCATCAATTTTAAATATAATTGTTTAAAAACATATATTCTTTTTTACTTGAACTTAAAATATTTCTCACCGTTTACATTCGTATGTAGATTTTGTCATGTGACTTTAATATATCTTGAAGCACAGCAAGTTACTTTCTATATAATATATACCCTTTCACAAAATAACATGTACAGAAAGGTATATTTGGTACAGCTCATTAAAAAAGATCTTCTTGAATTTACATTTGTTGTTCAATGTTATAATTATTGTTTATTCTATATTACGCCAAATCTTTTTTAGATGAGAATGAGATTACGTTCATTTTGGAATATGAAAACCAGGCAGTATAATACTTTTTAAAAGTTGGATTTTCTGAAGCATTGAATCTTAAGTCATGTTAGAATCTGTATTTAAGGATTCTGTGGACAAAGTCCAAAAGAGCTTATGCCATGGTGGTTCGTCCGTCTGTCCGTAAACTTTTCCATGATAACGCTCTACAGGTCGCAATATTCATTTGACTTTGATGAAACTTGCTGATAAGGATCCCTGCAACTTATAGATGTTCCCTTTTTTTTGGGGGGGTCAGTGAGTCAAGGGAACAAGGTCACAGTGATCTCCTACAGCAATTCCTTGATAAAACTCTACAGGTCACAATTTTCATTCAACTTCCATCAAACTTGCTCCCAAGGTTCCCTGCAATATGTAAATGGTCCCTATTGTTTTTGGGGTCAGTGGGTCTATGGTCAAGGTCACAGTGACTTCTGTTAGATTTTCCTTGATAACTCTCGACTGGTCACAGTTTTCTTTCAACTTCATCAAACTTGCTCAGAAGGTTCCCTGTAACATGTAGATGATTGGTATCCATTTTTGGATTAATGGGTCAAAGATCAAGGTTACAGTGACCCAAACTTTGAAAATATTTTCTGCTGAGATCTACATGTATTTGACCCACAGTCTTCAAACTACATAGGATGATTGGTCTTACTGAGTAGATGATCCCTATCGTTTTTGGGGTCAGTGGGTCAAAAGTCAAGGTCACAGTGAAAAAAGTTTAAAATCTTTTCCACTCAATCTCTTGAGATCTACAATGTACAATACCCAAAGTCTTGAAACGTCATAGCATGATTGGTCTTACTGAGTAGATGATCCCTACTTTTTTGCGGGGTCAGTGGGTCAAGGTTATAGTGAACTCTGATAGCTTTTCCTTGGTAACATTGCAAAAGATTTTCAAAAAACCCTACTCAGAACAATCCAGTCAGATAGACCAGTAGAGCAATACTGGCCCTTTTGGACCTCTTGTTAAATGGTTATTTTGTAGTAATTTCAATCAGACTGCCACTGCAGAAATGGGGTTAAATGTTCCAAATTATAT
Organism: Saxidomus purpurata; assembly: GCA_022818135.1. NCBI lineage: Eukaryota > Metazoa > Mollusca > Bivalvia > Venerida > Veneridae > Saxidomus > Saxidomus purpurata. The sequence goes on from JAFMSR010000007.1 coordinate 13,353,974, forward strand.
CAAAATTAAATGTCTAGAAATACAGACATTAGTACACTGCAGCCTCTTTATAACGCGGTAGTCGAGGTCCAAACTGTCAAAACACGTTATAAGTGAATGTAAATTTTAAAACACGGTATGATGATCGGCCAGGGCTAGCACTGGCCCATTTTTTCTTTAAGCCATTTTTCCATGTAGCAATATTAAGTAAATAAAACAGGAAAGCTTTGATATCTAAACAGAAAGTACATCTGCTTTCAGAAAAGGCGAAAGTGAAAGTACACTTTTTTGTTGTTATGATACGGTGAAAGACTGCTAAGATTTTAATATTTTATAAATGTTTTAAATATCTATAAATTAATTTAAGTTCAAACAGATTCTAATTCACATGCTTTTCAAGTAACAAAGAGATCAGCTTGTTAATAACGGAGCCGTTTTTTAACACTTGACAATGACCAATTTGCAACCTGTCATGTTGTATATTTACGTTTCGATTGTTTTGTATCTAGACAATGTTATTCTGTTAGATATGATTTTGGTCAACCCCAACAATTTTGAGAGCCAAGTCTAAGAGCTACCCCTGCTATAACGGTATTCTTGTTATATCGATACGTGTTATAAAGGAGTTGCAGTGTAGTGAAATAGACTGTCATCTGAAAGGTTGAATGCAAAGGTCTAGGACCCGCTGTGGACAAATTTGACTTTGAAGATGCAGTGACAAAATGGAAAGCGTTTTCTGATGTATCACATGCCATTTTTACAGAAGTAATTTAAACTGAATAAAACTTATTTAACATATACATGATTAAGTTATATCTTTGAATTTTTATACTGTGAAGAGTATGATCCTCAGAATTTCTAAATGACCCCCAAATTCTGATAAAGGGGGTCACAAATGATCCCCTAAAATTCTTAGCAGAAACACTGGGTAATATTTATAGAAAATTAAAGGTGCAATATCATTTATGCCAAGACCTAATCCTGTTAACTTTGAAAGGCTACAATTTTATAACTAAATATGGTCGACTGACACAAATAACAAGAGTAATGTTAATTTATGGAAGCCAGCACCTTAATCCCTTTTCTGGCAGGACCTTTGCATTTTGTTAATGAGCTAATTTCTTGGATTTATTGACAAAATACACTTGGTTCCTTTTCTATAAGGCACCAATAGTTTAATAGGAAGTAAAAAATGCCCTGAAGTCAGTAAATCAGTATTGAAAATTTTTCGACGTAGTCGTATACTTTTGATTTGAACTTCCGTTGGTATGGACGCGTTGCTAACCAACTTCGTTATAATGTGACCAATCAGAATCTGCAAATTATTGGCTAGCATTTCGGTACTGGAATAAGCAGTGTACTGACAGGGAGCCTTCTGAAACACAAAATGTGTATATTTTTTTATATTATAGTTATTTATAATAAATCGTGTTGCAAAAAATGAAAAAACAGAACACGTTATGTCAAGGTTTCTGGACAGTACGAAGATCAACTTTTGTATTCAACGAGGTGTTGTCCGGGGCCGGACATCTAGCGTCATTGATTATTGGCTAGCGTTTCGGTACCGGAATAAGCAGTGTACTGCCCGGGAGCCTTCTGAAACACAAAATGTGTTTATTACGTCACCTACGTCGACCATGTTTTTTTTTAAAGATATTACTTGTTTATGTTAATGTAATTCAAGTACGTGTCCTTTTTATCAGTTTTGCGTACTCTCGGGTGCCCTTTTTCCTACAGCATCCTTCCATTTTAGTAGCTGGAACATTGGGCTACAATGTATTTTAGTTACTTATTAGGGATTGGAACGAATATTCGAACATTCAAATGCAATTTTCGTATTCCAATGTTTGCATTTTTGATGATTTTATTAAACATAAGTTTCATGAAATTAAGATTTCAAGATTTGTGTATTAATTAATCAATCGTAATAAACCCCTCAGGTCATAATATATACATGTTTTATATGGACCCGTTTTCGATTAATTGTTTGTTAGCCTACTGTGGGTTGGTCAGTGTTTTGATAACAAGTGTCAGAAGTGCAAATTATGATCTTAAATTGCAAACATAAGACTTCTCCAAAGTTGGTAAAAATGGCCGGAAATTCAGTCCGGCATAGCCTAAATTCTGCCGGACTGAAAAAAAATCTGCCAGACTGAAAGTAAAGTATTAAAAAAGAGAATCTATCTATCTATTCACACTATCAATATAAAGCAATGAATCTATCTATTCACACTATCAATATAAAGCAATGAATATCATTGATTAACTTGACAATTTTTTATGCCCCCAAAAGATGGGCATATTGAAATTGTACTGTCCCTCTGTCTATCCATCCATGTGTCCACCCTTAGATTTTTTCTTTAACTTTGTCATGCATTGAAGGATTTTGAAATAACTTGACACAAATGTTCAGCACATCAAGACATGTGCCATGTGCAAGACCCACATCCCTTCCTCAAAGGTCAAGGTCATACTAAGAGTTTGGAAGTAATAGAATCCTGTATATATGCACACATTTGTGTCCGGACTTTAACTTTTAAGCTCGACTATTTGGAGAATATGGAGAGCTATTACAGTCATTTGTGCGTCGTCGTTGCAGCTTTGGTTAAAGTTTTGCCTGCTAAGTACTATCATGCACATATCTCAGTAACCACTTATGAAATTGACTTGTGAAACTTTGTTCATGTCTTAAGCAGTGTCATACAATCAAGACAGATAACTCTTGTATAAATTTAGTACAAATTATGGCCCTTGTTTGACTTTGAAAATTTGGTTAAAGTTTTGCCTGCTAGGTACTATCATGCACATATCTCAGTAACCACTTATGATATTGACTTGAACTTTGATAATGTCTTAAGGGGTGTCACACAGTCAAGTCAGATAACTCTTGTATAAATTTGATACTAATTATGGCCCTTGTTTGACTTTGAAAATTTGGTTAAAGTTTTGCCTGCTAGGTACTATCATGCACATATCTCAGTAACCACTTATGATATTGACTTGAAACTTTGGTAATGTTTTAAGTGGTGTCACACAGTCAAGTCAGATAACTCTTGTATAAATTTGATACAAATTATGGCCCTTGTTGGACTAAATTTTGTTAAAGTTTTGCATGCAAGGTACTATCATACACATATCTCAGTAACCACTTATGGTAGTTATATCAAACTAAGCAATGTTCAGGGGTACATTTTGTATTAAACAATTAATTAACCAAAAATTAAATGTATTTATCGTGATAGATTTTAACTTCTTTTATGATTTAACTTTCCTAGTTTATACTTAATAGTTAGCAGAATTTTATTTTGCTATGAAACTGATAAAAGTTTCGTTTTATTAGCAAGCACCCACAATAGTCAAGCTTGCTGTCTTATGGACAGCTCTTGTTCATGTATTGAATGACTTTAAAATACTTTGCCACTGATGTTCAGCACATCAAGGTGATGTGTCGCGTGCAAGACCCACGTCCCTACCACAAAGATTAAGGTCACACTCAATATGGAATACTGTATGCATGGTAACTCAGTCATGCTTGGAAGGATTTTAAATCACATGGCACAATTGTTGAGCACATGGAGAGGACATACTCTGTGAGACACCTCTTTCGGGGGCATTCATATCTTACGAGGGACAGCTCTTGTTGTATTATCATTATTATTTTGGAAAAAAGTATATGATTTTCAAACCATGGTGACAGAAAAGACATACTTATTTCAATTGGTAAAGGTTGACCATGGAAAGATGTTTGACGAGACTTTGAATATTTTTGCTCAGCTTACATTCTAATTCATATGCTGTTCAATAAGTTAGTTCTGGCATGTTAAATTCGGATACTAAACATATCAAATTTGCACACAAATATTCAGATATGCTATATGAAGTATTCGAATTTATCAATTTCTGTATTGTTCCCATCCTTATTACTTAAATATCTTTAAATTTGAAGACAATTCCTATAAATTTTATGATTAGGTTTCTTAAAGAGTATCAGTTAATCTTAGTTTATTTGAGAACAGAGAGCATAACTGTTTATATTCTACCCTCTATCAATATTATTCCTGGAGTCTAATTTGAGTACCCATTTAAACTAATGAGACATGTTTCTTTACAACATTTCAGGAATTGATAGAGATAGAAGAGACATGGCAAAAGGAATCAAAAGAGCAGGTAGCAGCCATTGGAAGACTACAGGAGGAAAACAGAAGACTAAAATCATCATTGTCAGAACAAAAACAGGCGGTAGTGGAAGAGGTGGCTGCAGTCACAAAACGTAAGTTTCCTGGAAAGTTTAGTTTGCTTGTCAAGATTTGAGTACAGTTGTATTTTTAACTTGTTTACAATTTTGTATTGTGAAATTTTTGCAAACTCAGGTTTTTGAAATGTCACTCAGACAAGAACGTGCCTGAATTTGTGTTGTGTCATATATCAGGAACTTTTGTTTTTGCTGTTTTGCAAAATTTTGTCCCATTTTTAGCCGATAAGAAAAGGAACATGCACTGTGGGGGGGGGGGGGGGGGGGGGGGGGGGGGGGGGGGGGTCGGCGTCAGGGCGTCGCTTGGTTAAAGTTTTAAAAGCAAATATCTTGAATACATCAAAGGATGACTTGAAACTCAAACTAAGTACCACAACATCTTCACCTGAGAAACAACCCCATAACTCTGTTATTTTGACAGATTAGCCCCTTTTAACTTAAAATTTTGGTTAAAGTTTTTATAAATTCAAAATCTTGAATACATCAAAGGATTGACTTGAAACTCAAAGTAGGTCTACCATCAACATCTCACCTGAGAAACAATTCCCATAACCGTTTTGATTTTTGATAGATTATGCCCCTTTTTAACTTAGAATTTTTGGTTAAAGTTTTTATAAATTCAAATATCTTGAATACTATCAAAGGTATTGACTTGAAACTCAAAGTATGTGTCTACCATCAACATCTACACCTGAGGAAACAACCCATAACCGTTTAGATTTTGACAGATTTATGCCCCTTTTTAACTTAGAATTTTTGGTTAAAGTTTTTTTTAAATTCAAATATCTTGAATACTATCAAAGGTATTGACTTGAAACTCAAAGTATGTGTTTACCATCAACATATACACCTGAGGAAACAATCCCATAACCTGTTTTGATTTTTGACAGATTTATGCCCCTTTTTAACTTAGAAGTTTTGGTTGTTTTTTTGTAAATTCAAATATCTTGAATACTATATAAGGTATTGACTTGAAACTCAAAGTATGTGTCACCATCAACATTATACACCTGAGGAAACAATTCCCATAACTCTGTTTTATTTTTGACAGATTTATGCCCCTTTTTAACTTAGAAGTTTTGGGTTTTTTTTTTGTAAATTCAAATATCTTGAATACTATATAAGGTATTGACTTGAAACTCAAAATATATGTTTACCATCAACATCTACACCTGAGGAAACAATCCCCATAACTCTGTTTTAATTTTTGATAGATTTGTGTCCTTTTTTAACTTTGAATGTTTTGTTAAAAGATAGAATACTATCGAACGTATTTACGTCAACATCTTCACCAATTTTTTGATTTTTGACATATTTATGCCCTTTTTAACTTAGAATTTTGTCACAGTTTTTCCAGACTAAAATGGAAATACTCAAAATGGCTTTCTTTTGAAATGTCATAGAATAATTATGCAGCATGAAGCGGTCATGCTTTTTAATTCTATACATATCAATTTTGAAAAAGTTACAAAATTATTCATGATCAAAATACAAGGTCATGTATTTCTTTGAAATATCCCCCATCCTCCCTCCAGTTGGCTTGCAGAATCCAGAGTAAGGCCTTGAATGCAAGTACATTTACAAAGGTCTTTGAACAAGTTTCATATCTTTGACCTTAATTCTATAGACAATTACACAATACTCCTGTTCTTAGACAAAAACCCCATTTTACCAACAAGCTTTCGAATAGTCGAGCGTGCTGTCATGTGACAGCTCTTGTTATTTTTGAAAGAAATATATTCAATGGATACCTTGCAAGAGAGAGTTTTCAAATAATCTTATGCTTCCTACTCAACCCTTTATGCTGCTGTTTGTAACTACATGTTAATAATTGCATATATGAATAAAATATTAATTATGGATGCCTTGCAAAATGATCATCAAAACTATGGTATACATGTAATTAGAAGTACTATTTAAAACAGAACAACAGTACACCCAAAAACTGTACAAGCAAGCAATCAAAATATTCACCTGAAGTAAGAAAGAAAAGCAATATATAGAGCAAAATGTGAACTGCCCGAAGAACCATGGAAGTATGCATGCAAAACATCATGCCATTGAGGAAGAGATTCCTACTATATTGATCTACCTACAGAGGTCATGTGCAGGTATCATTATCATGTCTATCAACATGCACACAGACTTTTTTTAGGCATTAGCTGAATAAGCTGAGTTAAGGTGTCTGCTGCTCAACCCAGAGGTTTCAGGTTCAAACCCCACTGGGCTTTACACACTTTACACCTTCAATGTCAAACTAGTCTGGGTTTTAGTTGGAATTAATTTTTCCAGTAATTATCTTTTTAAAACTGCAATTTCCAAAACAGGTTTCAAACTTAATTTTGTCATTGACTGATTTTAATGCAGTTTTTCCTTTTTCCATCATTGTTTTACAGCATGAGTCTCCCCACTTCTATGTAGAGATACTAGGGCAGATGAGTGTTTATATTCTGTCTGTCTATATTGACTGACAGGTGATTTGATCCCTGTCTGGAAACTGACAATTCTCATGTGTGCCTGACTGTATTTGAATAAGATGATGATAGAGATTTATTGACCTGAAGTAAAATTGGCAAAAACTATGTTAGTGAAGATTGCAATTCCTTTTTTGTTTCTGAATGGTAAGATGAGAGTTTCTTTAATTACCAAGTGAGACTGACTGCAAATTACAAAGCAATTTATGAAGCTTTTACTCGATGATGTAGGGTAGTATTTTGGAGTAAATCCAGAGCTTGAAGATGTATTGACTATTCAGAGATGATTTCATGTTGGTAAAAAAACAGTCTCAGTAAGATTTAAGTTAATTCCTGCCCAGCTGATCTGTCAAAAAAAATGACAAAAGAACTGATGGAACAGATCAGGGCCAATATGAGGGAAAGTTGCATTCTGATGATATGCTGATCCCTGGGCGGTGCCCCATTGAATTATCTATTTCCCCTGAAAACAGTTTGTTTTGATCTGTATGTTTTTGCATGAATATAAATACTAATCAGCAGTAAAAATATGGCTAATATTATTCATAAGTCATTTGTATTGTGGTAGAGCCAAATCAGTAAAAGGTACATTGACTGCATACCGGTACATCATTAAATAGAGATATTACTCTAAGTACTCTGATGGGAGACTAATTGCCTACTTCATTTGTACAGTAGAACCTCGAATATCCTGTTGGCCTTTGGTGGGAGAAAATCGACTAGATTTTTGAGGTGACCGGATTTTTGGGGGACAGGATTTTGTAATTTTCATTACTCTGGTTTTTCCTGTGTACGGGATATACGTGGGTTCCTTTGCAAACATGATCGTTTCTGTTAAAAATTCATATTAAACATTTAAATTCACATCAAAGTCCGTAAAACATGATAGAACATTCACATCATTAAGATCTGCAAAAGTGTCGGCATGATTCCCTGCTAAATAATAAAATGCCTTGAAATCTAAAACCCAAGTAAATATTTGTTTAAAGTAAAGTTGATGTTCTTCCGTTTAGCACTATACATTAAAACTGATATTTCACTTTATAAACGTATTCCCGTGCTTTCTGATTCATTTTCCCGTCTTTTCTTTTTACTAAGTTCCGAATAATCTTTTTAATATCTATCGATTTAAAAAGTGTAACAATCAAGAGATGAAAGCAAAATTACCAACACTTTTGTTATACAGTGCATTTTTACAATTGTTACTCTAATTATCATTAATCCTTTGTGAAAGACTGTGAAAATTAGATAATGCTAGACGGCAGAGCAGACGGCGACCGGATTATTGAGAGTCATATTAATTCTCAATGTCATACTTGGGCAAAAAATATCGGCCGGAATTCGGAATATTGAGGGACCAGATTTTTTGGAATATTTCAACATTAATGTTAATGGAGAGAAAAAGGGTGGAGAAAAAACAGCCGGAATTTTAGGGGTCCAGAAATTTGGGAGTCTACTGTATGTCTGTTTTTCATGAATTTGTCTGACTGGTTCTTATATACTTTTTTTTTCAAACTTACAAAAAAGGTAATGATAAGCACCAGTCATAGTTGTTTGTATTACTGTCCAAATTTTGGTCTCATATGTTTTATGAAGGTAATCAGTTTTGTTGATCTTGTAAGAGGAAACTATGTGAACCATTATCTCAGGTGTATCAGGTCCTAATTGCCAGTGGTCATATTGTTAACCAAGTCAGGAAAAGAATTAATTTTTTTTTTCATACCAGTTTCCTCTTGAGATACATTTAAATTTCCTTTAAAATTTGGCAAAGGAATCGTGGCTTTAGTACAGTAACTGTTGTCATACTTTTGTCATATGAGGCTGTCGGCGCCTACCAGAAAAGTCTTTGACACGTCTGATTAGTCTTGAAGCGTGTATCTGTTATTCGTGTCACAATGGAGATTGAATAGGACTTACGATGAGAGAAAGTGGGCAATTTGATAGCTTTCTTACAAAGAAACAGTAGTGTAGGACACATCTATAAATAGATCAATATCTGTGATCGGAAATACATGTATTGCAAAATGCTGTTGTATTTTTTCTCTGTTTTTTTGTTTACAGTTTAGGCTTGGGATAGGTTGTTATGTTACCAAAGGATGTCTACAATTGGAATGACCTATTGAATAAGAGTGGGTATAACAAGAGTCAGTAATTGAATATTGATCATTGAATTCAGTACATGATACTCTACTTAGAATTATGTGTCTGGGAAAACTTACAACAAATGCTAAGAATGATGGTTTAGTTTCAGCCAAATTTGAAATCAGTGGTTGGTTTCTAAGTTTATTTCTTTCAGTGATAAAATCAAATCATTTAAGTCCTGTGTTCTTACACAGCAGGTATTGAGAATGACAGTTTCCTCATTGTGTAAAAACAAGTTATTAGCAAGATATTTGATATTTTGTGAAATGTGTGGGCTTATTGCAACACAGCGGTAATCTAATAGACAATCTGTAAACTGTTCAATCAATACTGACTCAGCGAAGGATTGTGCAACAATCTCCCTGACTCTCTACAGTATTGTCTTTATGCTCTTTCAAGACACACTGTAATACAATTTACTTGTCAGAATTTCAAAATCATCTGTTTCTTGAATGACTTCATTTACATTTTAGTACTTTGTGACAAATAAAAGCAATCCCCGTATGAAATCATTTTGAATAAAAGAGACACTGGAAGCAATTTATTTCACCCATACTTGGTGGTGATTAGTCCCAGTGGTTTTGAACAAGTTACGGGGCTAGCAGGGCCTGCTAGCCCAATTTAATAGTAAAACTTTTCTTTTCCTTTTAATTGTAGCAAAATAAAATTGTAAGTGAAGACTTTTTCATTTCTTTGGTAAGGGGTTTTCTTTAGCATTTGGAGTAAAAGGGTTAATAATATTTGACATTTTTAGAGGATCGTATACAAGTCATGTAGTTATACACATAGTGACATACAGTTTTTTAACATTGATACAGGAAGGGAAATATGGGCTGATCGCCTAATGTGATACACACAGTTTTGTTCAATTAGTTTGTTAGAATATGTTAACAAGGTTTTTATGTAATGCAACAAGGAAGGAATGAAAAGGCTACCTTGTTATTTGAAAGTAAATTACAAACTTGAACTTCCTTTAGGGAATGTTGTACCTTTCTTTATTATTTGATATTCCTTAAGGGAAGTTAACCTTTCAGGTGCATTTTTGCATTGTGAATAATTAATTATAAAATCTAGTTTTCTAGTTGACTGTTGGTATGTCGTTATCTAATCTTTTGGTGTACTTTATAATGTTTGACCTCAGATTTTGTACTGTGTATTTTTAAACTATTACTTGTCAGTGTACAAGGAGCTTGTATTACTTCAAATTTCATTGTAATAAACTTTCAATATGTTCTTTAAAACTAATGAATTATAAGTCCTGCTCATGAATGATTACAAGAATTTAGCCCAGAAGGTTGCATAGAAGCCTCGGAAGTCAGAGCATGCTCAGATTAAGTGTGAGCCAAGTCCAGCTAAAATGTCCAGTAGGAATGTCCTGACAGTCATAGTTTGCAAAGAATTCATTTTAGTTAAGTTCTTCTGGTTAAAGACTACAGAACAGTATATAGGCTTTCCACTCAAAGTCTATATAAAGAGGACTTAATAACCAAGTTTTGGAATTGGGGTATGGTGATAGAGAAGTACATCTGTTAGTGTTAATGAACTTTTTCATGTCAGTTTCTGATATATAATTTGGCTCAAGAAGACAGAAGTTATATAACTTGAGTATTTCCGTGTAAATTCTGTACAAAAGACCAGAGTATTTCTTTATAAATCCTATACAAAATACCTTAATTAGTATTTCTGTATAAATTCTAATATTTCTGTATGAATTACAGTATTTCTCTATGAATCATAGTATTTCTGCTAACAGTCACGAATATTTTGTAGATAGACTGATGATGTGTTAATTTTAAGGCAATAACATAGGGGTATGACTAATATATGTAAGCACGGGTCAGAATATGCGTCAAACCCCTGTGGGAAAGAATAGGCTGTTTATAGGAGTGAGCCTGATCAGGGGGTAGAACGTAAAGCAGAGATATATTTACTTTAAAGGTCCATTTCTAACACCAAATCAAATTTTCCTTCAGATCTGGAATTCTGTAACGGGCGTCTTCTCAGAAGGAAAAATATGACATACTGCATCAAATGTGACTATATTATGTTGAAAATTTGAGTTTAACAAAAGAATTGATAAATTATGTTTTGCCTTTTCAAAAACGAAAGTAAGTTTTCCAGCTTTCAAATATCTTTGAAATTTTCTAGAAGTCTTCCAGAGAGAGGCTGTAAATAGGTTGTACATAAGTAAGCATGCCTATTTTATTCAATTGACCAAGTCAGGAAAAGAATTACTTTTTTTTTATGCCCCCACAAAGTGGGGTGCATATAGCGTTGCACTTGTCCGTCCGTCCGTCCGTCCGTCCGTCAGTCGTCAGTCCGTCCGTCCGTCCGTACGTCCCGAAATCTTGTGAACGCAACTCCTCTTAAACCGGATGGCAGATTTTGCTTAAACTTCCAGGGATGAACAACCTTAATGTGTAGATGGTAGTAAAGAAAGGAATTTTTGCTGCGACCAAATTTAACAGAATTATGGCCCTTTGTTGATTTTTTCACTATATACTATGTAGAAATTTTGTGAACGCAACTCCTCTTAAACCGGATGGCAGATTTTGCTTAAACTTCCAGGGATGAACAACCTTAATGTGTAGATGGCAGTAAAGGAAGGAATTTTTGCTGCGGCCAAATTTAACAGAATTATGGCCCTTTGTTGATTTTTTCACTATATACCATATAGAAATTTTGTGAACGCAACTCCTCTTAAACTGGTTGGCAGATTTTGCTTAAACTTCCAGGGATGAACAACCTTAATGTGTAGATGGTAGTAAAGGAAGGAATTTTTGTTGCGACCAAATTTAACAGAATTATGGCCCTTTGTTAAGTTTTTCACTACATACCATATAGAAATATTGTGAACGCAACTCCTCTTAAACCGGATGGCAGATTTTGCTTAAACTTCCAGGGATGAACATTTGTGTAGATGGTAGTAAAGGAAGAAATTTTTGTTGCGACCAAATTTAACAGAATTATGGCCCTTTGTTGATTTTTTCACTATATACCATATAAATTTGTTGCGACCAAATTTAACAGAATTATGGCCCTTTGTTGATTTTTTCACTATATACCATATAAATAATTGAACATATAAATTTTACATTTGTAATTTAATTTAACATGTACATAAGGTTACCTGTAGATCATTTTAGGTATATGTACAGAAATGAAACAGTGGAATGAAAAAGTTCCACATAAAAATCTTACATACAGATATGCTTGCTCTTGTTTATGAGCACATCTGCACAGTGGGGGCATCCGTGTCCTTTGGACACAATTCTAGTTTATACCAGTTTCCTCTTGAGATACATTTAAATTTCCTTTAAAATTTGGCAAAGGATTGAAGAACTTTACTTTCAATGATGTGCAAAGTATATCTCTGACTGTTGACCACATTCAGTAAAGCAAAAGTAGTACCAAAAAAACCCACCCAGATCAATCTAAGGAAATACACAAACATTCACTTGTTTTTCTGCAGCAGTATTCAAACAGGGAAATACTTCACAGCTATTGTAAAGTTTTAGAAGCCAGTTTCAAACTGTATTTCCCTGTTACAATTTCAGATTTAAAAGAAAATTTGATTTGGTGTTAGTAATGGACCTTTAAGTAAATTCCTTTTATTCCTACCCCTTCAAACTTTAAAAATACAACCCGAGTAAAGCATATTGTGTAAACAATAAAGCTGAAACACGGTAATTCTTTTGCAGGGATTTTCAAGTACTAATATGAACACAAATGTAAAAAAATCACGTCTTATCCACTAAAAAAACCTAGAACCAGTAATTCAGACCACCCATTGCTGATTGTCAAAAAGTGACAAATAACTCACTTTTTCTTTGCTGAAAGAAACCCAAGTCACATTAGCTACAGTCACATTCTGCATAAACTTCTGATGTTTCAGGAACGGAAGAAAAGGAGATAGAAGTATTGACCAAACTGAAGGAGACAGTGGATAGACAAAGAGAAGAACTCAGGAAATATAGTAGAGAAATCAAACAGAAAAATGTCGACATTGAAGCTGTAAGTATAGGTCAATCAAAAAGCATGGTTGCAGGGAACATCAAAGGACTGATACGCAATGTTTAATAATGTATTATTTTTATGACCATTGAGGCCTTCCATAGTGCTTGGATGGTAATATTGCATTGTATATGTGACCTAAAATCAGCAACAAGTCACTTTAAAGCCTCTGATACAATTTTACATTAATACACTATAATAAATAACATTATATCATTGATTTTGAGCTGCTGTTGGTGTTTGTTCACAAATCCTAAATATAACATGCCAGTCTTGCATGGATCTATTTTTAAGTAAGAAAATGAATGACAAATAGAAAATTCCAATAATTCATTGTAAAGAAAATCTTTACATGTGTTGTTACAATCTGTACAAGAATGATTAAGAAAATATTTGTATAGGAGATAAATAACATAGACATCAATGACTAAGCAATACAATTGTCTTACATGCATATCCTTTTAGTAGCTCATGTCAGTTTAAAACCCATTATTGTTGTATATATTTGTATTTGCTGTAGTTTCCAAGACACTATTTTTCTCCCCCAGATATTTTTTGTATTTATTAGGAATATTAGGGATGTTTGTGACCTTTCAAACAGTTGAACTTAATTATAATAATAAGTTTATGATAGGGCTGAAGTTTTTGTTTTCAGAGTCACTGTAAGAATATAATCGTTTTGCATTAATATGGTATGGCTTTCCTGGAAGAGATTGGCTGGCTTTGTCTCGTCTGCCTGTCTGTCTGTCAGCTCTGTCACGATTACATTGTTTTGACTTTTATGTAGATCACACAATTGTCTGTAATATCGTAGATTGTGTTGTAGTTCATTGCTTAGATGGACAGCTTGCTTATGTTAGATATGTCCCCTGGATTCATGACTGGACAATAACAAACCTTTGTGTAATAACTGTCATAGTTTTCAGACTGATCTAATTCATTAGTATTTTGCAATTAACCTGTACATGTTATTATTTGACTGGACATTACTGAAGGATACAGGTCTTGGCAATAATCATTCTATGACAATGATCATTCTATTACATATAAAACCATTTCCATGCAAAATGTCTAAAATGAACTTGTCAAGCTTTCTATTTAAACAGTACCATTCAAAGAGATGCTCCCTACACATTTAATGTTTGAATAGAAAACAATGAAGATCATAAAGAGATTTCACATATCTGCCCACTAATCATGATCTATACTGTTCACAAAGGCACAATCAGTTAGTAATCAGTAGGGTAAGAGTGAGAATAAAGAATTTTGATCAAGTTGCTGCTCATAGAAATTTTCTATTGTACAGCATCTCTGGACTAGCCATTATGGGATCACCTTTTACAGGTAGCTTCCATTTTGATTAAATTGTCAGTACATCACCAAATTTCATTACAATGTTCATTGGCATGATGTCTCAGCCAAGTTGATAATCTGTCAAAGTTCACTGGAGTAGTTGCCCTTGAATTGATGAAATTTTTCCAAATTAATTAGGTCTGTCCATTTTCAATTTTGGAAAACGCAGATTTAGAAATTGCCTCTGTCAGTGATGAAGCATTAACTTTTACCGTTGCAGTTATGATATTTACCAGAACTGACTGGTATATTTTGTGATAGATTCGTAGTTTGATTCTTTTTCAGTTACAAGCACAGTCTGAGCGCCTTGTCAAAATCAACATCGAACTTCGACGCAAGAATCAGTCTCACAAGAAACATGCAAGAACTTTAATCACAGAAAAGGTTGATTTAGAAACCCAACTGACAGAGAAAGAACAACAAGTGTCAAGGGTATGCTTTATATGAGCAATAGCAGTGTAACATCTGATTTAAAAACTAGGCTTTAAGCAGCAGTATTCGACAGTGGCCTTAACAAACCCTTCTTTGGTGCAATTACTGGTTAGAACTCCAGGAAGAAGTCATTGTGAGTAGTTAATATCAGTTGTAAGAACTTGTTCTACAATCAACGTTAAATAAAGAAAGTTAAACAAAACTGACAGTTTTTTTATTCTGACAATGGCATAAAGTTGAAACTTTTTGTAGAGTTTGAAATTTTATCATGTGTTTCGAAATTCACAAACTTGAAGGTTTCAGTAGACAATTGTACCAACTACTCATATTATTTTTGGATATTGTAATCTGTTTCATATAGCTAAAAAGTAAACATGTAGTGTAATACTTTACTTTTTAATTCAAGTGTTTGACCGTTCTATAAATGCTCTATTCAATTGTGCAGAGTAAGTTCATAGTTGTTATATAAATAGAAAAGAAAAAAGGTTACATTTTCTTTTCTTCAAGAAATAGTTTTTTTTAAGGATATCAGTAACTCATTTATGTAAATGAATCTATGTTCTGTGGAGGACATACTCATTATCACATACATGTAGGTACCATTAACACAATGTATAAATTTGCATTAACAGTACGGTTTTTGCAGCAGTAATCAGTTTAAAATAACTACACAGAAGGAGAATTGTCCATTAAAGATCACATATACATGTGTGGTATTAATTTATTTATGTGAATTCAACTCTAAGAGCTAGCTGTAGTGGTTTGCATAATGGAAAGGACTAATTTAAAGTGAAAGAAGAATGAACTGATATTTTATTGTCATCTCTTTAAAGCTCCATGATCAATTTGAATTCACTCTGATAAAATAGTGAATTTACTGATAATAATTAGAGAACTGTGTTCTATTCAAGCTTTATAATGATGACATATGCTTTTCTTTCACATTAATGTCATTTATTCATGAAAAAGTTTGTTGTTGTTTAGAATGTTTATAGCACTGGCCAACTATGGGATTTCTCCCCGGGTGAACTTGCCAAGGCCGATGAAAAAGGGTTGTTAGGGAACATATTTACTTTATGAAATGTCCTTGGGGAAAAAAATGAACTTGTGCATGTACTTCCAAATTTTAAAAGCAATGTTAGGAATTTGTTTTCACAAATGTAATGATTATTGTTTCTAGTAGAATATCTTTCCAGATAATGCAGGTGTTGCAAGTAACTGAAGGTGCTACATTATAATTATGGGTTTATAAAACTATACACTGATTTGCCACATAATAATATTTCCAGAAAATTGGATAAGTACATTTTAATTATAAATTTTAGTGATAAAATACGATATTGCAGCAACATGAGATGTAGGGTGTTCCTTGTTTGTAGGTAAAGGAGATGTTGAAGGAACAGGAGAGCATAGATGATCATCATGTAGGAGAGAGAAGTAAACTTGATGATATTGTAAGTTAATCTTTCATACTAGGACAGCCAGTTGTATAATGATAAGGTGTTAAAGAGCTTTGCCTCACATGCAGGAGATTGAGGGTTCCGTTCCATTGGGGTCACAACCGTACTCTTCATATGACACCAGTTTTTCCAGGAAGCGGACTCGAGAGTGACTCGATAAGCAACAAGTTTCCTTCACAATCGAGCTAAAATGAATAAATATAAAGAAAAGAGCTTTGTTTTTGGACATGTGTTAGTGAGACTGTGTTAAAAATCAAAGTTGTTGAAATGCGTTTTGTTCAAGTTTCGTTGTGAGTTGTATTGAAGCAAAATTCCAGTGCGCGTCTCTTTTAAACAGCTGTTAAAATAGAAATGTGGACAAGTTCATTTTAGAAATTTGTTTGGATGTGGGTTTGTAGTAACTTAAAGGAAGCATTTGGCTCTGAAAGAGAGTTACAAGGTTGTTTCTTGGTAAATCTGGGCTTACCCACTGTTGTTAGGAACTTTTGAACTATCTGTTAGAGTGAATTCGAACCTCATATTGTGCACCTGTTTAGAGAAAGACAATTTTTACTTACTTAATATGTTAGATATTGAGAAATTGTCTCAGGAAAATTGAGTATGTGTTAGTATTGTTATATTTAGTAATGTTTTATATCTAATTCTAAATTTACTGTCATTTAAGGTCACAGAAATACAGGTTCTGTAAAACACAAATCTATTGATAAGGCTAGACATTTCATTATATGGTTAACTAATTTTTTTGTGTAATAACACTGCAGAATCCTCGGGGGTGCTGACATATTCCAAGGGTTTCTGCAGATGTTATAACATCAAAAAGCATGCATATATGCTATTCTAGTATTAAAAATAAAATAAAAGTGAAACACTCTGACTTACTGATATGACACTCAACAATGCTTGGTACAACTTCCATGTTGTTTGCATCACATTTAGGACATCACCAGCATTCTAAACCCCGTGCTGTTAACACCATGCTTTATGACAGATTTGAAGAGATGTCCATTGTTTAAAATAGCCCTGTAATGCACATAAATTTAGACAGGCTATAGCAGTGTGTGAATCTCCCCATTAACACACTGGTAAAATGGACAAAAACAGCATATTTTATGTTAAAATATCATTGTAGTGAATGTAGGATAGCATGACCAAGATCATAACTGGTGAAAAATTTCTTGACTTTTTGTTCTCTTGCGTCCAGAAGGAAATTCTTTGAAAAAGTTATACTAAGATGTTTTCTTGTACAGAAGGAGGAGGTGGGGTTGGAAGGTGCACAAGCTCCAGAGGTTACTATGGTTACGGGTGGAGGTATACAAACAGAGGATGAAAATCCAGATCATCTGACAGATAAACTGAGTCTTATAGGCAAAATAGTCATTGATAAACAGGTAAAATATATAAAAAATGGAGCCTAAACAAATAAGTATAAGGTAAACTGAACCTTGATAATATACCTTGATCAATAGGTAAAGTGTATAAACTTTGAACAGGCAAACTAGCTAAACATTTGAATCCAGTCTGTTTGATGGAGTCTAGCAGACAAAAAAGTATATGATAAACAGATGAAATAGATAAACATTGAACTTTTCAGGTCTTTTTTATGAAGAAATTTGGACAAGCTGTATTGACAAACATGATTACAGAAAGTTATATTTTGTACAGAATGATAATTTCTAAACAAGTAAAATACAGTGTATAACTTTATTTTGTAACATATTTTATGACATTGAATGTAGACTCAAATTCTTCTAACTGACATGGTAGAGATCTCAGTGAGTTTCCCTTGATAGGATTTGAACCAACTATATCTGGGTAAGGAGCCAAGCTCCACCCTATATATCATGATGCCTTCCTGTGTATCTGTAGCCACTTTGATATTAGCATTAATTTAAAGGGTTCTAGGGTAAAGATGGAGAAGTTAGATGTTATATTTGTTTCAGGACCCCAACCGACCACGGTTTACCTTGAATGAACTGAGAACTGTTCTCATTGAGAGGAATGAACTGAAAGCTAAACTGATGGAAGTAGAAGAGGAACTTAACGCATTCAAACCAAAGTTAGTAAAATATCTAACCTGCCACCCCTACTCTTCATTGTAGAGATATGAATATGCATGATAAAAGAAGAGTCTATGAAAGGAGTAGGGGTGGTGCAGCCTCCATTTAAACTTGAGATCTGCTATGCCAGCATGATGTCCACAGTGTTCTTTATCAGCTGGATAATGTATTTAATTGTAAAAGCTTGTTTAGATTTGCTGTTTGAGTGCAATACGTTTGTCTCATTTGTGATGACAGATACCTGTTGAAGCAACTTGGTGACCTATAACCTAACATACTTTTGTTTCTTGACAATTTAGATAATTACAGTAAGAGTTATATATCAAACAAAAGTTTTTGCTATGATTGTGCATCAAGGATAGAAACTTTTGTCGAATGTGGTCCCCCCAAAAAAACCAACAGAATATTCATTTAGTGAGGTCGTATTAAACTTGTTTTTTTCTGTATATGAAATGTTTTGTTTACATATTTCTATTTTATTTAATCCTCTGTTGTAATAACAAGTTTCAATTAACATTGGGCATGTTGCTGTAGCCAACTTTTCTATTATTATACAGCTTCCGTCATCATTATTGCTGTCTATGATTTTACCTTTGTCCCAAACTAAGTAAGCATCTGAGATATCCTGTACTTTCCCCTTATGTTGTAGATTAGATGAATATGTGATAATGTAAGTAAAAGGCATACACCTTGATTTACCTTGTAAACTGTAATTTACTTTTGTCTGTGTATTTCATAACTGTAGTTTGGTGAAGTGCTTATAATAGGCACTGTGTTAGGTCATACCTTGTCAGAGGGACTGTTTATCACTTAACGCTGGCAAGAAGTTCTATATTAAGAACATAACAGTTTTGATAAAAAATGTCAGGTAATTGACACTTTCCTAAAGGTTACCATAGGTGTCCATTGAACAATGCTTTTTGTTTTGACTTTTTTGCCAGTTATAGCATGTTAATGTAAATCTTATTCATTCCATGCTAAAAGACAAGGGTTATCCTTGAGTTCTGTTGGAAGGGACTTCTCTCCTCTGTGTATCTCTTTCCCTCTAGTTATTATTGGAAAAATTCCTGTTTCTTGAAACCGTTTTATAGTACATTAAGCACTGTAATATTTTATCTTATATGTACACTTTTGGCATCAGCTATATTTCTACCATCAGTGAAAATATAACTTCATTTGTAGTATTCTACTTTAGCTCGGAGCAAATACCTTGGCAAGCGGTGTAAGCTCTTACAATAGTTACAACTTACATGCTGTAAAATTATGCTTTGCTCAAAATATAGATAGCTTAGTTAGCCGACACTGAATCATGTAAACTGGCTGTTAAAATGGGTCAGACCTTTTAATGGTGACTTTCAAATCCCCATGGTAAATTAAAACTTGTACTTCTGTTTAAGGAATCCATCACTGCTAAGTTGAGTGGTGGTTCTCCTTAATGTTTAGCTGGAAGTTTATGATAGGTTTTAAAATCAAGATAACAGGTTGGTACGAGAAACAATGACCGATATATTAGACTTGCCTATAACTAGTTTAACACTTCATAGCAAGTTAATGCCTTTACAACCAGTACAGACCATGCTGATTGGTCAGTCTGTGCTTCTTGCAGTCTGATCATGATCTGTTCTGTTCCCTACACAGTAAATGTTTTAGTGAGCACCCCTACTAACATGTAATGGTTCTGTCAGAGTTAAAAGATGGACAAGTCCACTATAGAAATTTAGTGAGGTTAAGATTTAATCTATACACATTTCCTACTACTAACTACATTCTCACATATTAGACCACACTGATTTATATATTATGTTTAGTGTTCCTGATGAGAAGTATATTGTTATGTCATCTTTGCAAAGGGAGTGAAAGTTCATGTATCTTACCAGAATTAAAAGCTGTACATTGTAGCAGTGCTTTAAGTCTGGGTGAGATTACACCATTTATTTCTACATGAAACAATGAGCTCTTTAACTCCTTTCGGCAGTATAGTCCTACTGTTTCCCTAGGAACAATCTAATTCTACTGTCTGCAAGTTTCCAGTAACATGTACCAGTGAATTATGCATAAATTTCTGGGAAAAGATGGGTCTCTTTCATCAAAATGTTGGTTTAAAACTATTCAGTGAGATTATTGAAACAGAAACCAATGGCAAAACTGAATAATATCAGCCTTAAATCAAATCAGTCTGTCTGAAAATTGATGAGGGAGGGAGGACAAATTGTGGGCAGGTTACATCATTGTCTGAAGTGGGTTAATCTAGACAGAGTGCAATTGTTGAATAGAAAATTCACTCTGTTTTTTTCAATCAAGCGGTATAGTTACCTGGTTTAGAAAATGTGATGGAACACTAATATATATAAAAATTGGTGTGGTCTTGCCTTTAGAATGACAATAACTCTTTAGTGCATTTTTGACTATATTCTGTATGCTTGTAGTACATGTATTGTTTGCTAACCTTTTTGCTTGTGTTTTTCTACTCGTGTTCAGAGATGGTATGGACGGTAATACAAATGCCCTGTCTGAGGAACTGAGCAGCGCAGATAATGATTCTATGTTATCTAATGATGGGTATGTTTATACATATGTGTGTGTTTATGTTATTGAATGTTGTAATGTGAATCTTCTTGATATAGGTTTCAGTATTTGTAAATTTTCTTGTTACTTTTTTTTTTTTTTTTTTGGTATATGATTGTAATACATATGCTTTATGTTTTGATGGTAAGTGCTGGAGGTTATGGTGCAGTGCTTAAGTTTTGTGATAGATGGTGAGGGGTTTCTTTGATCTTTTGCTTAGGCATTCTCTCTCTCCCTGTTGAATGAAGCTTCAACTTCTGCCTGTGTTATACATATAGGCAAAGTTCATATGTTTTGCCTTTAGGAAAACATTTTCTCACATCATGTTAGATAGACTATAATAAGGTATTATCTGTGCCATAAATTGATACAAAATACAAAGGACTGATTGGTCAGTTTGGAATTACCAAGGTCTAAACATCGATTATACTGCTAATTGATATTTTCGTATAGTCTCAGTATATTACACAATACAGGAAAAAATTATTTTCCGTGTCATGCTCTTTTTTTTTATCCTCCCGCCAAAGGCGAAGGGGATATTAGAAATGGTCTCCGTCCGTCCGTCCCAATTTTGTCCGGAGCATAACTCCAAAAGTACTTGAGCTATTTTCTTCAAACTTCATACACTGACAGAGCACATTGGGAGGAAGTGCAGTGTGTAAGAACAATAACTCTACCTTGCCTACTTTTAGAGTTATTCCCCTTTATCAGATTTACTTGAAAAACTTTGTCCGAAGCATAACTCCAAAAGTACTTGAGAGATTTTCTTCAAACTTAATACACTGACATAGCACATTGGTAGGAAGTGCAGTGTGCAAGAACAATAACTCTACCTTGCCTACTTTTAGAGTTATTCCCCTTTATCAGATTTACTTTAAAAGTTTTGTCCAGAGCATAACTCCAAAAGTACTTGAGGGATTTTCTTCAAACTTAATACACTGACATAGCACATTGGTAGGAAGTGCAGTGTGCAAGAACAATAACTCTACCCTGTCCACTTTTAGTCAAATAGAAAAATATCATACCTATACTGATAATGAACATTAATATAATTTTGCAAACCTTCTCTTCATTGCCTTATTCTTTTTCCACTTACTTGAAAACTGTACTCAGCATGACCATAGCTATACGGCTTTTTAAGGATTTCCTCTCACCAAGTAAAATGTACGAAAGTACAACCTTCAGGTAACTTCTTCCTGGCGGGGGGATTAACCATGTGTTACATGGCTCTTGTTTTACTGGTTTTGGGTAGAAGGTTTGTGACTCTTATGACCACACTGATGCATTCAGTGTTCCGTTACACACTGTGTACTTAAGTAGGTTTGCTGTCTGATTTTAAGAGCTTACTTCTGTCAGCTTTCTGCTTTGATTAGCCAATCAATCTTCCACGGTGACATAATTGCGTCAAAGTACTGTCTCAGACATTTCAGTCTTACACATTTAGATTCTACATATACATGGTATGTAATAAACTGAAAAAAGTGTAATGTATTATTAAAATCACTGCGAATTTACACATCTTTGTATTTACAGAAAAATACTTGGCTGAGAAAAAAGTAAATTGCGACAAAATTGCATTGTTTTTTTTTTTGTATTTTACAGAAAATCTTTTGACTTCTTATTACTGAACAACAGTTTTACTGTTTTTAATGAATATTATTTGCTTCATATGAATTGAAACTTAACATGTCACAACTGTTTGATTTAACTGCCTTTAGAATTTGATATTGGTACTCTTAGTTGTTTACGTAGTACAGCAGTGAATATAGTCCAGAGAAGAATTTTAATGAATTTATATACCTGTGTGCTTAGGATTGGTATTGGATGCACTGGTATTCAAAGCTTTCATTGCATAAATGCTTCAATATGTAACTGATTATCGGAAACTTTTGTTTTGATAATTATGCTTTCATAAATATTTATTTTTGTCTTGAAAAGAGCACTGTGTTGTTTGCATTAGATATTGCATACTTCATGTGTGTTGGAAGTACTAGACTGAAATATATTCCAAGAACAGGTTTAAACTCGGACTACATAATTTTCACAGCTAAAGCAAAACTAATTATGAGATATGTTGATGCACGCTGTGTGAATAGATAAAAAATATGTACCCATTATTAAAGACTCTTCTTCTTGAAGGAGGAATATTTCAATCAGACAATACACGGGTTTACACCGTTAATACCGGAGTGCTCTAGGTCTTTATACTTTTCAATTGTGAAGACTTGTAGCTGAATTCTGTTGCAGTGGTGAACAGTCAATCAAACACTTGAACTAAATTCTAAAAAAGTTATAATAGACTGCTATATATACAAAGTGAAAGTAGACCTTAAATTTGAATTAAAGTTGAAGTTGATTTATTTTTTAAATGTTTTTTTCAGAGATGATGAAGAGGAGGAAGAACTTCCAGTACAGGGGCCAATAAATAAAGAGCCGTTTGAAAAATTACATGGGAGACGTCCCTCAGGAATCAGGCGATTGTAAGATTATCTCCCTTTATTTCTTATTTATTTTTACAGCTGCGTGTATGTATCAGTGAATTTTCATTTGCATTACATACATGCACTGTTTGTATAGTACTTCTCCCTTAGAAGACTTTATGTGAATTCTAAAAACATTGTCAAATACGAAAACAATGTGCAGGGTTTTGATCTTAACAAATTTGAAAATATACATGAAAAGGATATGGGTATGTTTATGTTTAGTTGTATTTTGGGAATTTTTAATAGCAGATGTCTGTAAATACACACATACAGTCCTGTAAGGATGCCACCACCTCTGCTACAGTGTCTTATAATTATAATACTTTGGTATATTGTTTACATGAAAACCAGAAAATAACTTGGTGTGATATGTCACAGGTTTTATCATTGCCTAAAGTAACCATATCTTGGACATTCTGTTTCTTAGACAGTAGTTTGCAGGTGTTCAAACATGTGTCTCATTAATTAAAATAAAAAAGAAGTGAAAATGGAATTTCCTGGTTTTCATTATACCGTTGTTTTATGTAAATTAAACTAACTTTTTACATACATGTATACATGTGCAGGTATCTGGTAGTTGTTCTCATTACACATCATACATATGCTTAGGTCACACATTAAAGTCCCATGATCACCTTAGATGTAAAGTTACTTGTAGCTCTATTATTACAAGAAAAGATGTTTTACTGACGAAATTGATCGTAATTTGCAGGAGGAACCTTCCTAACATTACTTTCTAAATTGAAAGGTCATGCTATGAATATAGACCATAATCATTATTTCAATGATAATACAAAAAATACGGCCTGTTGACAACAAGTTTTGGTGAAGAAGCGACAGAAGCGTGAAAGAAATGTAATCATCAACATTGTTTTAGACTAAAGAGAACATAGTTCTCTCCTCTATCTGTCTGTTAATTTGTTATTCTAGAACTAGTTCTATCCTCTATCTGTCTGTTAATTTGTTATTCTAGAACATAGTTCTCTCCTCTATCTGTCTGCTAATTTGTTATTCTAGAACATAGTTCTCTCCTCTATCTGTCTGTTAATTTGTTATTCTAGAACATAGTTCTCTCCTCTATCTGTCTGTTAATTTGTTATTCTAGAACATAGTTATCTCCTCTATCTGTCTGCTAATTTGTTATTCTAGAACATAGTTCTCTCCTCTATCTGTCTGGTAATTTGTTATTCTAGAACATAGTTCTCTCCTCTATCTGTCTGCTAATTTGTTATTCTAGAACATAGTTCTCTCCTCTATCTGTCTGTTAATTTGTTATTCTAGAACATAGTTCTCTCCTCTATCTGTCTGCTAATTTGTTATTCTAGAACATAGTTCTCTCCTCTATCTGTCTGCTAATTTGTTATTCTAGAACATAGTTCTCTCCTCTATCTGTCTGCTAATTTGTTATTCTAGAACATAGTTCTCTCCTCTATCTGTCTGCTAATTTGTTATTCTAGAACATAGTTCTCTCCTCTATCTGTCTGCTAATTTGTTATTCTAGAACTAGTTCTATCTGTTAATTTGTTATTCTAGAACTAGTTCTATCTGTTAATTTGTTATTCTATAGTATAGGACACTTCTAACGCACCACATGATTTTTCCCTTCTTTATTTAATTATCAACTCTTCCAATATCTGCCAGTTTATGTTAAGCAATTGGTGCACAAAAGCTTTCATGTATTGCATTTATGAAGACAATAGGTAGATACTTCCATTACATGAATTTTAAAATGATCGAGTGATACAAATTTCCTAAGGAAGAGCATCAATGCAATAACCCATGTTCAGTCTACAGATGCTTAAATGTTGAATTGAAATTTTCTACCATATGATTGTATCACTCGATCATTTTGAAATTCATAGGGATGTCATTGATTAAAATTTTTGTATCAATATATCAATTTAGAAATATCGACGATACAGCGATATATCGATACATGGGCGTAAAATAGTCACTGACTACATATTCTACCAACTCTCTTGACTTTATTTGTACTAAACACATGGTTCTGATGTATAATATATATCAACCCTTGCAGTGCTGAAATATTTTTGCCTATGAGACCACATTTCATTAAATTATCATTCGTTAGAAAAACACTGAACTCTGGGTAGAGTGA
This sequence comes from Saxidomus purpurata, assembly GCA_022818135.1. Taxonomy (NCBI): domain Eukaryota; kingdom Metazoa; phylum Mollusca; class Bivalvia; order Venerida; family Veneridae; genus Saxidomus; species Saxidomus purpurata. Next base: position 13,379,304 of record JAFMSR010000007.1, read on the forward strand.
TTGTTGATATTCTGGTTGAGTTTTGATGGAATTTTCGAACGTGAAACTGTAGATCATTGCATGGTGTAACATTATTTGATATACGATTTTTCAAAACGGCAATCGATATCGAATCGAAAATGTTTTATTGTTGATATATCGATATCGTTTGAATCGATTACATCCCTAGAAATTCATACAACGGAAGTATGTACTCAGTGTCTTCATAAATGCAAGACAGGACAGTTTTTATGCACCGTTAGCTAACAATAAGCTGGCAGATATTGGAAGAGTTGATAATTAAATAAAGAAGGAAAAAGCAGGTGGTGCGTAAGAAGTTTCGTTCAGTATATATACAAGTATTCAAAGTGATAATGGGACTTTAAAGTGTCTTTTCTAATAAACTATGGTTTAATGGTAGAAGATTCTAAATATCTTGAACATTCATACTGACTGTATCTAGATCACTTTTCATCTGAAACAGATTCCCAATTAAAAATGAAGTAAAAGTTTCACGGAATTGTTTGCACAGATTCACGGATACAGAATGGCTTGTCTTCATTTCTCAATGGATTCTGCTAGTAAACATTTGTTGAATAGTTTATATTTCTCCTTTACCATGGTTCTGATTTGATTTTGGTTGAATTCAGTATTTTCGATTATTGAAAACTGATTTAATGCTAATAAAAGATCTTATTTAGGAATCTGATTTACAAATTATTATATAAGTGCTGTAATGTTCTCTCATTTTATTCTTATTGCATAATGCTAAATGAAGTGTTGCATGTTAATTCTCAAGTTTCCGTGTCTTAAAGTTCATGTGAGCATAAAGCGTTCTCGGTTAGCTTCTAGGAGAATTGTATGTATGTTACTGGTCTGTCTGATGCCCTTAATTGATCACACTGTAGTGGTTGACTTTTCAGCCAGTTTGGGCATAATGTTTAAAGTCATTAGATCTAGGTCAGTTTTTATTTTGGGCTAAAGCAGACTATTACAGGGTTGTATTTTTCTTCTTGATAAACAAAAATTGCTATATTTGACCCTGTTTTCACTCTGGAAGCAACAGTTCTTGATCAATTATTACCAGAGATTTGAACATTTTTTTATATTTTCATACACTTTTGTCTTTGCAACCATTGCAGTCTAATCATGATCTGCACAGTGCCCCATTCATTTGGTCATTTACAGTGTGAGTCCCTCCGGAAAACTAATGGTGCTTTCCAAATTGAAAGACAAACAAGTCCATTTTAGAAATACACCAGGACTAGCATTATATCACTCCAACAATTGTCTTGCTGAAACGTTTACAGATATGAATTTTTGCAAAATTGTTTGACATTAAGTACTAGCATTATATTACTCAAGCAATTGTCTTGCTCAAACGTTTACAGATATGAATTTTTGCAAAATTGTTTGACATTAAGTACTAGCATTATATCACTCAAGCAATTGTCTTGCTCAAACGTTTACAGATATGAATTTTTGCAAAATTGTTTGACATTAAGTAACTTTCAGTAACACTGTAATGCACCATTAAGTCTGTTTATTCTGCTCCATACCCTGCCCTTACAGATTCCAGGCTGTTTCACAGTGGGCAAGCTCTGGGTCAGTTCCATCTACTAAGATTGTCCAAAGCTTGTTGTTTATGTTCTAGTCTCTGTAAGTAGCTACACATGTGTAAGTTTTATACTGAAGGAAAAAAAGCTACAGAATGGAGCCTACAACAGCCTGGTTCATCCAGTCATCATATAAACCTCTATGTAAAAGTTCTTCTGTAGTGGACCGAAACATTTCATACTGAAGCTCCTTTTGAATACAGTTAATTTTTAACTGCAGAAATCTGACACAAAAAGCTATGATATACCTTAAATCTTCTTCATTGTAATTGGTTGACATTTCTAAGAAACCAATGTTACTGTAAGATGGTAGATTGCTAGTAACATTGGCATGCAGACTGCACTTACAGATTGGCAGACAGAAGCTGAATGATAGATTGAATTATAAATGAGTTAAATAGTTTCATGAAATGTATAACAATTATTTGTTTAATTTCTGTTCTTTATCATTAGTTTCATATTTTCCATTATTTATAAAAGTGAAAAGTTGTTAAGTTTATTCAGTGTTCTGTCTTGGACTGTATTTCTTCATGCACCATTTTAACAGGAATGGATATCTTCAAATTATTTTCAGAATATTTGAATAGTTACAATGCTCCTATAAAATCAACCATCTCTTGCACCTTTAAGTAATACTGACATTTCACTTTGATGCACATATTCTTGCAGTTTTGAGGAGTTTAAAGATAGATTCAATCTACCCATAGACTTACTAGACTTTTGATGAAAAGTCTACTATTTTGTCAGGTGATTTGAATGTTGTCTGCACCTCTGTATTAGTGCACATGTTGTTTTTGTTGAGCTCCCTTTCAACTAGTATCATTGACTGTTCATTTAGGATAATGTGATAGTGATGTCACAGCTATAATGCGTACAAATTCATAGACAAGCATTGTTTAAAAATGTTGATCATGCTTGCAAGAGAGACACACTCGGTCATATGACAATAGTTGGTATCACGGGTAAACAAATCTAATCAGTCAGCAATCCTAACATTATACAATGAGTTAAAACAATGATATTTGAATTATTTGCTACATAACTATCACATTGTCCTTAATTGACTGTACATTGTGAGATTATTTTAAACATAAGTTACTTCATAAGATGAAAGTTCTTATTGAAAAAAAAAGCTTTTTATAAATTTTTTTCTGAAGGTTTTTGTTCAAGAAATTTAATGTAGCAATGGATGGGTGGCAGGATTTAAGTTTAAATTGGAATTACTTGGTCTATTTTTTTACTTCTTGTTTATAACCATAGCTTCAGAATGGCTTTATAGAACTGTGGACACTGTTTTAGAGCATTTTATTTGTAGTTCTGTTGTCTTGTGTAATGGTTCAAAGCTTTTTGTTTTCTAGTGCTCTCAATGTAAACATTGCTTCCTTATATCAGATTTTTTATCATTGAACTTATATCAATACAGTATGAATTGATACCAAAACCCCGTAAAAGTTCGAATAAAACAGGGTGTAAAATATTTTTTTAAAACCTGGTATGGGGCAAAATTCTGGAATGAAAACTACTGTATTAACTGTAAAAAAAAGGTTCAGTGTTGTTGATACAGAAAACTGTAGGTTGTATAGAGGAATGACAATAATACTGTCTGAGACACAGGGATGATGTGTTAGATACAAGATTCAAAATTTTACTTTGAGTCGGCATGGTATATAACAAGACATTAGCTATGACTATATAGTTATTGACAGACATTATATTACCATAACGTAAAACTATACACATGTTTCCAAAAAACAGTGATCTATGTTAGAAAGCTTTCACTTGTTTTTGGCTTTACTTTAGAAATGTCCACAACAATAAAAACAGTTCATGCTCAATAGTTGGAACTGTGCATATGGTAATCATGTCTTATTGTCATGTATAGGGTCAGTAGATCGTAAACCAACATCATCATCTAACTTTGTACATGGCAAGTAAATGGTACAGCCATCCTAATCCCAGGATTAATTATTAATTAATTAATTAATTAGCGGGTTTTAAGTGACTAGTTAATAAGCAAGTTATTATCAGTGAAACCGTAATGGTGTCCACATTTTATACCATGGGATATCTCATAATACATATATATTATTTGTAACATAATGTTAAAACAGTTTACATGGTGAATGGAACAAGTAGTTTATGTGCTAACCTCTTGTTTTAAATCCATTTTAGCTGGCCACGTTCTCTGTGAGTAGTTAAACTGTGTTAATTATGTGTGCTTTGTTACTTTTTTTTTATGCAGACAACATTTTTTTCACATGACGCTCAGAATCTGTAACTCTATAATTATTGTTGAAAGTCATCCTTTGCTGGTATTTTTCATTTTGTTGCACAATTATTTATTGTTATATTGAGTCAGGTAATCATGTTTCTTATTAGACACACAAATAGTTTGCTGCTTGACTGTCTGATGTTTCCTTGGTAATATTTGAAGAACTTCTGTCTGCTGAACAAATAGATGCATAATAGAATGTGCAAAATAGTAGCAGAAATTCCTGATTAAACTGATGGATGTAAATGAACCATTTTTTTTCTCTGATTGTATTAGAAAACATTCAATCAGTAGGAATAGTCTATTTACCAGGTAAATAAGACATTTTTGTCATGATACTCATTTTTTACTTTTTGGTAGACAAGACACCTTCAGATGGTACCAGCACAAAACCAGCTTACCTGGCATCAGTATTCAATAAAACTGTATTAAACAATAAGATGGTCATAGAATTTGCTCATTTGTGAACATATACCTTGTTAGATTGATGTGTTGCAAAATGAATTAACGTTAAGACTTCCTGCTTTTCTAATGGTTTTGAACATACAGTCAAACTTGTGCTAACTGTCACCTGTTACTAGCAGTCACATGCGGACAATGGCCAGTCTGAATTCCCCCATCCAAATTTGCTCACAAAAAGGCCGGGAATAGCGGTCACCTGCCCTCCATGGTCACCGGCCAGTCAAAAAGCATTCTGTCAACAGGTCCGTGAAGCGAACAACGGCCACAGAAATTTTTGCAGCCTGCTGAATCAGATCATTTTGTTTCTTTAAATTTCTTTGCATCTCAAACGACAGGCCCAATAATAAAAGATGCTTTTGATAATGAAAAGAGGTGCTAATATTTAATTGTCCCCTTCCCATCTGAAGCACACACGTGTAAAATAATCCGTTCAAACTGTCCGGTAATTGCCAAAAATCAGCTCTTTTAATTGCTTTATTGTTTATTTGATGCAGAACATCTTGGTAATTTGGAGTCACAGTTTTCATTATGTCTCCCCCACCTCGGGGGGAGACATATTGTTTTTGCCCTGTCCGTCAGTCCGTCCGTCCGTCAGTCCGTCAGTCCGTCCGTCCATTCTTCGTTCCGGACGATAACTAGAGTTCCTTTTGACCTACAGCTCTCAAACTTCATAGGATGAATGGTCTTATTGAGCAGATGATCCCTATTGTTTTTGGGGTCAGTAGTTCAAAGGTCAAGGTCACAGTGACCGTTGGTCAATTTCTGTCCGGATGATAACTAGAGTTCCTTTTGACCTACAGCCCTCAAACTTCATAGGATGATTGGTCTTATAGAGCTGATGATCCCTATTGTTTTTGGGGTCAGTAGGTCAAAGGTCAAGGTCACACTGACCGTTGGTCAATTTCGTTCCGGATGATAACTAGAGTTCCTTTAGACCTACAGACCTCAAACTTCATAGGATGATTGGTCTTATAGAGCAGATGATCCCTATTGTTTTTGGGGTCAGTAGGTCAAAGGTCAAGGCACAGTGACCGTTGGTCAATTTCTCATTTCCGGATGATAACTAGAGTTCCTTTTGACCTACAACCCTCAAACTGGGGAGTCCGTCAGTCCGTCCGTCCATTCTTCGTTTCCGGACGATAACTAGAGTTCCTTTTGACCTACAGCTCTCAAACTTCATAGGATGAATGGTCTTATTGAGCAGATGATCCCTATTGTTTTTGGGGTCAGTAGTTCAAAAGGTCAAAGGTCACAGTGACCGTTGGTCAATCTGTCCGGATGATAACTAGAGTTCCTTTTGACCTACAGCCCTCAAACTTCATAGGATGATTGGTCTTATAGAGCTGATGATCCCTATTGTTTTTGGGGTCAGTAGGTCAAAGGTCAAGGTCATACTGACCGCTTGTCAATTTCTGCTTCCGGATGATAACTAGAGTTCCTTTAGACCTACAGACCTCAAACTTCATAGGATGATTGGTCTTATGAGCAGATGATCCCTATTGTTTTTGGGGTCAGTAGTTCAAAGGTCAAGGTCACAGTGACCGTTGGTCAATTTCTCGTATAATTTGGGGTCACTAACTCAAAGGTCAAGGTCATAAGGGGGGAGACAAGTTTTTTTGTGAAAAACAATCTCTAGTTTTTTGTGCAACTAAATGATAATTGATTATTTCAGCTAATTAATGCATTCACGTTTAGTGAATTGTTTGATTTATTACAATTAAACCGAAAAACACACACTTTAATCTTGTAAATTAGTTGTTCTTTTATTCACAATTGGCAATGAAATCAAACAAATGCAAAGGGACGTAATCCACTTTAATTAAATGATTGTTTCATGCTCGAAAAAGTGATCAGCGTCACAGTCTCTGGCTTATTAAAGCTTTTAAAAGTTGATAAACTAAATTGTGCCATTGTAGATTTGATACAAAGTCATTTTGTATTTAATTGGTCAAGTGCGACTGTTTGCAGAATATGAAACCATATTCACGAAATTGTCAGTTAATGCTTATAGCCGGTTTATCTGACAGGTGATGATGAAACTTGATAAACAATGTTCAGTATGATGAAACTATCACAACTGCTGATACCTCTGAACAAAGGTCACCTGTGAACAACGGCCATTTTCATGGTTTCCCTTGACTGGCCTTTGTTCACAAGTTTGACTGTATTACTAGGTGACACTCTTGTGTTTGTGGACATATTGCTAGGTGACAGTAATTGTGTTTGTGGAGATATTGCTAGATGACAGTAGCTATGTTTGTGGACATATTGCTAGGTGACAGTAGCTATGTTTGTGGACATATTTCTAGATGACAGTAGCTATGTTTGTGGACATATTGCTACATGGCAGTAGCTATGTTTGTGGACATATTGAAGATGACAGTAGCTAAATTTGTGGACATATTGCTAGATGACAGTAGCTATGTTTGTGGACATACTGCAAGGTGACAGAAATTGTGTTTGTGGACATATTGCTAGATGACAGTAGCTATGTTTATGGACATATATCAAGGTGACAGTAATTGTGTGTGTGGACATATTGCTTCACAATAGTAACTGTTTGTGGACATATTACTACACAATAGTAATTATTGTTTATTGACATATTGCTTCACAATAGTAATTGTGTGTGGACATATTACTACACAATAGTAATTATTGTTGATTGACATATTGCTACACAGATCTGCTAGATGACAGTTCATATGTTTGTTGATATATTTTTGAAGGACAGTACTTAGTGTCCTGTGTGTGTGGTCATACTGCAGAACAACATCACTTATTGCCAGTGTTATTCTTTGTAAAATTTTAGTTTTGTTTTGTTTTGAATGGATGGCTTTAAGTGTTTTATGCATATCCCAGCTAGGTTTCCCTTTTTAGCTCACCTGGCACAAAGTGCCTGGGCGATCTTTTAGGGTCACTCACTGGAGTACGTCCACCATGTCTGTCAAACGACATCTCCTCTGAAACTACTGGACCAATGTTGATGAAACTTGGCAGGGATGTTCCTTGAAGAAGCTCTATCAAAGTTGTTCAAAGAATTCCATTCCATGCAGAGTGGTGGTTGGCATGGCAATGGAAAGGAAAAACTTTCAAAATCTTCATGTCCAGAACCAGAAGGCCCAGAGCTTAGATATTTGGCTTGTTGCATTGTCTAGTGGACCTCTAACATGTTTGTTCAAATTGTTACACCTGGGTCAAATTTGACCCCACCCAGGGGTCACTTGATATTACAATGGCTCATGTAGGAAACACTTTGAAAATCTTTTTTTCTGAAACCACAAGGCCTATATTTAGCATGTAGTATTTTCTAGTGGACACCTACCAAGACTGTTCAAATTGGAATTCTCAGGTCAGAATTGACCTTACTTGCTCTTGATGACCTTTTATTATAGACATTGGTAGCCAGGTGAGCAATATAGGGCCATCTTGGCTGTCTTGATAAGATTTTATGGTCTTTAGATTTATGACTTTGGAAGTGTTTTAATGCTTTTCATGTTGATACTGCTTGGAGTTCAGAATTTCATGTTTTCACCTTACAGCAGTTTTTAGCTCGACTTTTCTATGAAAAGGGGAGCTATCCTACTCTCCCCGGCGTCGGCGTTGGCGTCACACCTTGGTTAAGTTTTTCGTACCACCCCACTTTATCTCAGAAGTATTAGAGGTATGGCTTTGAAACTTACCATACTTGTTTACCATCATAACCTCCATCTACAGACAAGAGTACATAACTCTGTCAAGGTTTTTGACAGAATTATGGCCCTTTTTTTACTTAGAAAGTGTATTGAGCTTGGTTAAGTTTTTCGTACCACCTCACTTTATTTCAAAACCATTGGAGGTATTGCTTTGAAACTAACCATACTTGTTTACCATCACGACCTTCATCAACAGACAAGAGGACATAACTCTGTCAAGGTTTTTGACAGAATTATGCCCCTTTTTTACTTAGAAAATACATTGAATATGGGTAAAATCCTCTTATTGCCTTAATCCTTTGAGATATTGCTTTGAAACTTTTAATGCTATTTCACATCATTACCCCCATCTGTACGCAAGAGAAGGTAACTCTGTCAGGGATTTGTTTTAAAAATCGACTTAGAATCTTGGTTAAGTTTTTCATACCAGTCCACTTTTTGACTGAACTGTTTGAGATATTAATTTGAAAGTTGGAATACTTGTTTACCATCATGATTCCCAAACATGGGCAGGAGAAGGTAATTCTGTCAAGGATTTTATTTGAATTATGGCCCTTTTTGACTTAGAAACTCAGTTAAAATTTTCATTCTTGTCCACTTGTTAACTTAACCATTTGAGATATTACTTTGAAAGTTGGAGTACTTATGTACCATCATCGTAAGACCTATCTGTAAGCAAAAGAAGATAACTCTGTGAAAAATTTTCTTGATTTGTACTTAGAAATTCCTAGTTAAAGTCTTGTGTGCCCTTAACTGTCAAAGTTTTGTTTTATTGGCAAGCACTAAAAAAGTCGAGCACGCTGTCCTACTGACAGCTCTTGTTAAGGGCTGTTTTGAGGTAGTCTCTGAGTTTCTGACCTCCTATTAAAAACTCCACCGCTGATTGTTGATTTTGTTTAATATGTTGTTTGACCGTAGTTACTTGCTGCATGTGAGTCTTATGATAATACAACTACCAGGTAGTGTTACATTTGTTTCACAGAATGAAGTATACTCGACCTAGGCGTAACAAAAAATGTTTGTTTCAGGTTTCCCGACCTACTCAATTTTTTTGCCCCGACCCTAGAACATTTTTTGCGTGATAATATTTTTTAGCATAAATTCATCAAAATCCATATGGAATTTGGTTTGTTTAAGAATAAAAAAATCCCCCCCAAAAAAAAAAGATTTCCCTACCTACCTACCTACCTACCCTATTTTTTGGGGGCATGAAACCTGAAACAAACAGTTTTTCAGGCTCTATTTAATATACTCACAATGGTTGATTTACAGAATGAAGTATTCTCCTTGTAAAAGGTCCATAGAACAAAGCATGACTGGTTCACAGAATGAAACGTACTGGACATAATTGGTTAACTCATTGAATGAAAAATACCAAGTGACTGGTTCACATAATGAAGTATACTCAAACATAATTGGTTTCAAAAAGAAGAATATTATGAATTAGATGAAAAAAACACATGACATGAGAGTGACATAATTAAAGAAAAACAGATTCTAACAGCAAAAAGGAAACTACAGAAATTCCAGAATGTTTTTGATTCGATAATTATTTAATGTTTTGTTTTATTTTCTTATTTCAGTTTTTCTTCGCTGTTTGGTGGAGATTCATCGAGGAAGGTTACCCGAGGGAATGAGGTGTTTGAGTGACTTGTCAGCGAAGAATACCTAGCAGCAGTCTGTGATATTGCGATAAAATTAGATATCAACATTGCACCAGACTTTATCATTGATTATACTGTTTGACTGAAATTGCTGTAACCTGATTGTACAAAATTAATTAGAAGTATTTTCGTTTGTTAAAGAAAGTACCATGTTAAGGGTAATGAAGAATAATTAAGCACTAAATAGGTCATAAGTTCTCCCTACAGGTTAAGCAGTTTTTGCTTTGAATCCTTGGAACTTACCTAGAAAATATATCTACTGCTCCTAATTTAATTGAAACTTCACTTAATGTAATTACTGATATACAACATAAACTGTATGTATAAAAGCAAAGGAAAGCATTCTTGACATAGGTCAGTAGAGTTTTAGAATTTCTCGTTTAGGTAACAAAGTCTTTTATCATCAGCTGTCTCAACATAGAATTGTACTAACCTTGTTCAGATGAGACTTGATGGCTAAGTCAGTATCAGGTTGTTATTTTACACACTTAAACCTGTTACCATCGAGACAGGACAAAATTCCTGTAGTCTTCCATCAATGTTCAAGTAAGCATGATGTAAAACCAAATTTTCACTGATATATTCAACATATTAATTTGAGTAATTATAAAGTTATCATATCTGACAAAAGGTCATCAGTGTATGTCATTGTTTCCATAGTGATGTCATAAAATTCATCATTCATCTTAATACAATGTATGAAGTTATCAAATCTTCTTGTTTGAACAACTTAAACTGTGCAGTTTCATATTGTCTAACATATCTGAACATTCTTCTTTGCATGCATTACTGAGATGTTAATATTCTTCCCTCTTCCTGTACTAGGGTATGTAAAATAATCATATGGTAAGAACATATTACCTCCCTTTTTCACACAAATATACATATAATTGGATATGAATGTCTCATGACAAGCCAACATTCCAGTGATATTTATTATGAGATATTTACCTAAAGTAAGCAAAGTTATTGCAAGCAGAGATAACTCTGAGATCTGGTCACCCGTCACGTTTCAGACATAATTATTTCTTAGGTTTTCTATTTTCATAGAATTATGTCTCTCCCTACCCATCTTACTCAAGAGGCTTTGTAATTTTCCCCTTGAATGTTTGTCTGTTATCTGCCATCACTTTGTCACAAGTTAAGTATGTTCCATTTCTCAAGAAGTGCCCGATTTCTTCCCTTGAATTTCTGTTCAAGGTCAAGGTGACATTGTTGCTATAGATACAGTGCACATTCTGTATCTTGGACAACTTTAAGGACAAAAATATTCCTATTTAGTTCTGAAATGATAAGCAAAGAAAATGTTTCAGCTAGCTTTGGTCAATGTCAAGGTCACATTAAAGGTCAGTCACATGGTGAGGTAGGTGGGGGACATATTTTTGCCTTTAAAAGATCCCAAACATTTAGTTATTTTGCAAATAGCATATGACTAGTGTTATGTTCGTCATGTTTTGTTTGACTTGTAAACTACAGCATTGTATTTTGATGAGGTTCTATGACCAGGTTGTGATATTCCTTCAGTATGAGAAAATTAGGTAATTTTATATGTAAATGAAATGATCAACACATAAACTAAACATTGTTCATGTTCAATTTCCATATTTTCATATCAGTCCATGGTATTATAAAACTCTGAAGCCATCGGTAAACTATGTACCAAAGATACTGTTAAATTTTCATGAATGATTTTTCATTTTTGATATTTTACTACAATAACAGTTGTCTTAACAACAAGTGAGGGCTATTTGCTTTGTGACTAACCAAGATGTAGAATACATGTAGAAGAATCATCAGTAACTGCTTGCATTCCAAAGTGGTAACTTTCTTCACCCACATCCTGCTAAAACAAGATTATATTGGATGTCGCAACTAGATCTACCTGGCCATTTATATAGCTTAATCATGATCTACACTGATACAGAATCAGCTTGTCAGTATTCAGTAGACAACCCTGTGAACAATGAGTCTCGTCTTCCAGGTTTCACGATTGGTTAAGTCCGTATTTGTAATTTAGCAGGATGAAGGTGAGGCATTTCAGGAACACTTACTTCATGCCAAATGTACAGCGTGTGTTTTTATTCCGCATATTTGTAATGTGATAATGTTCATTGCAACAGAAAGAAGGGGCCAAATAGTAGATGACTAGCTGACAAAATAGTATATTTTTATACCATAAGTTGCAATATATCTGTGAAGCACTACATGTATGCAAGTTTGTGTTGTATAAATGTTCTAGATTATTTGTTCGAAATTAAATTGTGTATTTATGATTTTTGTTGCAGTTAAGATTTTTCAAGTTGCTCATGTTAGTGAACAAATTTTGTTGAAATTTTTTAAACCTTTTGAAAAAATTCATATACTCTTTTATTTTGGCTATATATAATTATATATATTGATGAAATTATCTTTGTGTGACGCAGTCTGTACATGATATAACTTGTGCATGCTGAGAATAAATCCACCGTGCTCTGTTTTATATATTTACAAGACAAAACATGGACAGACAAGAGATTGACAGACAAAACATTGACAGACAAAACGTCAACAGACAGCATTGAAACAACAAATGACTGAAGTAACACATTACTGACATAACCAAACATTGAAAAAAAAAACAACTATGAAAATAGACCAACAAACATGGACAATGTTTGATGTAAGAGACTTGGTTGCTCTTTAGTTTATGGTATTTTCTAGACATCTTACAAAATATCATGTCAAATTTGATGCATGTTTTACATTGGAGTCAGGCTTAGGCTAAAAAGAAATACTGCTATATCTTAATTAATTCAAGAAAACAGTTTAAACTTCATTATTTTACGATTGCAGTACAAGTTATACAACTTACGCTAAATCATTGTCATTGGCACAGATCATTGCGTTGTTGTAGTCTTTTACAGTGTAATTAAAGAGTTATATGCAGTGTTGGATAGAGGACTGTTTTTAGTACCCTTACAGTATTAGTAATAAAATAAAATGGCAACCAAAACAAAAATGCTGCTGACGAAAAACCACAATGCAACAGATGGTCAACATGACATTTTAAGCAATGGTCATCAATGTTTCGTTGAGTCATTGTCTTGTTCTGTCAATACTGATGTTTTGTCATTAACCCTTATAAATTACTCGTCAAATGAAGGAGTTTTGTGATTTATTGAATACTCAGATCTAAGGTTGGAAATTTTTACTTTTCATTTTTAATCAAAAGATAGAAAATGTTTTTAAAAACTGATTGTATAGTACAGTAAAATTCCTGTAATAAGACCATCATTCAGACCAGCATAAAGTGGTCTTGATATCAAAATAGACTTTTTATGGTGACATTTGTACTTTTGGTCTTAATACCAAAGGTGGTCTTAATGCTGAGGGTGGTCTTAATATTGAGGTTAGTCTTGATATAGGGTGGTTCTTACAGTGGAACTTTACTGTATATTTTGTTTTTAATTCTTAATGTGTCTCATAGACCACTTATTACTATAACAGTAATCATGTGCAGTGAAGTTTGAAATGAAGAGTGACTCAAATTAACGCTGTACTTTATAATAATAAATACAAAATGGACAGTTTTTAATAATAAATTTATAAAATGGACATTAACTATAACAATGTCTTCATATCTTCATTACAATAATTTGTGTAACAGTATTTGAATCACAGATGTTGAATACAAAACTAATCACACATTATAAAATATGCTTAACACTGCTTTTATATATAGATACCCACCTACAAGTAATATGTATTCTTTTTAAGGCTGATAACTCTTGTCTGATTGTAGTGTATTTTTTAGTTATTTCCCTTTTTATTAGATATCACAGAATGCTGAATTTCTGTAGTCGCTTCAGATCTAGAACCAGTGTGCAGGGTATGTTAAAGAAAACATGTTAGAGTGTAATTGATTCAAGATGGATACATATAGAAGTGTCAGATTTCAACTTTATGCTTTGATATTGCTATCTATCTTTCTCAGTACCATGACCATTAGGAAATGTGTTTAATGACTGTAAAGAGTGTAATGTTAGCTGAGCAAGTTCTAAATAAGGCTTACTACTTAGGTAGAGTTTTCTACATAACATTAATGAAGAAAATGAATATTTATGGTTGAAATTCTAATTTGTTGATATGTAAATTTGTTTTTGCATTTATCATGGCTTTTAAAAATGGCATTATACAGTGTAAATAAAAGGTCTTCTTATGACATGCAATAATGTCCTTAATGTATTCAATTAAAAAAAGTGACAAGACAAATATAACTGAAAGTAGATGTAAGTATTTGGCCTAATTCAAATGTTGAGGTTTGTTTTTGTTGGAAAGTAAGCATACAAAGATGTAGGATGGAAACCCTGATACTGAATCAGCTTGTGTTGATATGCTTTTAAACATGTACTATATAGACTGCAATATTAAATGATGATGAATGTGCTGTGCAATATGTGTTATATATACAATGTATATATATATATATAAATATGTGTGCAAATAGAGTAACAATTAGTAGAGTCAAAGCTTCTCATATAGTTTAACAATGTATGTCCCTAAAACTTGGCTATTAACAAACTTTATAATACACATTCTTAAAACTACGTCAATAGACTAGAATATCAGCTATTCTATATTTTCTGTATGTAAAATTAAGCCTGATGGAAGATTCTTTCACATACTTTCAGACTTTTTGCTGCCTGTATTCTGTTAATTTTTATTTAAGCTTTATGAGGTAAGTAGTAAGAAGTTGTTGACTCTTTTAACACACATCTTGTAATGTTTATTGAAGCTTGTTAATGTATCTTAATTTTGTTGATTCTTTTCTTTTATTGTTTATTTTTTGTGTGTAAAAAATCAGATAATTTGTTTAAGAAGTTGTTACAGAAACCAAAAACTTACCATTTATAAAGATGATATTTATTTCTATATGCCAGTATATACATATACCTAGTTGTCAGATTTAAAAAATGTCAGTAAGTTACATGTTTAGCAGTTAAAAAACATTTTGCTTCACAGTAATGAACACACTGGAGCAACTTAAGGAATGCAGGTTTACTTGCTGTTACAAATTAGGAATAGTTATCTACATTACAAATATCTTTTAGTATAATTCAAGTACTTTGCTTACAGTGTAAACTTTTCATAAACTATAATTCTCTTAACACATTGTCTTGGCCTTTGCCATCCTTGTTAGTTAAATGTTAATCCATCTAAAATCTTGTCAGCAGTTCTATAAACACTTCTGTTTCACTTTGGTTAACTTGTAAACTGTTCAAGTCAAAGGGGGAAATGTCCATGTGTGTTTCCCCCATTATAACCTTCTTGTGCTTTTTAATTCATTGCTTAAACTTTTGTTTTGAAATCAAATTTTGGTTATGAAGGCAGCAAAATGTACATGCTAAAGGTTGTGAAAGGACATTCAGCATTGTGTTCAATCATAACTAGGACTAATCAATTAGTATTATAAATTGCGTGACAGAATGACTGGTGTTTGGATATCTGCAGTTACTTGAAGTTAATCATTAAAGAGTTATATGCAAGTTGTTTTGTTGTTGATTTTCCATTGCTTCAAGTTGCACCAGCTAGCGACGCTGGCAGTAAGCATTTCTGCCTGCTTCTACCTGAATCAAACTTTGTGGAAACAAGTGCTTTAGAGATATGCTCTTTGCAGCTATGGAAGTACACAAGGCCTCTGATGTATCGTGTTGCGGAGTTTACCAACCTGGGTCAGTTAAATGGAAGGCTTTCAGCTGTCCAATCTGTTGTTATGTATAATGTTCACTACATTGTAACAAACTTGTACACTTCATTGGCCTTGATCTAAAGACATAGGAAACATGAAAATCAATAGGGAACATCTACTCTTCATAAAACTATAACCCAAATAAGTTTGAAGACTTAGATGAAAGTTTTGTCAAGTTCCTGATTGGAAGTGGTTTTTAAATGCAAGGTACGTGAATCGAATTAGGGGTCATCCACTCTTCATAGGTTTAAGTCTAACTAGAGCTATCACTAAATGTGATTAATACCCCCAAAAGGATTGCTTTATAAACTGAAGAAGTTCGTAGTAACATAATACCTTGCAAACAAACTAAAAAGAGATATTGTTCTTAGAAGTTCCTCTCATTGTGCTTGACCATTGTATGAAGTTGTATTGAATTCCAACTTGTAGTTTTCGAAAAATGCTCCAGACAGGGAAAAGTAACAAAGGGCAATAACACTGTAATTAGTCAAGATGGATTTATGGTTCCTGTGCACTGCACTTCCTCTCACTGTGCTTGATCATTGTATGAAGTTGTATTCAATTCCAACCAGAAGTTTTCAAGTTATGCTCCGGACAAGGAAAAGTAACAAAGGGTAATAACTCTGTAATGAGTCAAGATGGAGTTATGGTTCCTGTGCACTGCACTTCCTCTAAATGTACTTGACCATTGTATGAGGTTGTACTGAATTCCAACTAGTAGTTTTCAAGTTATGCTTCGGACAAGGAAAAGTAAAAAAGGGCAATAACTGAGTAAATATTCAAGATAGAGTTATAGTTATTGTACACTGCACTTCCTCTGAGTGTGCTTGATCATTGTATGAAGTTGTATTGAATTCCAACAAGTAGTTTTCAAGTTATGCTCCGGACAAGGAAAAGTAACAAAGGGCAATAACTCTGTAATTAGTCAAGATGGAGTTATGGTTCTTGTGCACTGCACTTCCTCTCAATGTGCTTGACCATTGTATGAAGTTGTATTGAATTCCAACCAGTAGTTTTCAAGTTATGCTCCGGACAAGTAAAAGTAACAAAGGGCAATAACTCAGTAAATACTCAAGATAGAGTTATAGTTCTTGTACACTGCACTTCCTCTGAGTGTGCTTGATCATTGTATGAAGTTGTATTGAATTCCAACTAGTAGTTTTCAAGTTATGCTCCGGACAAGGAAAAGTAACAAAGGGCAATAACTCTGTAATTAGTCAAGATGGAGTTATGGTTCTTGTGCACTGCACTTCCTCTCAATGTGCTTGACCATTGTATGAAGTTGTATTGAATTCCAACTAGTAGTTTTCAAGTAATGCTCCGGACAAGGAAAAGTAACAAAGGGCAATAACTCTGTAATTAGTCAAGATGGAGTTATAGTTCTTGTGCACTGCACTTCCTCTCAATGTGCTTGACCATTGTATGAAGTTGTATTGAATTCCAACCAGTAGTTTTCAAGTTATGCTCCGGACAAGAAATGCAACAGACCGCCCGACCGACCGACCGACCGACCGACCGACCGACCAACCACCGGGTGACTCCTATATACCCCCCTAAACTTCGTTTTGGGGGTATAATAAGTTGAAGACTTTGCTCAAAGCATTGTACTACACAGGGAATTATTTTTTAGATACAAGGTCAAAGTCGGGGTTCACCTATTTTATATGACCCATGTTTCTGCAAAGTCTTAAGCTACTGGGCTACATGCAACGTCACCGACCTTTCACCCAATGACCTCGAATAAATAGGGCTCGTCTACTGCATGACCAATGTCCCTACCGAGTTTAAAACTACCAGTACGAGTGACCATTGCTCTACCAACTGATTGACCAACTGCTACAAGGCAATATTCTTTTAAGGGGTGCATAAAAATTGATACGTAACCTTTTATCAGTGTCTGGATCCTTTACTCACAAGACATTTGTAATTGCACGCTCGTATCTGGAGTGGTTCTGTTAACACATGTAAACAAGACGACCCTAGTTAAGAGTATTACTGTTTGAAGCATTTTAAAAGAAACTGCTGAAATGTTTGTCATACGGAGTAGATGGAGTATTGCAATGACATGACTCAACGAGATGAAAATTTTCAAGGGGATTCAGCCACATGACCTTTGACCTCCCCCTCCTTTCAACAGTAGCCTTGACCTTTTCCATCATGATGAAAGTAACATCTGATCCAAGTTTGATACAAATCCGTCAAAGGGTCAAGGAAATATAGTCTGGTGACCTTTGAATTTCAAGTGTGATCTCGATTGGTGAGAAACAGATTCTTTCATATTCCCTCCATGAGATTAACATTTACTCAAAATCATTCAAAAGGTTTGGGAGATATAGAAACATGACCTTTGACTCTACTTGAGGAGACTTTGTTGAAACATGGATAATGCATGAAGTCTCCATCAGGTGAACTTTTAGCTAAAGTTTGAAAAAAACTTTCCAAATCTTGACCTATCACCCTGAAATGCAACACTGACCAAAGGTACGGCAACATCTGTGAGAAATTAGTCTTTGCATGTAGAAGATACAACCCAGTTACAAAATAACATAACTTCTGACTTGTAAGTGTGACCTTGCTGTTTAAAGCTGCCCCCTGGATGCTGTACTCGACACACCCTTGTGATATGGGCAAGTGTGTGAAGTTCTCTCAATATCAGTCAACGCATCTTAAGTTACAGACTGGACATGAAATACTGGTATATAATCTACATCCAGTTTTGAGCCCCAGGTGTGACCTTGACCTAAAAGTTAACCAACCAGTGTGGTATGGACAATTGTATGAAGTTATTTCAAAATTAGTCTATGCATGTAGAAGAATTTGTATATAACCCAGCATCTTGCAAATGACCTAGACATTCAAGGTAGCTCCCTTTGTGGTGAAAAACACCCCCTTGTGTCAGCAACATCAGTGTGGAGTTATTTGAAAATTGGTCCATGCATATAGAAGATACAACCCTAACACAAAGTGTAGATAGTTGAACAGAACAGAGAAAACCTACAGTCCCAAACGCTTTTCGATCTGTTGGGGACTGACAAGATGCAAAAAGGCATGTTCCCATAAACTAAATTCAAAGTCAAGTTATTAGCAAGTTCCAACAAATGTATACTGATACACAGTCAATTGAAAACCATATTTCTGTTGTGCAATAATAAAGTGTGCTTAATTCTTTTTTATAAGTACAGCAAGTTCCAAGAAAAAACAAATATACACTGTGATGTTTGACATTTTTATTTCATATTTTTTGCATCTGTTCCCAGCATGTATCAAGGTTCATAATCATGACTCATACAATAAATAAAATTATCACAAGGTTATTATAAACACAACAAAACACACCCGCTCATGGGATTATAATGAAAATAGGGAAAACATTCAAAGGTCATGTGATATAACTTAAAAATATAACATCAGGATTTTCAACTCTGCAGTTTCTAGAACCTTTAATTTCAATGTAGCCAAGGCTTTTTTTAACGCAGATTGTGTAAGACATGGGGAGTTATAGTAGCTATTCTTAGTAACCTGTCTACGCATCTAACTTAAAAGGAGACAAATGTGGTGAAAATGTTCACGTATTTGTTTCTTTTCTACTCTTTCCTTTGAATACCTAAGTAAACTTACACTGATCCAAATTTTGTATATAATTAATCTATTTTCAATAACCATCAGCAAAATGCATCACAACATTCCTCTTGAGATCTGAAACAATGTCACATAACCTAAAGTATGGTCAAAATCTAGATAATGTTACATTAATAACACAGAATTAAGCTTAAATCTGTTTGTATACGTGTACTGAAATATGGAATAATTCCCAACACATATGTATCCATACATATGTATTGGAATGTACAGAGCTCTTCAACCTTCAAGTGACCTAGACTTTTGTAAGGGAGTTTTGATATGCTTTCTGTCCTATTCTGACTGCATACCTCTTTATAAAGAGTTTCTCCAATACATTTGGTGACCAGGACTGCCATGTAACTTTCACCAAACTATTTTAACTCTGATGTGACAAATGGACCTATAGACTGTCTACTTATTTGGAGAAACCAGCACGGATTCCTGTTTCAGGAAGCATGGTTCTGACCCTAGCAGGACTTGAACCTGTTATACCGTAATTAGATTGTGTATGTTGTCATGGTAACAGTTTAGTAAGCTAGAAACAAGTATTTGAAGGGTTCCGAATGGTGTTTTAAGGCACTGGTTACTTTATTTCAGACTTTCTGTCCTACAAACAATATTGTTCACCCTTGTCCAAACAAAATGATAAGATTGATCAGCCTGAACAAAATTCCAATCTGGTAACATTTCTAGACACTCAAACACTGCGATATACAAATGTATGCAGACACCAGAAAAAAAATCTGATTAGGTTTGTGACAAGAAGTAAAACAATAGAAAAAACAATAAATGTTAAAATAAATTACAAAATGAATAGATAACATAGGCTGTATATAAGAGGACTGTACAAGGCTGTAACACTGAAGCTTCAATACAATGTACATGATAACAGACAAACTCTCCAAGTGAAAACAAACTCAAGATAATTCCTTTAGCCAGCCACTTACTCACATCTCAAGCTATGATAATGCTTTGCTTTCTTTCTACAAACTTGCGGAGAAGTATGTAAATACATCAAGCCAACTGGAAAAAAATAACAAACTTAGATTCTACAACTTTCAAAAATCTAATACATGTACATTTGTATGTATTTTAGATAAATATGCAAGTGTGTATCTATGTTTAATCATTTGCCAATATTCTTACATGACTTAAGCATAACATATTTTTAAGTAAATAGTATACCCCCGCCCCCGAGGAGAACGTGCCTCACAAGTACTACCACAACTAAAATACATTCATGTTTACTATGATGTTTGGAACAAGAGGCCTTTATTACTTAGGCATAAGATAAAAAAACTTAACAAGGTGTTAGTTAGTCAAAAGCTATATATATCTTGTGTTACATGTTTAATACTTTCAGACCATAAATATTGTATTTTATCATATACCTATATATATTCTGTCTAAAATAAAGCCTTTTTTGAACCATAAAATAAGGCGCGACAGAAAAAAATCTGTATTGTATGTACATGCAATCTGCACAGTGCCATTAGTTGAAAGAGTGCATTCAATTTGCCAAAAAATACACGACTTCGCTTTTGATTGGGTTGTTACTACTTGTTTATACACACTGCATATTTCACGCTATAAGAGTTTTTGACTAATTTTATGCTTAAAATGTCATTTTAATTCAGTTTATTCACACAGACAAGTGTCAAAAGGTATACAGTAAAATGGTTATTACCACAGAAATGTGAACCATAAGCCGGATTGGCTTTCGTGGAGGTCGGATCGTACTTGTGCTACATGCACTTGTATGATCCAACACACTACTCAAGCTAATCCCACATTCAGGATCACATAACTATACTTATAACCCTATTGTATTGCAGGGGTGTAAAAATCCACTCATCTGCTAGTACTGGCAGTTGAATTTTATGGCCGGAAGGCCACAATTTCGCTCAACAGTCGTCCAAACAGATGACCCATGTCCTGAATCTTGTTTTAAATTTTTAGTTTGATAGGTACCAATGTTTAATTGCCGTGCATTTATCATTTAATATTTGCAGATAAACGCTTCACCTTACCGGGGATCTATATCGGCATTTGAAATTTTATTGTAATGTGTCACAGTTCTTCATCTAAAGAATTGCACCTGGATAATATGTAGCACGTATTTGTCACCTCAAAACAGTCTTTCACATATTTTGACCACTGTCTGACAAAAAGCAAGAAACAGAATAAAACAAGTAGTCTAACCGACTGGTTTAGAGAAAAAAATTAAACAACAACAACAGGAAGTTGTAAGTGATGACTAGAACCATGAAGCACTCCATGACATATTGAGGAATTACTGAAGTGCAAATGAAATTTAACACAATAATAATACTGAAAGTTCATGACATTGTTTGTGAAATATTGACACTGACACCCATCTATAAATTCTCTGTTCTCTAAAGCTTTTAGAGATTATTTCCTAACTTGCTGCTGTCAATTGACTCTGCCTTTATAACAAGTGCAGACTATGATCAACCGTCGCATCCTGCTTACGATTTCCACACACACTGTTAACAAGCAAGGACTCTATTGTAAATTGACAGTTTTTTCTTCTTTGATGTTTGTAACCACAAAAAGACTCTCATACATTTTGTACATAGGATTTTCCATTTGAACTGTATCCTTTACAAACTCTCTAATCATTTTCCTTTCCAACACAATACTTGGTATGAATAGCCAAACTGCACAGGCATGTTGAAAAACTGCACAAGAACCTAACCATAGTTGTTCTAATTTTTCACTAAATAACCAGAACAAACAGTACTGTTGTATTTTGTTTTATCAGAGCCTACACTCCCTAGGCATACGGTTTCAATATTTCACAAACAACGGAATCATTACCAAATCATTAACACAGACTCACTTACACTCCCAGTCTATGTATACATCTGCATTTTTCAAAATGTAAAAAAAGTTTCATTTCAATCACAATTTCTAAAGTGCTTTAATTAAAACACGTTCATTAAGCCATTCAAAAATTACATAGTCTGCCAAAACTGTTAACAAAACAATCTGTACGGCTCTTTCAAAACTCATGTTTATGGTAATGGACCTTTCAAAATACATGCTGATTTCTGTAATGTATATAACCCTTTTTATATACATGTATTAAAATGAAGATAGGTTTTTAACAAAACTAAATTGTAAATAAGTATGGTAGACTATCACAATGTACAACAAAGGTCAGTTAACAAATCTATCTTTCAGTAAATGCTTCAACTTAAGCAGGGACCTACATACACATGGACTGGCAACTTCCAAAATTCGATTCTGAAACTTCTGAATAGATGCGATTGAATTTGTAATTGGAGGTGTTTTTTACTCAACTGAAGCATATGGTAAACATCGATGATTATCTGAGAACACGGCAGAACATTTTAGAAATGACAATAACAGTTAAGTGTTTCGATTACTGCAGAGCTTTTCATTCTATATATGTGTGACAATGCACTACCTTTTTACTACTATTATACTCTATATATACGCTTCGCTTATAGTCATTCATATCCACACTATTTAAATAACAATTTTCTATCATTTATCCTTGCAATGAAAGACACAGGTAAGATATTCTTTACAATATGAAGCAAAATCCTTTAAGGCAAAAATCATCAGGGGATATATCATTTCATAACAATATACAAAATAGACCATTTCAACATAAACATCAAATATTGGACAAAACTCTAAATAACTGTACAAAAAAATGTTCTAATCATATTAGAAAAAGAACTTTCCTACAAGTGTCTGCACTTAGCAATACAATCATCATCCAAACCTACTGGTGTACATGGCAATAGTTAGTGTACCATAGATTTTTGACTGGCTGCCACAGACTTCAACAATTTCCCTACAAAAAAATAAATGACTCGACCTAATGTCACTGTTAACAGCAAGTACATTACCAGGTTGCGGGTCAATACAGATTGTTTTAACACTGGAATAAAATGGAATTGGGAAAATTGGATGTTAAGATATTCACCTGGGTACAGGATTTCCCCTCATTTACAAATCTAGCACTAGGTAGTCCGTCGCATTACGTGACCTGACAAGGTGCATGTGACTTTTGTTTATTCGTATATCTAGTTTTACTGTCTCTGTTTACTGGTATAGAAAAGTAAACTTTTTTATCACATATACCTACAAGTAATCTTACAAAATTCTACCCAGTGAAGTACAAATTTAAATGAAATCTTACACAATTTGAAACGTTACAGAGCTCTTTACAAAAAACTTTCATGTCCAAGTCGAATTGAACACTTATGTAGGTACCTAGTTTAATAAATCAGCATGTCTATATATACGCTCCATAACTCCTTTTCTTCCCCCAAAAATTGGAAGTTATTCTGCTAACTTGAACATGCTTTACACAATAAAGTATGAAAACAATTTCTTTTTGACCATACAATATGTATTAAACAGCATAATATTTCCTTATAAAATGTGAGTAAATGAAATTCTTAACAAAAACAAACCTAAGAACTGAAACGATGGATATACAACTTCTTTATACTGTTTGTACAACAATTTAACTACATACATGATATGGGAAAGCAGTATTTCATGAATTGCCAAAGCTCCAAAACTATCAAACTCTATGTTTTCAACAACCAAATTGCAACTTGGAAGAAAGAAGAACAGATGAAGGAGGAAAAGCTGCAAAACAAGTACGGTGTAGATCACAGACGTTAGTGTTGCTGCATCATGTATATACAAAGTGAAGTGAGTAACAAACTGTCTATTTACACTGCATATAAATGTCATTTCAATATCAAAGGTATAATAGCTGCTTGAAGCATTTTTTACAAAGTGCAGAAGAAACATTCAACTCCTATTAGCTCTTCAACACAATCACCCTATCTCTGTTTACTTGACATGTGTATTTCTACAAATTCTAAGTCTGTAAGGACTACAAAACAAACTGTCATGTTTTATGTCAACACCCTGCCTAAGTCAGAGCTTTTTCACTGTCTGTAAGTTAAACACTTGGATTTAATTCTCACCCCTCCAATTAAAATGACTTTAGCTTTGCCATTTTCAGTTTTCGGAACAACAGGTAAACCTCTTCTAATAACAAGAGTTCGCTACGATCTGGAATGGTTTTTATAAGCATAATGCTTGTTTTCTCACCAAAGGACATCTGTCTATATCTAACCAATACCTATCTAGATACAAGATTTTGGAAATCTTTAACTTTTTCTAAATCATCATAGTAATACCACCTGACTCGGGCTTTAATTGATCTTTAATCCAATTCTGCCTTGCACATGGCTACCTCTATCACATGGTAATATAAGCGCAGGTTTTTCATATCCGCTGAACACAGTACATGTTTATCACATTTATATATGTATGTATACTGTATGCTGTCTTGCATTTAGTACATGTCTTTTGCAGTAATGTATCTTACTGACTACAGTTCTTGACAGTTACAGTGACACATGTATACTTTTCAGTGAGAAGTCAATTACACACTGACAACAGTAGATGTCTATATCTGTGACACATGTGTACCATGCAATGTTTGACAGTGGTACATGTGTATCACACTAATACAGGCATACTGTAGACAGCCTGAGCTGTTTTTTGATCACTATGACTAGTTGTATCTATATTGTCAGTAGCAGCAGCTTCCTCCTTTGGTTTTGGACGTTGATGTTCTCCAGCATGTTTCTCTATGTATGTCTTGCTACACTCCTGAGACAGTACATTGCACAAAGGTACCACAGCATTTGTAGGAATCAAACTCCCTGTAAGGAAAATGAGCAGAGAATATTAATGTGAAAGAACAAATTGAAAATGCTTGATTTTTTTTTTTTACCAGAACCACTATCAATAAAGGTCAACTTCATGTTATTTTTCTTTTACCAAGCATGTTCATGCACAGAGGTTCCATTTAACCTGGGAGTAGAGGTATTGACTCTTGATATTTGCAGTAAAAACTACATATTGACCCGAGGAATTTCAGCTGAATGGACCTTTTTTCATTAATGTCTGGTATATTTACAGTAATCTGGACAAAATCCTGTCAGTTATATGGTATATTAACAGTAAATTTAGGTAAAATCCAGCCAGTTATATTCCATATGAGCCTTAAGTTTCAGCAGATAGCCGAACCCCTGATTCAGTGTAACAACTAACAGACCATGATTACCTTTGCAACAATACTCACACCTCATAGTTCTCATATACTTCAATGGGCACACCTAGTAGCACTTGTCTTACACAGATAAAACAATATATGTGAAACAAAAACAAGAGGGTCAAGATGGCCTTATATCGCTCTACTGTATATCAATTGCCAATAATACAAGGGGTCATGATTTAAACATAATTCATAGAGGTCCACTACACAATGCTTAGTAACATTCCAAATATCTAAGCTCTGCCTGTGGGCCTTGTGGTTTTTTAAAGTTTCCCTATATTAGCCTATGATGATTGACCCGGGGATCATAATTTGAACAATCTTGGTAGAGGTCCACTAGACAATGCTACATGCTATGGTTTCAGAGAAGAAGGTTTTTAAAGTTTTTCCTATTTTTTGCCATAGCAACCAGAGTTCTGCATGGAATTCTTTGAACAATTCTGGTAGAGCTTCATGCAAGTAACATCCCTGCATAGTTTCATCAACATTGGCCCAGTGGTTACAGAGGAGATGTCGCTTGAATCAAAATGTTAAGAGCTAAAAACACAACATACCCACAATTCTTTGGTTGTCATCTGTTCTCAGACGTATAATCTGCATCTTGGTTTGCAGCTGTGTCGAGCCGAGTACCATTTCTACCTTGTTCCAAACACTGAGTACAGATCCACTGAGCACATGGTAGGTTCTCGTTCTCAACCCAATCTCACATGATAAACCTACATTCACCTTCTTACAGTTGCCTCGCCTACAAGCAAACAATACAGTCTTTATATCAAACTGTCCAAATCTAGGAATTTTCACTTAGTTCCCATACTTATCTGAATTACAATTAATCCCTAATCAAACTATTCACTTTTTCCCCTTGGGACTATCAACAGTATTTCAGTGATTTTCAGTCTGGCAGTTGTTCCATGAAAGAACTACTTTTCATGGACTACTACTACACTCCCATTCTCTGTAAGAAGCTGGCAACCTGCCAACTTTCTCCTATCAAGAGTTAGGTGAGTAGCAGGGATTGGACCTCCATAGATATACTCAGATGTAATTTTGTTATATTTAAGTCAGCCCTGACAGTAGACACACTGCAAACCATGTGTGATTTTTCTATTACAACTTAAGAATTGAGAATTTTTCATGGTACAATGTACCATGAAGTTTAAGCAGATAGTTTAGAACCATGTGTATGTATATATGTCTACACTATTATACCCCTCTTGTTGAAAATTCATGTAGAAAGCAAACTTGAGAAATGAGAAAACCAAATCTTACCAGTAAGCATGACTACACATGGTAGCTGAGAAATTATATTGCTCCTCCCAGTATCTCTGTGCCTCGTCAGGTAAAACCTGCAATAAATACAATGTTCTATTGAATGGTAGTGTAGGGGTCATGGTGTCAGACACACTCACTTAGAAATAAGACCAGTCACTTGGGGGGATTAGACCACACCCACTCATGAATATGACCATATTTATAGCAGATATGACCACACCCACTCATGATATGACCATATCTATAACAGATATGACCACACCCACTCATGAATATGACAATATCTATAACAGATATGACCACACCCACTCATGAATATGACCATATCTATAGCAGATATGGCTACACCAACAAGGACTACAACACAGCCCTTTTGAAAAAAGATTGAGAAGAAGTCTACACTCTTTATTTGTTTTTCTGGTTACTATCTAAACATGTGAAGTATTTACCTTTTTATACTTCTTTTTTATTTCATCCAGAGTTTCCTGCCTTGGCTGAAGACCTGTGTTGGGTCTGTAAACTGTGAATAATTTTTCTTTCTTCTTGTTATAAGCACCTTGGAATGCTGCTATGATGGCGAATCTATGTATGGAACGGTCCTGTAAGATATCAAATATATATTTTGATGTTATTCTGAAAAGATAAAGGGCCTGTCAATAGATGGTTTGTATACCCATTCTCAAAACTCAATGCTTACAAAGCTTGGAATCAGCTGGGTAAGAATCTACAATAAAACTCCATTCAGTTATAACATCAGACACATCAGAATTTCAACTTATGTAGATCAATGAACAAGGAAACAGTTATGGCATTGTCAGTAGTCACTGGCATTTAGCAGCCCATCTGTTTGTGTTACTCCTGTCTCTCTGTATCATTGACAGCAAGTCAGTTTTACAATAAAGAAGAATCTATAGCAACCGACTACTTAACACAGATCTAAATGTACGTAACTATCAGCGATGTGAATGATACATATACATGACTTCCAGTTACAGTGGCACATGTGTATTTCTAGAAAAACAACTTACCTGTAGAGACAAGTAGAATCCATCATTGACACCTGTATACTTGTGGTAAATATCAAATGCTGAAGGGAATGACATTCCTCTTTCTACCGACACCTGTAATGTCACAAATATGGATTTTTTCAAAGTTCATTGGAATCTCCAGAAACATTTTACTGACAAATGTACATGATGCCAGATAATAAAAACTTCTGTAACAGGGATTCACAGAGGTTCTCTCTTCCCTTGAAAAACATAATATGTTGAGTTTTGATAGGCTGATCATGATAAATGGTAAATTAATACGGCCATTACTGTCTATATGACAAGTACGATTTTTCCCCCCATAACTTTCTTTCGTGAATTAATACAAGTAATCAAAAGCAAAAGAGATGAGGTACAAGAAGAAAATGTAGTGCTACAAAATTGTAAGTACATGTTGTATTTGCTTATTTATAGTATGCCAATTATTAAAATTGTGGACTCTTTTGCCGTTCTGGCAATACAGTGGCTATTACATGAGATAACACTTACAGTGACCAGTTCAGTTTTGGCTGTATTTGTGGCTGTGTTACCAACAAACACTTTTGTCTCCAACTTCTTCACACTTTCTCCACCAGAACCAAGATCTGTCCAAAATACAACATGGTTATAAATTATCCATCCAAAATACAACCTGGTTATAAATTATCCATCCAAAATACAACATGGTATCAAGCAATCTGGGACCAGTTGTTTTTAACTGGCTGTTAAGTTACCATTAAATTTTAATTCAAAACACTGCTTGAAGTGGAAACAACTACAGTAAGCTTTTTGTATAACGGCCGGTCAAGGAACATTTTAGTCATTTTCTTACCTTAATATATATAATATTTTACAGGCTTTGCAGTTGATATATTTTCATCATACTAAACATTGTTTATCAAGTTCCATCACTTGTCAGATAAACATGCTATAAGCAATTAACTGGAATAAATATTTATCCAAAGTCGTAAATATGGCTTTATTTTGTAAACGGTTACTCATGACAAATCAAATACAAAAAGATTTTGCATCGGATCAACAATATGGCAGAATTTAGTTAAACGGCCTTAAAACGCTTTAATAAGCCCCAAATGCTAGCGATCACTCCTTTTGGCTCAAACAGGACACGATCATTTAATTAACGTGGATTTACAGGCCTTTTTCGTTGTTTGATTTCATTGCAGATTGTGAATAAAAAACAACGGCTAAATTACTGAGATCTAAAATGATGAAATTTTCAGTTTAATTGTAATAAATCAAACAATTTACATTCTGGATTGCATTAATTAGCCTGAAATAAACATATGAAAACCTTCGATTCCAAATTGCGAAGATGTTCTGCATCAAATAAACAATCAACAATTTTGGCAATTAGTGACAGTTTGAATGGATTAATTTAAGGGTGACAATTAAATGTTAGCACTCCTTTTGAACACGCAAAAGCATCTTTGATTATTGTACCTGACGCAATGAGGTGCAAACAACTTTAAAAGAAACAAAATGCTCTGATTCAGCCAGCTGTAAAAATTTCAGTGGCAGTCGTTTCCAAGTAATCCACACCATCTTATTGACGGAAGCTTTATTACGGCCATACGATTTAAGGCAGGTGCCGATCAGAATGGCCTTTTTAGAGCAAATTTGGACGGGGGAATTCAGACATATAGTTGTCCCAGGTGGCCGCTAGTAACAGGTGGCCGTTAGCACAAGTTTGACTGTTATTATGCTGTTTTGTATTTACTTCCAAGAAATTTTAGTCTTTTTCTTACCTTAATATATATAATGTTATACAGTCTTTCACGATGTAAACTTTAAATCTTAATGGACTGTAAGCTTAACTGCTGGCTAAAGTTCAAATGACCAGACCATATTCTGAATTCTACATGGTAATAAATAATCAGCTCAAAGTCTAAATCTGTCTTTATGTACATTTACTCAGTAACAAAACTATTAAGTATTTTCCCATATACAAGAAAAACTCCTCACCCATAATTCCCATATCCCAGCGTCCACTCCTCTTGGCCTCCAGGATGACTGCCGTCAGTGAACTTGAGAAGTATTTAAACAAGGCATTTTGTAATGTCACCTCACAACCAAGGATGCGATTCAAAAACTTGCTGATATTATTGTAGTCTGAAATAATGAAAATATTTCTGTAATGTGAAATATACACGACATTCTGGCATATATAAACCTATTACAACGTGCTCCATGCCTACCTTCCATTAAAGTTTATACTGTTTTATCATTGCAACAATTTCATTAGTGACTGACTGTCTTCATTTAAGTCAAATATTTGTCTTTTGGAACACATGCAGAAACTTGAAAGTGTACATGAAACAATAATAAGCCAAATACTTCAAAAGTACAATTTGTGCCATTCTTCACAAAAGTGTCATTGGAAGTCATTTCCTAAAGTAATTCACACAATCTTTATTGACAAATCTTCACACATAAAATTTAAAGAAGCTAACAGAATGGTTTTGGAATACAAAGACAGATCATAAATATATTGGCCCAATAATGTTTTCTATCCAGTGTTTGTGTAACACAATGAAGATTCGTTCTTGACAGTGACATACAGTCCGATGAAGCAAAGGCATAAACACTGCTTAAGTTATCTATATATGCTAAATAAAACAAATCATGATTGCAAGTAAAAAGCTTTTATCTATCTACTGGTTTACCTTTGTCTAGTATAGGAACAGACCCTGGTCTGTCTTGTACGACAATTCCTACACCAACCATAGCTTTCACAGCGTCTGGAATGTGAAACAACATACAAGAACTGTCAGATACTGTCACAAGATATTATAGCACACAAAAAAACATATTCCTATAATAAGTGTTAGGGCTATGGTTAGGGTATTCAGTTATCAAAAAGCTTTTTCTCTTTTCCCCTTAATGTTTGAATTATGAAACTAGTACATGTACTAACTCAGGCTGTACAATTTTCTACACAATGCAAATGTGATTAAGTACAAACTGGGTTTAACGAACTAAAACAATTTAATTATTATCTAATTATTGTATAATTAATAATCATTAGTATTTAAGCTACAAAAGCTTCTATATCAAAGTTTTACCTTCAAAGAAATGTCCTTTGTTGTATTCTGGTAGTGGAACAAATGCTGGCTCAAATCCACACACAGTTTTCATCACAGACTCAAGGGCCAGCTTGCCATACTACAAGAAAAATAACATCATATAGATGAGACACAACAAACAAGAGTGCAACTTTTTGTTGTAAATTTAGAACATTTTGAGAAGCACAAGTTGACAAATCTCTAACACATTTACAGTGACTTAATCCCATTCTGGCTGGTATACATAGTTCAATGTATCCTTATGACACTGAGCACTGACCATGTACATGATTTACAGGAAAGTTCAACTTCCCTGATGAAAGTACACAAAAGTGACAGGTTTATCCCCTTATACTAGATCAGTTTTCAGTAGGTCATACCTTGTTATCAAAGTTGAATCTACTAAGATCTCTGGAATTTGTTGCCCTTCTGTCTCCATGTGTTAATGCACCCTAAAATATATCAGAGAAATTATCAAATTATGTATTAAGTAACCTTGTACACATATAAGACCATACTCTTTTTCTAGATTAACTGTCTGTCTTTTTAATATTAATATTAATATTTCCATTGGCAGCACTTAACTCTCAGTACATAATTATGCCCGAGATACTCTTAATGAATTCCAGGTCAAAAACATGAAATCATTTAAACAACACCTAGATGTTATTTTTTACTTTCAATATGAGTGACATACCAAGCTTTCCAATCTTTTAGCAACAGTGGAAGCAAATCTCTGTTCTCCTGCAAGTTCGGAGATCATGAACAAGTACTCTGGTGCCGACACTTGGTTAGACCTATGTGTACGACCTGAAAATATACAATTCATAATTTGTAACAGTAAGAATCTACAACGTTTGGTATTACTACACTGAAAGTTTGCATTGAAGCTGGTGTCATTCTTCACTCATTAACAAATACTTGTGTAGAACAGACTAGTTCAGTAACACACCACTTCTATTGCAACTTAGTTTTAAAGAAAAACAACTTAATATGGCTGAAAGTTCTTTATTTAATTTCATGTAAACTTAACAAATATAGCCAGTGAAGTCTTACTGACTGATCTGTAAGTATTTGAATGTACATTGTTTTAGCCAGGGCACATACCAAACTGCTGTATGGCTCTGTCAGCACTCCAGGGTAACTCTAGTGTGATATGAACTCTCCGCCTCTGGTTGATGGCTCGTCTATCTGCTTGTAATGATATACCCGAACTGGCTGCCTCCGATATGATGGCAATGTTCTACAAAATCATTGATTAAATTAAAGAAAACCCAAACATGAACAAACAGCTTATTCATGAGACAATTCTAAAACTGCGTAGTTTTGCAACATTGTATTCTTCTTCATCAACTGTTCTAAAGCAGTCAGTCTCGCAAATTTCTATAATTATCTTCATCCCTATCCTGGTATCTATGATTATTCAATTTAAAAAACAAGAGGGCCAAGATGGCCCTATATCGCTCACCTTGGTACAAGTCCACTTGCCTGGTGGAAGATCACTAGATAATGTTATATACCAAATAAGTTTTCCTATATACGCCTTTGTAAAACAAATGATCCCCCCCCCGGGCAAGGTCAATTTTGACCACAGGGGCATAATTTGAACACACTTTGAAGGTCTACTAGGCAATGCTACAAGCCAAATATCTAAGCTCTAGGCCTTGTGGTTTCAGAGAAAAAGATTTTTAAAGTTTTCCCTATATAAGCCTATGTAAAACTAAGTGACCCCCGGTGCGGGGTCAATTTTTACCCGGGGGTCATAATTTGAACAATCTTGGTAGAGGTCCACTAGCCAATGCTACATGCTAAATATCTAAGCTCTAGGCCTTGTGGTTTTAAAGTTTTTACTATATAAGCCTATGTAAAACTAAAAGACACCCGTGCGGGGTCAATTTTGATCCGAGGGTAATAATTTGAACAATCTTGGTAGAGGTCCACTAGCCAATGCTACATGCCAAATATCTTAGCTTTAGGCCTTGTGGTTTCAGAGAAGAAGATTTTTAAAGTTTTTCCTATATAACCCTATGCAAAAACTAAGTGCTCACCCACGCGGAGACAATTTTGACCCGGGGGTCATAATTTGAACAATCTTGGTAGAGGTCCACTAGACAATGCTACATGCCAAATATCTAAGCTCTAGGCCTTGTGGTTTCAGAGAAGAAGATTTTTAAAGTTTTTCCTATTTGTTGCCATAGCAACCAGAGTTCTGCATGGAATGGAATTCTTTGAACAATTTTGGTAGAGCTTCATGCCATTAACATTCCTGCATAGTTTTATCAACATTGGCCTAGAGGTTTCAGAGGAGATGTCATCTGAATCAAAATGTTGACGGACGGCGTACGATGGACAATCATCGATCAGAAAAGCTCACCCTGGCATAGCCAGGTGAGCTAAAAAGAAGCTCTTTTGATCCGTATCGCTCTGGTTTTAAGCGATTCTGTCTTCACAGCCAGTGCAGATATTGATTAGCCTGTACATTCCAGCAGTCGGATAAAGACAAACACGTTTCAATATTCAGTCTGGAATTTTTCAATGAGCATCCCTTTAAAGAACATATGGTTTGAAAGATTGACAAGTCCATTTTAGAAATCTAGGCGAGTAAGATGTAAACACTGTTAAAGGTATGACAGAAGACTTATAGAGATCTTTACAGACACTGACCTTCTCACCGTCCATAAATCTCTGTTTCTCTGTCAGGTTTAGGATTTCCAACGGTACATCATTTTCACTGCGAGATTCATAGCTGATACCTTCATCTGTACACACGACACGCCCCTTCCTCCCTGTCATCTAAAATATGAAACATCATGAAGGATTGAAATCAGAAAACCAATGTGTTACAAGTCACAAACCTCGACTAGGTCTTATCATTTATGTTATAGGTAATTTAAATTTCTTTTTTACCATGGAAATATTAACATCCTTGAAATACACGTTTCTTTAATGTCATAATTTAAAGTCAAGATTATTGAAATACTTTGTGAACTGGTAAGTCAGGCATTTTATGATTTTACGAAGATTTGAATTCCTTTACCTCTGCCACACTATCGGTTCCACCAAGGTCATCTATCAGCTGGTCTAGAGTATTTGCAGGCAGCTTTCCACCCAGTAATTCTATTCTTTCCATTAATTCTCTCTTCATCTGGAATGCCTTGTCTATTGCATCACCACCTAAACATTAATAGTAAACAATCAACAGTCAGACACTGACTTTCTACATATGTTAAACAGTTGTAACAATATATTTACACAAGGGTTCCCCCTGGCCTATTCATAACTTGTGCTACTCCTGAACAGAACTGTCAAAACCTGCCTAATTTCATGAACAAGAGGGCCATGATGGCCCTTTATCGCTCACCCAAGTACAACTGCTTTTAACAAAGTTGTTACAGACCTGGTCAATGTGTGCGAGACTAGGGCTGTGTACTGGTATGCGATATAAATCGAAAACCGGTATTATAGGTTCAATTGATACATCGTATCAAATGTCAAAACAACCTTTCCGACAAATTTCCAGGATATTTGGGCTGAAAATGTAACCTCTAGAGTGTTAACAAGGTTTTTCCACATTTGGGCTCGTGACCTAGTTTTTGACCCCAGATGACCCATATTCGAACTTGAGCTAGAAATCATCAAAACAACCTTTCCGACGAAATTTCCAGGATATTTGGGCTGAAAATGTTACCTCTTGAGTGTTAACAAGGTTTTTCCATATTTGGGCGTGTGACCTAGTTTTTGACCCCAGATGACCCATATTCGAACTTGAGCTAGAAATCATCTTAACAACCTTTCTGACAAATTTCCAGGATATTTGGGCTAAAAATGTTACCCTAGAGTGTTAACAAGGTTTTTCCATATTTGGGCTGTGTGACCTAGTTTTTACCCCAGGTGACCCATATTAAAACTTGAGCTAGAAATCAACCAAAACAACCTTTCTGACAAATTGCCAGGATATTTGGACTGAAACAGTAGCCTCTAGAGCCTTAACAAGATTTTTCTATTTTTGGGTCATGTGACCTAGTTTTTCATCCGAGATGACCCATATTCGAACTCGTCCGAGTAATTACTGGGACAAACATCTGACCAAGTTTCGTGACAATTGAGGCAAAAATGTGACCACTAGAGTGTTAACGAACTAAGTGTGGACGGACGACGGACGACAGACGACGGACATTCATCGATCCTAATAGCTCACCCTGCGCCTACAGCTCAGGTGAGCTAAAAAGTCATTTTGAAGTATTTTGTCGCCAATACCGGAAAATTGCCGCCATATTTATGTTTCTACATTGGCGAGTGGCAGAGAGAACCCCGACTCATAACTTCAGGACAAACAACAGGCAAGCAAGTTGCTCTTGGATTTACTTGTACTGAAGGCCATATTAAATATGACAAGTCAAACAACTTGCCTAGATTACGTTTTTTTGGTTTGTTACAATATGCTTGTTAAACACAAACAGCATTTCTTACTCAACTGGTTCTAGTAAAAGTTGCCATTGTTTTGTGCGCTGGTGCAGACTATGATTAATGTTCACATCTACACAGTCTGATCAGGGTATATACTGTCCAATGTTTCATAGCTAAACTTGAAGATCGGAACAAGGGACACATTCAGTAAGGTGCTTTTGCCTTCATGTACGTGTATAATGCAAGTTTAACCCTAAGTCCGGAATATTTAATGAAATCTTGCAATGATGAGCAGGTAGTCAAAGCGAGATAAATGCTGCATAACTACAAACTTTACAAACGTACTTGGATTTCCATTGTTTGCACCATCATTAGAACCTTGGTTGTTTTTATTGAGAAGACCAGCAGATGCCAGGGCACTAGTGAACTGTTCATCTTCATCATTTTCTTTCTTTTTCTTCTTCTCTTTCTTCTTTTTCTCTTTCTTTTTCTTCTTTTCTTTCACTTTTGACTTAACTTTTAATTTTGATTTTTTAAGCCATGGATCTGAAATCATTAGTAAAGGCAGAATTAGTACTATTTGATGGTAAGATTTTTGTAAAAGCAAGGCAAATGGCAAAACACCAGAATAGCTATCTAACAACATGATTTATATAAAATACAGCAATTTGGCCTACTGACTAAGTTTGGTGCTGATATACCTCTGCTAGCTGAAATTATCCAATACAAATGAATTCACAGTGTCTGCACCCAAACATTAATCAAGCTTATAACCATATCTCATTAATCAAGCTTAAAACCATATCTGACCAAAATCTTGTAAATACAAAACACAAACCTTCATCACTGTCCGACCCAGAACCAAATGGATTGAAATTATCATTGTCATCGGAATCATCATCATCATCATCTGAAGTGTCACTAAGGCCAAAGTCAAGCTCACTTTCCTCACTGTCTGAAGATGAGTCAGAATCAGAATCTCCTTTTGATTTTTTTGATGGATTACCAGCGGCTTGTTCTGTAACATAGACAACACCCACAGTTGATCTCTCACTTCAACTTTCAAAATATCAGAATATTAGCATATCTGTATACTGGCAATGCTAGGATTATTATATTTTCATAAAGCAGCAAAACAAATGAGAGCAAAATTAACTGTAAAGCAATCATATCTAGCAACAAATGTACATAAAAAATAACATTACATAAAAGAGAGACACAAACCTTTTTTCCTCTTGTTCCCAGATGTAGAGGAGTTACTATCTTCATTGTTATACAAAGAGCTGTTACCAAGACCAAATATATCGAAGAATTTCCTTCTGTCAGGTGCTGGAAAATGCTTCTCTACAACCGTCTGTATCACACCTCTACAATTATTACAAGTAACAAGGGTTACAGTGTTCTACAATTGTGTTCTTATTAACATATTATGTTTCACTTCTGTGTTTTTGTTTTTGGCTACAAATATAATCAGAATAAAATAGTTATAAACAGGTATATGGAACAGATCATG
The DNA here is from genome assembly GCA_022818135.1 of Saxidomus purpurata. Classification (NCBI taxonomy): domain Eukaryota; kingdom Metazoa; phylum Mollusca; class Bivalvia; order Venerida; family Veneridae; genus Saxidomus; species Saxidomus purpurata. The sequence goes on from JAFMSR010000007.1 coordinate 13,415,789, forward strand.
TCCTGGTTAAGAAATGGCAGAAACTTGATATTGATAATCATACACTAGACATGAAAATGATCACGTTCCAGGGATCAGACTCTCACTACCATACACTGGTACTCCCAATTATTCAACTTCTCTTAAAACCAGTCTATAATTATTTGAAGAACGGCTTAGTTTTGAAAGTGAGCTGTCTTCTGCTACTTGCACTTTAGATGTGTTTTAGACATTTTTAGATCGTAACAAAAGTTTCCTTTTAGAAAGCTATTATATTGAAGTACTTCACAAAGACAATGACATGTACTCTTAATACTGTAAACTTACTTAGCAGTGGAAACAAAATCATTCAGTTCTCCACCCATCTCCTCTAGCTGCTCGAGAGTTCGTGCTTCTCCTGTGGACTGAAGACCAATCACAACACACTGAAATAAAACGCCATATAGTTAAATGTTTTGTAAATTTTGATGTTTGCAACAGTATTAATTTATAAGTATTTTAATATGATGGCACAAAATGATGTAGCACATACTGTCCAAAAATATAAAAAGTGCTCAATGGTTAACTCTATTCTAACACACTCTGCACTAAAATGTGATTTTGAAATTATTTCCTATGTATATGTGTACTGTTTAATGTCCACAAAGTTGAAAGGACGCAACCAATTTGAAACAACCATACAATGTTCATGCGTTGATATTTTCTACTCAGGAGATATTTCACATTTATTTTCCTTTAGTATTTTTTAAAAGTAGAACTGATCATAAAAGACGCATAATTACCAGAATACCTGCATCCTACAAGCACCTTATGGCCATTCCAGATAAAGATATTCTAGAGTCATTTTTCCTTTCTTGCAAGCGATTTATATGAAATTTGTGT
>JAFMSR010000007.1:13421649-13604149 GCA_022818135.1 Saxidomus purpurata
CGGGATCTGGATGCTTTATACCCAACTTCACTGGAAAAACAATAAGGAAACAGGTATATCAATATGCAGACAATATGTTTCAACAAGCCACAAACAAACTTTCCTGTCTGAACATATAACTTTTCTTATCCTCGTCAAACAGGCTAATTAATGTAGTAAGATATAGGCATTTTGAGTCTTATCTTCACTTATAAGAAATATAGGTTTTACAATTAATTTCATTTCGACAGAATAGATACTGTCTTTTAAATGAAGCATGATAGTCAGCAACTTTTCATAAACCTTTGTTGTTGTTTTTTTTGCAACAAATTTGTCTAGGATATTTTTATACCAGTTTATAAATGTTTTCATGAATACATCATTTCTAGTCATAGATGATAGAAACTGGCATTTTAGAATTGATTTCCTCATCAAATAATGAAAAAAGAAATTTCATACTTTATCCATAAATAAATTCATAAAACCAATAACAGTTATATGCTGTTTCCATGACTGAAAGTACTAGAGTATTCAAGTATATATAGCACTGAATGGTTTTAAATCAATCTATAAAAGTGATTGTCTCACAGGAAATCAAATCTGAGAGAAGTTTAACAAGAGTTTACTAGTGACACACAGGTTTTCACTTGTTGCAAATACCCACAATCACTATGACACTTGAAGTGACAATACGTACATTTTGGCGGCATGTAGTCAGAGTAGGTTTCTGCCTGACCTAGACCTTCAACCTCCTCTCCCTCTTCTTCCTCTTCCACCACACTCACCTGTCTAGGACCAGACTGTGCATGACTCACCTGTCAAACATATATATATCATATCTATCAAATATTTCTGTTATCTACACAGTACAAGATTGGAACATACAACTGTCTATTTTCAGGCTAATTAATAGCGTTGAAGTGTCTACATAATGTCATGCCTATCTAGACAATTTTACATGCATATGCCTAAAGTCATGATATTATAATTTCTATATCATTAACATCAGGTAACCTTGAATCTAATACTTCGCAGCATTAGAATGCCGATTACATACGCCCGAGTGTCAAGACACCGCATGTACACCGTTATTTTCCGATAATCAATTTTAGGATTCGACATACATCGTCAGAAATTAGTGGCGTTTTTTTGCATTTGTATTAAAGTTATCAGGGTTTTTAATCTGAGGCAAACATGGTGTTTAGAATAAATCATCGCGAATTATATTTATAAATGATCAATTATTTATTATTTTAATGACCCAGTTATTCACACGTTTATTTGGGGTAACACGTGTCAATAATATTGCAAATTACGTTAAACAAAAAATTGCAAACAGATATTCAAATGTTTGTTGAACACAATTGATAATTAAGTGTAAGTACAGTGGAATCTAAATAAAATAGTTGTATTTTAATACAAAATGTTTGTCGATGAGAATTTAAAGAACGAACATCAATTTTTAAATGTATCTTAAAAAAAGTGTCTGAAAACGTAAATAGCACAGGTGAAAAATAAAGAGAAATGTTTCAACAAAAATCAAAGAATTGTCGGTTTCTTTGGGATTAAAAACGTTAAAAGTTTTAAAATTTAAGAAATAGACCTAATCATGGACATCGAGGTCGCAAAACTATTGAAAACCGGGAACTACAGTTTTTTGGAAAAAAATTAATCAAACAGAAAAACATTACGCACACTGGAGATTATGTCATTAACTCTATGACAGTACTCGACCATTAAGATTGATGCACCTTACTCTGAAAACTTACTTTGTTCTAAGAAAGTTAGGCTGAAGGGTCAATGACCATTCTTTCAAAGCCTACGAACTAAAGATCCTGTCTCTAGAAATTCTATCAGAAAACCTCTGAAATAACTAATAGCAAAGACAACAAGGCCTAGAACAATAATAATCGCCAAGTTCAATTTCAGGATTTACATTTTTCAAACTTTACCTGAAAATTAGTTGCACTGTTTCCATTTTTTAAGCATGTTATTTTATACATTCGTAAAGTGCTGATACAATCTATGAATTAATAATGTCTTTTTTACCGTTAGGAAAATGCCATTAATAATGTTATAGTAGTAAGTTATACATACATTACGGATCAATACTTCGAAAGGAAAAGCCCTTCACGAAAGAAAAGCTAAACAATCTCGCCCTTTTCACGCCATGCCCTTTTTTCATCCTGGATATAACACTAATGAGACTTGAAGTGTCTCAGTAATGTCATGCCTATCTAGACAATTTTACTGCATATGTGAACAGTCTTAAATTTTATATATTAACCTAAATGTTTCCGCTTTCTTTACATTTTCTGGGCCTCCCTTTAAAAAATCTGCCACCATTTTTTAGTCAAAGCAAGTTGGACTGTTTTATTACATAGGGGAATTTTACACCGAGATACAGTACTGATACAGGAATCTACCTGTAACTTAATTCAAAATATTCCTTCAGATGTACATGTATTATTACAAAACAAACCCCATACAGATGGCATAGAGATCTAAATTAAGCTTTCAAGAATTTTCCAAAGTACTTACAATACTTTGAGTGAATTTTTTCAGTTTGATGTCCTGGTTTGACCACATCCTGGAGAGATCTTTGTTGGTAATAATTGGGGCTGGAATATTCTGAACACTTCTCTGCATTGCAGACATTGGGTCTAGAGGGTTAACTCCATTTTCATACAAGTTGTTTAGCAATAATTTACCACTATGTCCAAAACCAGACTGGTTTACAATAATCGGGGGTGGAGAATTTGCGTCTCTTTGATCAATTACATGACGTGGAATACTTATATTGTTATATGAGGTTAAATTGCCAGGCACTGACTGACTATGCTGTAAACCTGGACTGGTTCCATTATTGTTTTGGAATGGTCTCTGAATCACACGGATGCTTGGACTGCCTTGAGTTAACACAGACTGAGTGGAAACCAGTCTGGCATTCAGAGGCAGATTTCTAGTCAATACTGGATTACTTGTTGTTGCTGTTGGCCTATTTATATGAATCATTTGAGGCTGACTTCTAATCATATTTTGAGTTCCAGCAGAAGAAAACATTGGCTCATTTATCGTCATGTTCATTTTTCTGTCTGATGTGGTAGTGTAAGCCTGGGTGAACTGTTTGAACTGATTCTCAAAAGAGTTTGTATTTCCAACACTAGTCATAATATTTTGCTGCTGAGTCAGCACAGTATTGGCTGTAGTCTGCACAGCACTTATTGGAATTTTTATTGTTCCTGTTGCTTGGGAACCAATGGGTGGCACTTGAGCTGGTATTGGGGAACCAGCTTGTACAACCTGACCTGTTCCGCCATTTGATCTTTGTAGAATAATCTTCTGTCTACCACTCAAACCTTGAGCAGCATCCGCACTGATCGTGAATGATCGGCTTTGAGTGATACTGCCGTTAGGCCCTACTCGTTTCACAGTAATGATCTTTGTTCGATTTGGGGTATTTCCATTGCCTGCCGAATTGCTGGGCTGAGCACTTTGTTGTCTAATAACTTGTGGGACAGAAGCTGCACTGCTCTGATTGGCTGGTAATTTGATAATGGTGGGAGTAGATGCTGACCTCTGCAGAACAGAAACTGGTGGCTGTCCAGTCAATGTGGTAGGCTGAAAAAGAAACAAAATGATGGTTTTATTATTGTGATACTATGTAGTTTTTCAACTATTCTCTTTTCTGCTTAAAGTACCTTGATTTTCCAATATAAGTACAAATTATTTGCAGCTTTATTCTCTTCATTAGCCCAGCTTGCTTTCCTCCGCTCTCCAGATACTACTTTACGAATCTGGGATTCTGATTGGTAACTACTTTTACTTTAAACATTGAATTTAAACTGGAAATAACTTAATATTTTTATCAGGCAATATAATGTTTTGGATCAGTAGTTTCTTTCTGACTTTGTAAGGAATAAGTTAACATACAATTTCGAAAAATACAGTGATGGCTTATTTTTTTCCAAGATGCTAATCAAACTTAATCACAGGTAATAAAAGATATCAAAGTAATATAACTTTGTGGAATTACTGCGTCTTTTTTTCTATCAAAATATGATATCATAACCTTACTGTAGCATTTAGATGTCCTGGTGTCTGTGCTTGAATGACTTTTTGTGGTGTTATATTATTGTGTGCAGCTAGATTCTTCAGAGCATTTGAGAAAACTGGCCCAGTTGTCCCCCCTGTTCCATTTACTATCAATGGCGGAGGCTGACCATTTACAATACCTTGATTGCTCTGCGAGTTATACCGACTTGTCTGCAAAACAGAAAATAAGTGGAGCTATAAACATTTAATTGACATGGTTATGAGAGCCAGTTCCTTTAATTTTCTTTCATCCTTAGCTGTGATGGTTATGTCCAGGTGAATTGTTTTTCTCCGATAGCAGTTGATGTCAGGTTGATATAGAACTAATCTGGATACAATTCAGTTGAAAGACACTCTGTGAATGAATAATACATTAAGTAACATATGCTTGTTTTTGACTACTTATTGGTCATATTCCAGTCAGCTTATCAGTTTGGCCGAGAAAATTCAGTTCAATCCAACATACCTGATCTACAATTTGTTGGTTGCCAGCGGTAACTACTGGTGGAGCACTGAAGTCCAGGTCAAAGGTTTCATCAGCAGTAATACCAGCATCATCTAAAGCAGCTGATAAAATATCCTTAAAATAAAAACAATATAAAACTACAACCTGATGACTACATTTCCAAATTGGCAAAGGACAAAAGCAAGCATGAAAAGCTCTCAATAAGGCTTTGACCTGGCAAATTTCATAATTAACTAAACGTTTTCCTAGCCTTTTCTCCTCTACTACGGTAGTAAAAAGCTGTTATCTTCCACTATATCTAACACATCTGACAGGACTAGTTCCCTGCAAACACAGTTGTGCCAAATCATGCATTCAGGTAGCAGATTTGGGAGACAACTTTGTTGTCATAAAAACTTTGAGCATGAAATTAGTAAAAATTAAAAACATAACAACAGGAACAGGCGAATTTTAGGAAACATTTTCATCCCCAAATGGCGAACTTAGAATTATTTTCAGACAGATAGCCTCTACATCAAATGGCCTTTTGAAAATAACGAAGGGCTAAAACTCTGTTATAAATAAGTGGATCACAACGGCAGTTGGCATTCAGCAATAACCTATCATTGTATACAGTCCTGCCAAATTTCAACGAAATCTGATAAAAATTTGAGGTTTTGTGTGTAACAATAACAGTAAACCGGTATTTTTCAACACAGAGCCTGCAGTCATAACTTCTGTACAGAGATATTCAGAGTTAAATGAACTACTCACTTTACCCATTGACATTAATGTGAATAAATCAAACTGAGTTAACCGACACATCTCCATAAAAAACAGCAAATTATTTTATAATTTTATTGAGGTCTCCGCCACTTAGTATGTCTGTCTGATGTATCAAAGAGAGTTCTTTCCTGAACTTTCCTTTAGTTAATTTAATGTTAAACAGTTTGAATTGTGTTTGTAGCAATCAAAACAATTGAATTCTACTTTTTATTTGCAATTTTAATATTTCTTTTCAGGTGAATAACCAGAATTTAATGGCTTCTGTGATATATTGCAATACATATTATGAAAAACTTATGAAAAAATAATGCCCCCCTGATATTTTGAAAAACTTACGAAAAGTTTCAAGATTATGTTCGGAGTTTAACACAGACACATATAGGTCTGTGAGTTTATGTATAATGTAGTTGCTGTAAATAACCACTTTAGACTAAAAACTTCTACAGAAAAATATAATACATCAACGTACCATGTCAGATTGCACAAAAACTTGTATTTCCCCAAATTTTGCATAAATCATGAACAATTGAAAAACTCAGGAAAATTTTCTTCCAACCATGCCATCAGGGACTAATTTGAACTGTTGATCATGTTTGACTGACCATCTTTGGTAACAAATTTGGTAAAACTCGCCCATAAGTTGAGTAATATTTTAAAAGGCAGGTCGGGACTGATTTGGTCAACTTGTGGCCCAGTATTTACAGTAGTGGCTTGGTTTTATAGAAATACGGGTTAAACCGTATAGTTGTACCCCTACTAATGTATGTATATATGTATTTTGTTCAGTACCAAGTACCAAGGATAACACAATAAAGAGCAAGCTCTTATTTCCATTGTGGTACTTTTTTTTTAGAGACAGAAGCAGATACAAGGGAATCCGGGTACCAGACCCTAGCTCTTTTACGAATAGACCCCTTGGTTCTTTTCTACCTGCCCGGTGTATAGCACCGATACACGCGAGACTACCTCTGGGTTTCTAACCAGTTCATCTCAGATAGGTGGGAAACACTGAAAAGCGTTTCTGAAATATCCAGTGCCCCGGCCGAGAATCGAACCGGGGACCCCTGGATTGGTAGTCCAGAGCGTAAACCACTCGGCCACCACACCACCATATATAATAATGTTGTACAAAATTGCAAACCATCTTGTCTCAACTAGTAAACTACATCATCCCCCGCTCAAGAATCAAATATGATTGAACTCTTTCTTTCCCTGTACCATCAGATACTGGAATGACCTGCCATATATTAATTAACATCAAGGCCAGTGCGAGTGTTCAAGGCTTCGCTGATAGCCTAAACTTGTCATTGTCTATTACTTATTCCATCATGTCATTGTTTTTTACTTTTAACTATTCTTTTTAAAACAAATATCGTATTACATAGCACTGTGTTTTTTTACGAATCATTCCCTAACATCTCTCAGTAATGATGAGAAATTGACTGATGAGTGTATTTCATCTACTCATCCAATAATATTGAGAAAACTGTTGAACTGTGTAGACAAGTAAAGGTAATTTATGGTTTAAAATTCTCAAACAACTTTTTTTTTATGCTGTCAAGTAACTTTGTCTGTTTCTGGCACTAAAAGGATTAAAAAATACATATATTTGAGCGTAGGTCCTTTACATAGGTCCTTATAGTTCTTCAATGTGACGTTGTGATTGTAAATTGCAGTCCCAGAGCGGAACTTACAGAACAGTGTTGGAGGATTATGCACAAACACGGAGTAGTAATAACGTGACTTAGCTAGTAACTCGGAGAAAAACGTAAATACGACCGCTTGGAGTGAAAATATTGATCGCGGGACTTCACGTTTCCCCAAGTATTTTGTAGTGACTTTGAGAGAAAATATTCATTCATTAAAATGTTGGTAAAATACACCTGTAGAAACGACCTGTTGCATTTAGTTCCATTGAATCACTAAGATTGAATCAATCATCGCTGCCGTATTTTCGTTGCCAATCGCCACTACTGTATACTATCACAGCGATATGTTTTTTTTATTTCATTGTTTCAAAAAGTATTGAGTTACTCTTTATCAGAATCTAAATCACCTTTATGTTGATTTTAAATATTGATTTTCATTAAAAATCTGCTGTAATTGGTCCCTTAGCATTTGTCACTCGTGATAGGTGTGAAAAATATGGCCTGTCATAAAGGATGACAAAACTAATCCAGTCAATTCAAAATTGTTTGCAAATCCAAGCTGTGTGACACCACTGACTGTAATGTTTGTTTAATTGTGAATGTGAAAAGTATTTATCAATTAACATTTAAATAGTTCAAACTGTTTTTTATTTAATACAAAACGTTCTCAGGGATCACGCTAGCCCAGACTCATAGCAGCAAACCTGTTATACCATGTGACCAACAAGCAGTGTCAGATATTCTTTGCATAAATAAATTGTGTGAATACGATCAAAGAACTTACTGGAATCTTAAAACAGTCAGTTTAATTGTAAGTATGTGTAATTGGTCCTTATTGTTCCCAATCAATACTAATCCGTTTAATTATCTATGTTTATTCAACTATAAAATTGACAATAAACATTACACATGTCAAAACGCACATATCAACCTTTAAATCTCTATGTGGTCTCACTGCTTTTGATTGGCTTACAGTTTTTTATTGACCAATGAAAGCTGATTTTATGAACGGCAGTGAGTAGGCGGAGCAGTATCGAGATTGACACTCGAAAACATTGTCAGTGTTTCTGAAAATTAGAGTGAATTTGTTTTCACTTTTCTATGCAATCCCGGTGAAATGGCCGGAAAATCAGCGACAAGTTTGCTCACGTAACCCTCAAACGTGATCCCTGACGTTCTGTTTTTAAGAAAATCACGGTGTTCCAGTGTGTCCATTATTTTGGTCATTATTGTTTCAGTAACTATCAACAATTTTCTTCTATTTATTTTAATGAATAACCTTTGCCGAACAAATTATCTTTACTGCAACCTCTTTTGATCATAAAGCCGCAGGTGTCTCGAGATCAAAGAACGTCGCCAACGCTACATTGTATATGCGAGTTTTGTTTGATCTTAGTGAAGCACATGGCATCAAAAAGACAGAGATATTTGACAGTTTGAGACATGTAAAAGAAACTCTAGACAATAGTCTGATAATTTTAGATTATAAAAACAATAATTTGGAATAGATAATGTTATAAGTTTAATTTCTGGTGATACAATATTCTCGACTTTGCCGTGACGTCATACTAGCTAACCAATCAGATTATTAGATCCCATTTATTTCTTCATTCTGTAAAAGTTGAAAACTTGGTTTTTACCATATACCCATGTGCAAGTTTAAGTTTATTTCGAATGAAACAGAGAACTTTTAACAACATAAAATTATTTCATATTCAATTCTATGATTATAAGCTAATGGTAGGCACTCATCTTTCATTTTTCTTCTTTGATTTTGTGCATTTTATAATTAAAGATGCATACAGACCAGCTATGAAAGCCGAGGAATCGCCTTTCCCAACTATAAATATTTTAATCAGTGCCCAGATGTGCAAAGCTGAGAGTATTGAACTTGCTATACACATGTACATTGGTCGTACAGGTGTAACGATACGATACATATCATGATACACAGTTGCGATACGGTACGTAATGGTTAGATACAATACATCTACTGTTTCAAGGTTTTCATACCACATTTTCATTCCCGCCTATTCTAAACCAAAATATTGCCAAACTGGTGACCAAAACATTTATTATGAACTTTTCAATTCAACATTAGCGGGCAGACATTTTAGTCTGTTTGCCGAACTATAATTAAATCATGCGCCACCATTGGTTAATCAATATTTCTAAGCCAATGAAAATCGCCGCAACAAAAATAGTTTATTTGAGCTCTTCAAAGCAGTTACTTCCCTTTACACTGAATACCAACAGTAAATACTGTGCCGTACCGTACTGAACCGAGTTTTGGTAATGGCGAACCGTGAACTGCGAAAGTTAAAGAAACCGCAGGGCATCGTGTACCGCGATAAATCGTTAAACCTCTAGTTAGTCGGCAAATATTTTTGAATTGAATACACCTGCAACACAAAAACAATTGACTTGTAGACACATTTCTACCGAATATAATAAGTTTGAATTTAATGTCCCGTATACCAGTTCCTTTACCTGTAAAACCACTCAAGGTACTGTGATTTTACTTGCGAAGTGACGCAATAACTATCCGTTCTCAAAGTCGCGCTTTTTGTCTCGGAGTTACTCCCGTGAAGAAATGAGTGAAAAACTCCATACTCAAGTGTAATTTTCATAATCCTCCAGAGCTGAACTGTAAGTGATCCATAAAAAAGAGACTGCTTTTAAAGTTGTACCGACTACACTGAATTTTCCTAAATTCTTGAATCTATCAATTTCAAACATCAAACATTTTATGACAAGATTGTTTTTTAGTAAGACATTGAAAGTATGTGTTGATAGGATTGGTGACTACTTTCTCTTTGCTGTAATTGTAAATAGTTATCTAAATTTAATTCAGTATCTCATCAGCTGATCAGTGGATCCAGCTACTTCATTACAGAAATCAAAATACCTTTCCTTATATATATTTAGATAAAGGCCATATATTTCAGTCATCCATTTGCACCAAAGAGTTATGAAAATTTCAAGCCGGAAGTTTTTTTTTTTGAAGATGAAATAAATGAAACTGTAAATAGATTTGTTTGTATCCTTGAAAAATCGCTTTTGCTCCCGTAAATAAGGACTAATAAGGACATTAACACCATAAAATAAAACAAATTTTAGTTTGTGTTTATTGTGAAATATGTAAGATATTAAAATGACTTAATAATGCAGAGCTCTGACCATTTTTCTTGAGAAAATTTAGCGTGGCCTCTCTCGCATGAAATCGACCATTTCTCAATATCCCACAATGCAACATTTAGTCTGGAAACCAAAGTGAAATAAACTTGAACCATTTATTTCTATTTGAAATATACCAAATTCGTTTTAAACTCAATTAACATATTCAAATGAACATATTATATTTAGTAAATATTTATATCTAACGATAGAAATTATTTCGTGTATTATTTAAAGAGTATTTAGAAAGGGACTGGTTATCTACCAAGAGAAAAATAGCGGAAAGAAGGAAATAGATTAAAGCATACAGAGCACTGCTGATAGAGTGCTGGGCCAGGTTCATTCCCTTATCCCGAATCCGGATATTTCAGTGCCTACCATCCATATGTATCTAATCAGGTAAATTTTGCCTCTTGCATAGCCGCATCATCCGATGATATTTTTTGTTATGAACTGTGCTCACTAAGTGCTTATTTAAAAGTGCATATGTATATACAAATGTCAGACAGGCGCAGACAAGTTGAAGAGATATAGACAGTTAAAAGGGATTCCGGGTACTAGACCATATCTTTCTACGAAAAGACCCATTGGTTCTTTAACGTGCCCGGTGTATAGCACAGATACACGCGATGTTACTTTAGGGTTTCTTACCAGCTTGCCTCTAGATGGATAGAAAACATCGAAAAGCGTTTATGAAATTTCCAGAGACCCGGCCTGGATTCGAACCGGAAGCCTCCGGATTGACAGTCGATAGTGTCGCTTCACTCATAAATATTGGATGATACGTCTTCAAATGCTGCTCGAAACAAGTGAGGAAATCACCAAATAGATCGATAGTTAAAAATGGTATGACTCGTGTAAACGTTAATAGAATTATAACATAAATGAACAATTTGAATAGCTTTTTATATATCTGCCATATAAATATTTTAATATTTTCAGGTCCGAGACCGAGATGGACACTGCCGCAGAGACTTCAGACTTTGATGTTGTTCAGCCAGACCGAGAACTGCCTGTCGAGATACATGAGAGGAAAGTGTCACTTTATAAAATAATGCATTTCTACAATACAAAATGAATTAGTCGACATGTTTAAAACGACACTATTTTGAGTTTAACGTCCAATTTTCAACAATAACAGTCATATAGGGGCTCGATTGGTCCACAATCAATGAGTGGTTTTGTTATTACATCTTAGCCATTCAACCTAGGAGGCGGTCATCTTTATACTGGTGGATGTTACGATGTTAACAATCTCTCAATTACAAATTTGTCTTGCATCTTTAATAGTATTGCATAGGCAAGTCTTTGTGTTATTTCAGGACACTAGCTGATGATACAGTGTTGGACGTGCCAGAGGAAACACCGGTCACATATAAGCTCGTTGAGGGTGGTTCCGTCCGTGGCTCCCAAAAACTCGCATCTTCCGATGGATATGCCTACGCGAAGAAACGAGGCCTTCTCAATGGCACAGTGAACTGGCGATGCAGCGTGAGAGAGAGAAACACTGGCTGTCTAGCGTCTTTGAAGCAGAGCGGGTCTGTCTATCGTGCATCCGGAGGACCACACAATCATCAACCCAAACTAGGACTCTTAACCAAAAAATCAAAGCTGAGGTAATTTGTGCTTATTTTGGTATGATGCACGTTACATTACATTTAAATATAGAACTCGTAATGACGTGAATATTAAGACAAACAGTCAAAACTATGTATGTCCGTCCGTTCGTCGTTTAAATATAAATAATGAATCGATGTTTTTGCTCGAATAAATATCATGCAGACAGTCGAAACGGTGTCTGTTCGTCCTTATGTCATATAAATATAAAGTTTAAATCTATGCCTCTCATAGAATAAATATCATGTTACATGTACATGCGTATATATTGTGTATAACTAATATCGAATAATGCTATATATTTTATACATTTGCAGGTGAAGATAGTCGCTAAGCAATATATATTTGAGTCAGCCAATGTGTTAATTAAAGACGTAACCGACCAACACGAAGCTGCCCGCCCTAGTCATGCAGCACTTCCTACGATTTGCAACAGGACAAGAAAACGTCTTCGATCACAGGAACCACAGGAACCACAGGAACCACAGGAAGTGTTATCAATACTTGGACCTCTACTTTTCTTATTATACATTAACGATATCACATTTTCATGTCAGGATTCAAACATAGACCTGTATGCTGACGACTCCACTTTATACGAATCCGGATTTCATCTTAAAGAAATTGAAGAGAAACTGCAAGTAAACCTAAATAATATCATTGACTGGTGCGCAAAAAATAATATGTCTTTACATCCGTTAAAGACAAAATGTATGGTTATCGGATCTACCTATAAACTAAAACACACAAACACACTGAATTTAAGTATTAATGGCATACTTTTAGAGAATGCAACAGTCCAAAAAGTACTAGGTGTGTACATTGACAATACCCTAAACTGGCATGCTCATATAGATTATGTATGTAAAAAGCTTAATACCAAAATAGCATTATTAAAACGCATTTTATTCCTTCTCACAGATGAGACGAAAATTATGTTTTATAACGCGTACATTTTGCCAATATTCGATTACTGTTGTACAATCTGGGGAAAAGATAACAAAAACTATATCAACAAAATAAGCATGCTACAAAAAACGAGTTTAAAAATATGATTGTTCAATTGAAATGTATAACTAGTAAATCATATTTGTTTGATATTTCTTTATCAACGGTATGTTATTGTTGTTGCATTTTAATTCTTCTTTTACATTCAATTTGTTGAAGGCCATATGAAAATAAGATGTATTTTGATTTACATGTAAATCCTTGTATGTCTGATATGTAACCTTCATGAAATAAAGATTTTATTATTATATTATCATTATTATAATGGAAATGTATTTTCTTGCTACATGGTTTCGTTCAAATTATAAAAAGTTATGACGTCTAATTAATTGTATGCATAATAATATATGATCAGACTGATTTCAGACGTTTTCCTTTGGTATTTTAAAGTACTGGTAGTTAATTTATGATGTACATGCTTCATTGTTTATTAGTTTATTATAAAACTGTGATTTTTTTATGATAATTATATTGATAATGTAAATGAACTATCCAAATGTCATAAATGTTGCTTTCCAACCATTTTGCTTCAGTGTAAATAAATCAAAGCTACATTATGATCTGTACGGACAATCGTCTCATAAAATAGTTCCGTTTAGTACTTTAAAAACTTAAAATAGAGACAGCACAAAAATACTTTTAGAATATTCCCTAAAGCGGGCAATTACATATAAAGGAAAACTTCCAGTAGAAAGTTGAATCAATTCAAGTCTTAAAATACTATCATTTTAAGTATTAATCTATCCATAATTGTCTTGTCCAAAGTGTCTAACAAGATAGTCCGAAGTGTCTATAAATATGGTCCGTCGGGCACAATAGTAATTTTTAACATATTTCAAACTAAAATCATTATGAAGTGACATTTACGCACAACTGGAGACTTCTAAATCTAAAATGTTACAATAAAACATTATACACAACGATCTTAAATGACAGTTATTGAACATGTCAATTATTGAAACAACAAGTTGTTACAATGTTTGCAAATTACGGTTGTAATTCGCGCAAGAAACACTTGCTATCAAAACACTGACATACACAAAGCAGTTGAAGAATTATTTGAAAACATTTTTTAAAACATATTTCCTACCCTAATCATTTTAAAGAACCGGATACTTATATATCTTAAGTGTTACAACAAATAAAAAAGATACAGAGTTATGTACACAATGAACTAGACATGCATAACGGCGAGTTGTACTTGCATTTTATCAAAATATTAATAATACCGCCAGTGAAAAATGCTAGGAGTTATAAACCTTCAAAATAATAACAATTCAAATATATATTTAGTTTATTTATATGAATATAATAATTCCGGGCGTTAAATTTTGTGAAGATTCTTTTCCATTTAAACGTATTACTTACATCTTATGGGGTATACATTTCTCAGTTAATTCGGTTTGCCAGAGCGTGTAGTCATGTTGAGGATTTCAATGAACGTAATCAATATATTACAAATAAACTTCTTCAACAGGGCTACCGTTATTACAAATTGCGTAAATATTTTGCTAAATTTTACTATCGTAATTCTGATTTGGTTTTGAAATTCAATAGTAATCTAAAGACTCTTCTGCGAGAAGGTATTTCAAAACCCGTTTTTTATGGGGATGTGGTTTACAAACTTCGTAAGATTTTGGGTCATGGCAATTTTCCAACTGTATTTGCTAAAATTATAAAACGTTTTGTTAAAAGAGGTTACGACCCAACTGTTTTGAGACACACCGCATGTTTGGTGTTCAACCCGTTTACAGTTGGACGCTATGCTTCCCTCTTTGATTGTGTCTGACGGAAGAGGGGGAGGACTCTGTGATGGGCAGTTTTTAAATCCCACTGGGACGAAACTGTTTTGATTTCTGTCCTCTGGCCTGTTTCGTCGGGCCCTTAAGGGTGTTTCTCTTGGTGCTCTGCCTTCTGCAAAGGCATTGAGTACATACGTTTTTTGGTTCTCAAGGTTTGCTTTTTATATATTCATACACGAGCATTTTTGTGTTTTACATACCATGCCTTTTGTTTCCATTGCGTGTGTTAGAGATTCACCTA
Organism: Saxidomus purpurata; assembly: GCA_022818135.1. NCBI lineage: Eukaryota > Metazoa > Mollusca > Bivalvia > Venerida > Veneridae > Saxidomus > Saxidomus purpurata. Next base: position 13,436,449 of record JAFMSR010000007.1, read on the forward strand.
GCAGGGATTACTTTTATTTACACTGTCCTGTGACTTTGGAACATGGTGGGGGTAAGAGTGAGGTTGGGTGCGCACCATAAACCGGTTTAAGCTCCCCAGTGGTGTTTTGCCACTGACCGTTCCAAGGCGGTGCCCCACTGTGTTCCTTTAATTGTTCGTTTTGTCCTCGTGTGTTTGCTTTGTGTGTGTGTGTGTGTGTGTGTGTGTGTGTGTGTGTGTGTGTGTGTGTGTGTGTGTGTGTGTGTGTGTGTGTGTGTGTGTGTGTGTGTGTGTGTGTACTTCTGGGTGCTATGGGGCTCGTTTTGGGGAGGCTGCGTTTTTGGTATGTGGCATTCCCTGTTTGATATTATTTTTGTTTTTACGTCGTTTCAAAATGCAAAAAGATTTAGAGTGTACCTCTTTCAATCAGGATTAACAATCACTAAAAGCTATACCAAATACAATTACAATACAACACAAACCAATACAATATATAATAAAAATTTTATGATTCGGCAAGACAAAAATAGTAAGTACAATATAAGCAAAAGTATAATAACAATGTTACACTGAGACAATATAATGCAACACAGGGGGGGAATGATTATGAACATAAAAGCGAAACGAAAAGCAGAAGCTAAAGTATAATAATGCAACAAAGAGGAAAAAAGGTATCCACAATGAAAAAGCTACAAGAATATTTATTTAAACACGTCGATTACATATATAACAGATCAGCATTAGCCATCCGAGCTATTTTCCAACTAGAACTGTCACAAGAGTGACGAATTATACCCCCACAATACAGCTTTGTCACAGAAGTATGGCAACCATAAGAAAGGAATGGCCACAAGGACATAGAGTTGAGTTATTATACAATAACTTGTGTAAATGTATTGTTTTAATAGCAAAAATACATTTTTAGTATAAGTGACCTTGACCTTGACCCTAGTGATCTTGACCCCCAAATTAGTTTTTGGCTTAAAACAATCTAAAAACTAAAAATAAATAAAAATCTATTTTTAGTAACAGTGACCTTGACCTTGACCCTAGTGACCTTGACCCAAAATGTTTTTTTTTGCTTAAAAGACTCTAAATACTAAAAATAAATAAAAATCTATTTTTAGTAACACTGACCTTGACCTTGACCCTAGTGACCTTGACCACGAAAATTTTTTTTTGCTTAAAACAATCAAAAAACTAAAAATAAATAAAAATCTATTTTTAGTAACAGTGACCTTGACTTTGACCCTAGTGACCTTGACCCTAGTGACCCAAAGCTTCCTCTCCACGCAAGCTACCTACACACCAAGTTTCATTACAATTGGTCACTCCTAACTCAAGTTATTGAGCGGAAACCATTTTTCTATTTTTAGTAACAGTGCCCTTGACCTTGAACCTAGTGACCCAAAATGCAATCCCGAGCTTCCTCTCTACACAAGCTACCTACACACTGAGTTTGATTGCAATTAGTCACTCCTAACTTGAGTTATTGAGCGGAAACCATTTTTCTATTTTTAGTAACAATGACCTTGACCTTAACCCTAGTGACCCCAAATGCAATCCCAAGCGGCGTCGCCACGCAAGCTACCTACAGACCAAGTTTCATTGAAATCGGTCAAGCCTTTCATGAGTTATCATCCGGAAACTGTTTTACAGTTCAGAGTCACTGTGACCTTGACCTTTGACCTACTGACCCCAAAGTCGAACTTGACCTGTATTTCATAAAGTTGCACGTGTGTACCAAAAATTATTAAAAAGGGTAAAGTCGTTCATGAGTTATCATCCGGAAACGAAAACCAACAGACCGACCGACCGACCGACAAGCTCACTCCTATAAACCCCCCCCCCACACACACACACAAACTTCGTTTTGTGGGGGAATAACAAAGTATATGATTAACATATAAAAGAGTAGCTGTAAAAGAGAAATAGCACATATTTAAATAGCACTCATTGTTACAAGTATATCATATAGTACCATGTAAACGAACATATAAATTAGTAGATGAAATCATTATCAAATACAGATTTCATGTTTATACATATTTTGTATCAAACTAAGAGGATCTTAAAAACAAAAATAATATCAAACAAGACATACTGTCTCTAATAATTACACTACAGATATGTATATAAAACAAAATCAAGACAAATACAAGTATGTTAAAAAAATTGAGGTATGTCAATATTTTACATATAAGCTTATTAAGAAACATTATACTGTATTAAAGGATTTGGGGGGAAAATAAATATGTATTTATGGTACGTTATAAATATGTATGATGATTAAAGAAAGAGATATTGTGTCACTAGAATAAAGATAAAGAAAAAAAAAAGAAAACGTTATTTTAAAACACTAGTTAAAAGTTTCATCAAAATGTGCATCTGTTCAATATATACACAACATATAGCTACAAACTACAAAACAACGCATAGCAAGAACCAGAGCAACATAAAGGAAAGCAGCAAATAGCATAAAGAAAAAAAAGCATTAAAAGCTGTGAAGAAAATGCTGTGAAAAAATAGCTGGTCTTGACCTAGGTCTAAAAAATGTACAGAGCTAAGACACTAAGATTCAAAAGTAACACAAAAGTGCGACCGATAAGATAGTTTTAAGAACATTTATCATCCCAAATCATATTTGGGGGGAACTAATCAGCAATTTCCTCACAATACAATACATGAAATAAAATAATAATAGGAGGGTTATATGCACATAGGAACACACTTAGAATAAATAAAAAGAAATAAAGGGATAAATCACATTAGCCTAACAAAAACTAGTCGGACGAAATGCGGCATATGGCACAGCTACACTCTGTGCCGGTCCAGGTCCGGATCAGCATTCAAAAATCCTTAAACTTGTCTGTCGTCCTCGTCTCATTTGGGCGACTGTTCCACACCCGGGCCGCTTCAAACCTAAAGAACTTTTGGTCATACCACACATACCTGAATGGTGTTCATATACCTGAAAGAATAAGTGGATGTTTTATTTTTAGCAAGATCTGTATTTAGAAGTGTGCTGTATACAGATTTATAGTCATTATAAACGATTCTAAGACCTCTATATTGAATCTTTTCTAGTTTTTCTGTATCGGTCTTATTACAGAAATGCCATATAAGTGGGCAATAATTAAAATATGAACTAACAAAAGATTTTTTTATCAAAAAATTAAAGTGTATTTATCATCAGCTTAGATGTAAACAGTAGATTTTTGTACAAAATAGAAAATGTCATAAATGAAACTATTAAAATTCAGCGGTCCCAGTATAGATCCTTTGGGGCGCCCTTAACTATCCCCAGCCAGGTGCTACAGTTCCGAGTTTGACCCTTTGTTGTCTGTTAGTTAGGTAGCTGGCCATAAGTTTACATGAGAGATCAGAGACACCATATGCATTTGATTTAGCTAAAATCATGTAATTAGATAAACAATCAAAGGAATTTCTCAGATCCATTAAAATGGCTCCTATATAAATATTTTGGTCGAGCGCCTGCTTTGAGTCCTCAGCAATACGTAATACGGTAGTTTGACAGCCAAAAGAAGATCTAAAAGTAGCTAGAAAATTGTTTAAGATACTAGTAAAATGTTCTGTCAGTTGATCACTAATTAATTTTTCATATAAAGTGGGAAGAATGCTAATTGGAGGGTAATTTTCAACAAATATGTCATCTTTTTATAGACTGGGGTGACTTGTGCCCCTTTTCAGTTGTATTGTGAAACTTCCCCTCTTTTGCATTTCATTAGCTTTATTGGCAATATGTCTTGAGAAGACGCTTTCACAATTGTTGGTGGGATTGCATAAACACCTGTAGCTTTTTTTTAACATGTAACCTTTTGATTCATTTGTCAACATTAGTTTTAACAACACTTTTAAAAACAAAATTTGGGATGACTACATTATTTGATTTGATTTTTTAATGCTTTGGTGTTCATTATTCACTGGGGTTTTGTTTTCAAAACCAATATTTTTGGCTGTGTTTATAGAAAAATAGAGTTCATTTTTTCACATACATTTTTTTTATCAGAAATCAGACAATCAGCATCCTTTAAAATAATATTGCTGGTATTTTTTGTTGTTGCTTTCTGTGACATAAAAGGTTTGATAGTGGGCCAAAAATCTTTAGGTGTTTTGTTTTTGTTGTAGACATTTCGTGCCTGTCTGGCTTTATATATAATTTTCCTGTATCTTCCATTCATGTATGTAAATGGATGTACCTTTGGTACTTTTTCTTTCAATGAACATAAGAAGAAAATTCACAAAGTTTTTTGTTTGCCAGATATTGTTAAACCAATATGAACAATTATGTTTCTTAGACTTTACCTAAAAAAATGTAGGGACGTTTTGGACATAATGATTTTGGGATATTAGAATTGCCTAAAACAATCGAGAAGAGAGTTTCACAGTACATATGCTGCATACCTGAAAAATGTTTTACAAGCTAATATTTATCTTAGATTCCATGGGTAAAAATAAAGAAGCAACCAACCTTTTCGGCATTTGCCCTTTCTTGTCGCTTCATAAGTTTTTACAAATCAATTCAGTGGTACGATACATGTAACCAGTCTAAAGTCTACTTTTTAAAAACAGAAAGGCAGAAAAATTATTGACAAATATTTCAACATTTTATAAGGTTTGTGTAAAATATCTCTGGCTGAAAAGTTTTGCATCTAAATAATTATTTGTAACAATGTTGCTGCCGAATCAGGTGTTTTTAATTTCACACAACAGACATGTTAGCGTTTACTGCATATTCGTCCCATAAGCAATTCGCCCCTGTCCGGCCTAAATTTATCTTTTCTGGTATGGATTTTAATCGATGCAAAGGATTGCTATCCATATAACCAGTATGTATTATATTGCTACTAAAAACACTTCATGGAGTTAAAGAACTGCTAGGGATCGATTGAAGAATTGACAGGTTGGCAAAGTTGTCCGTTCGCAATTCACAAAGGCAGGGACAATGAAATGCATCATAATTTATTTTATATTCCAGTAATTTTACCCTAACTATGGCATCAAGTTCACTAAACGAATCAAAGATCACAGACTATTTCCCACCCAGTCCATCACAAGATGATTCAAAGAGTGGGGAGTCGCCAAAAAATGATGGTAAGATGTTCTTCCACAGTATAATTTGTAAGTTTCCATGATCATGATGAAAGCTGAACTGGTTTGCAAATTTATAATTCTAACATGACTTAGGATTTTATCTCTATAAACAAAGAGTAGAAAAATTATGTTTTATTGTGCCATTAACAACTCGGTAAATGACATGCCGTAAAAATAACGTCATATTGTGCCACATGACGTAAAATATATACGCGTATATAAATACTTTGCATTTATTCACCTTTTGTAATATTTGGTTATGATCAAAATAACACACCCTTATCAGCTTTGTTTTCGTCTAATAAACATCAAAACTCTCAGTCATTGTTTATTTATGAAATAATATCCGTTCCACGGGTGTTCATCGTCTAAAAAACAATGATTTGGAGTTCTGGTGTGCAGTTATTAATTTTAAAGTCCAATGAAGTATGATCACTTTAATTTTTATTAAATAAAGCTACTATTGTGTAGAATATAAATAAATTACTTGCAGAATGTTAGAAATGTGTTCCTCAATAATGAGGATTATTGATGCAGAAATAAATCGGCTCAGTAGTAAAGCATGATAAAATAACCTTATTTTCCATTGTCTTATGTCAAATGCTTGTACAATTGCCTGTTTGGTTTTTAAATTTGTACCATTGTATATGAAAAGCATCTTGCACAGAAAGTCTATGATTATCTAAGATTTCTAAAGATCAAACATAGATGCCCATGCAAGGCATGTGTTATATGCAGATATGACTTTTACTCAGTAGTACACATTTCTGGACTGTACATATGTAAATCTTTCTTCCGTATTAAGTAAATATGATAATTATCCTCAATCATTTTAATGCCCTTTGCAGAGAATAAATGCAGAGTTTCAACCGACAATGATGAATTATCTAACTCGTCTGTTGTTATAACGCCAAAATCCACACCAGATAAAGATAAGACGGGTAACAGCCAGGAAACAACAGCTGGTACTAGCAAGCAAGGGGAGGCGACTCCAGATCCAACTTGTAAAAAGGTAACTCAGAGTAATGGTTTTCTGTTGGCATTCGTTAATTATTATGAAATATAGAAAGTACCATGTAATACTCTTGACTGGTTAGTTCATTGGAACTTTTTGCAAGTTTTGACAAATAGTTGTCTTGACCCATACAATAGGCTTTAACCCTGTAAAGAATACATAGATCTTTCTTAATTTTCAGTTTATTCAGGCAATGGATAATTATGTCTTTCCAGACTTGGGGGAGTCATATTGTTTATGCCCTATGATATCCGTATGTCTGTCACATTTCGTTTCTGCTCATTGACTTGAGATCCATATGGTATCAGTTTGAATGGAAAAACAGTAATATATAAGTAAAAAAATAAAATAAAGTATTTATGAGACTTAAAAAACAACCCAGCCACTATTCATTGAGTTTATCTTGAAAGTAGCTTCTGTCAACTTTCAGACACTGACTGATAAGTTAGAAGAGGCGGCTGAAACTGGACGACAACAGAGACCCAAATCCCGGAAGAAAGGCCGAAGGAAGAAACAAACAGATGCCACAAAAACTGATGCCACCAACACCACTGCTACTAATGTCCCTGCAAAACCAAAGGCTCCAAGGAAAAAGTAGGTTGATTCTATACTCTGACACTTGTCAGCTTGGAAGACTGCTTTGTGACATTGTCTTACTGTCTAAGGGGTATTTTAAACCAACTGATGTGTATCATATATATTTTATGCAGTGTCTAGTTAAAGGTCCATTACTAACACCGAATCCAATTTTCTTTTAAATCTGGAATTGTAACGGAAATACAGTTTGAAACTGGATTCTAAAACTTTATAATAGCCGTGGAGTATTTCCGTGTTTGAAATACCGCTGCAGAAAAACAAGTGAATGTTTTTGTATTTCCTTAGATTGACCTGGCTGGTCTTTTTGTTCTACTTTCGCTTTATTGAATGTTGTAAACAGTTAGACATATACTTTGCACATCATTGGAAGTAAAGTTCTTCAATTTTAATTCAAAATAGGCATGCTGATTTATGTACAACCTATTTACAGCCTCTCTCTGGGAGATTTCTGGAAAATTAAAAAGATATTTGAAAACGGAAAAACCATACTTTCGTTTTTGAAAAGGCAGAATATAATTTAGTGAATATTTTTTTTAAACTCAAATTTTCATCACAATATGGTCACAGTCAATGCAGTATGTCATATTTTTCCTTCTGAGAAGACGCTCGTTACAATTCCAGATTTAAAAGAAAATTCCATTTGGTGTTAGTAATGGACCTTTAAATCTGTTCTCACTGATATGTCAATTGAGTTATATTTCAGTACAGATCGTGGAGTATTTCCGTGTTTGAAATACCGCTGCAGAAAAACAAGTGAATGTTTTTGTATTTCCTAAGATTGACCTGGGTGGTCTTTTTGTTCTACTTTCGCTTTATTAGCTCGACTATTCGGAGAATATGGAGAGCTATTACAGTCACTTGTTTGTCGGCGTTGGCGTTGCTTCTTTGGTTAAAGTTTTGCCTGCTAAGTACTATCATGCACATATCTCAGTAACCACTTATGATATTGACTTGAAACTTTGTTCATGTCTTTAGGGGTGTCATACAATCAAGGCAGATAACTCTTGAAAAAATTTAGTACAAATTATGGCCCTTGTTTGACTTTGAAAATTTGGTTAAAGTTTTGCCTGCTAGGTACTATCATGCATATATCTCAGTAACCACTTATAATATTGACTTGAAACTTTGTTTATGTCTTTAGGGGTGTCATACAATCAAGACATATAACTCTTGAAAAAATTTAGTACAAATTATGGCCCTTGTTTGACTTTGAAAATTTGGTTAAAGTTTTGCCTGCTAGGTACTATCATGCACATATCTCAGTAACCACTTGTGATATTGACTTGAAACTTTGTTTATGTCTTTAGGGGTGTCATACAATCAAGACATAAAACTCTTGAAAAAATTTAGTACAAATTATGGCCCTTGTTTGACTTTGAAAATTTGGTTAAAGTTTTGCCTGCTAGGTACTATCATGCACATATCTTAGTAACCACTTATGATATTGACTTGAAACTTTGTTCATGTCTTTAGGGGTGTCATACAATCAAGGCGGAAAACTCTTGAAAAAATTTAGTACACATTATGGCCCTTGTTTGACTTTGAAAATTTGGTTAAAGTTTTGCCTGCTAGGTACTATCATGCACATATCTCAGTAACCACTTGTGATATTGACTTGAAACTTCGTTAATGTCTCTAGGGGTGTCACACAGTCAAGTCAGATAACTCTTGTATAAATTTAGTACTAATTATGGCCCTTGTTTGACTTTGAAAATTTGGTTGAAAATTTGGTTGAAGTTTTGCCTGCAAGGTACTATCATGCACATATCTCAGTAACCACTTATGATATTGACTTGAAACTTTTTTAATGTCTTAAGAGGTGTCACACAGTCAAGACAGATAACTCTTGTTTAAATTTAGTGCAAATTATGGCCCTTGTTTGACTGAAAATTTGGTAAAGTTTTGCATGCAAGGTACTATCATGCACATATCACAGTAACCGGTCTTATGGACAGCTCTTGTTGAATGTTGTAAACAGTTAGACATATACTTTGCACATCATTGGAAGTAAAGTTCTTCAATTATAATTCAAAATAGGCATGCTTATTTATGTACAACCTGTTTACAGCCTCTCTCTGGGAGATTTCTGAAAAATTAAAAAGATATTTGAAAACGGAAAAACCTACTTTCGTTTTTGAAAAGGCAGAATATAATTTAGTGAATATTTTTTTTAAACTCAAATTTTCATCACAATATGGTCACAGTCAATGCAGTATGTCATAATTTTCCTTCTGAGAAGACGCTCGTTACAATTCCAGATTTAAAAGAAAATTCCATTTGGTGTTAGTAATGGACCTTTAAATCTGTTCTCACTGAAATGTCAATTGAGTTATATTTCAGTACAGATCATAGCATTATGTAACCAAATAAATAGAAAATAGACTGTAGTCCATCGGTCACACGATTTACAGAAATACCCGAGAAAAAAAGTAATATCGCACAATCTATGTATTTACGTATATTATTTGATCATGACATGTGTAAGGAAGGAATTTTGAAAATCATTAAATTATCAGGTTGTATTTTGTGTATTTCCCCGTAAAATATTGAAGTTGTATATTGAAGCGATCCGCTTTTTTTTCAAAGCAAGACTCGCCGTGCCGAACATCAAAGGAGCGGCACAGAAATCATGAAGACAAATATTATATCAAACGATACCGTACAAATTCAAATAATTACTGGATTAAATATAAAAATGGCATAAAGATGTCTGGCATTAATCGATGTTTCTAAAATACTGGTCAATCATTTTTTTCTTACTTGAATCGCCAACGGAGAATGCAAACATCCGATTATTTTGCGGGAATCGAAACGTATCGTCAATTACCTGCCCATGAGTCACAGACTGACGAAGACAATTTTTGATTTGAAAGGGATTTTATCAAGGTCCGTCCAAAAGCTAAATTTTTATAATAAGCTTACGTTTTGGATGAGACCCCTTGACGAAGACGTGAACACTAAATTCTATATGTACCTGTGATATTGCCAAGCAAGCTGAATTCTGTAGAGTAGAGAAAGATTGGCTCCAATTTCCAGTAAAATTGCTTTTGACTTAAATTGATAACAGATTTATTTAAGAAAGCCCATAGCAGGCCATGAATTGTTTATGTAAATACAGATGATAGCGTTAGTTTGAACTTTTCAGGAAAACTGAAGGTGATGATGGCATGAAGAATACATTTGTCACAGATTATTTTCCTGTACGAAGAAGTGACAGGAAAAGTAAACTGGAAATACAGGTAAACTCTTGTCTATTACAGAAATACAGGTAAACTCTTGTCTTACAGAAATACAGGTAAACTTTTGTCTGTTACAGAAATACAGGTCAACTCTTGTCTATTACAGAAATACAGGTCAGCTCTTGTTAGATACAGAATAGTTTTGCATCAGATGTTAAGCACCTTTGCAGAGAATGCAGTATTTAAGCTTGTTACAATAATTATATGTTTCAGTAGTCAGCTGGAATGCTAGCTATTGTACTCTAGCTTTTATTGACTGTTTATCTTAGGAAGTCTGCATGTTTTTGCTCCTCCGCACTATCTTCATCAGCCTATTGTTAAGGAACAATTATTGATGATGCAATGACTTTTTCAGAGAGAGAAAGATGAAGATTTGCACAATAAGATACTCAGTGGTTGTGAAGAGGGCTTAAAGGTTTGTAGATATCAATTCTTGTTTCTGGTGTTACTGGGGGAACATATGAAAAAATCTCAGTCTCGGCAGAATTGTTTAACAAAAAAAGACTTTCTACAGATAATCTTTGAGACTTAAATTCAGTACATTAAAAAATGTACATGCAGACAAGCTTCCTGTTGTGTCAAATCATTCTTTCATGTTTCATTCTAATGATGTTTCTATAGACTACGGATTTCATTCTCTTCTTGATGAAAATCAAATAATTTGGCAAACTTTTGAGCATGCTTTATATCTTATATATTGAGTGAGATATAGTGTGAAAAGTTCCTTAAAAATGTCAATGACAAGTTACGACTATGATACATTACCTCAAGAAGATAGTAGAAACTGTGTGATTGTTGTGTTGAATGTTTTAGGTTGAAGATATAGAGAACAAAGGTCGTGGTGTCATGGCAACTAAGAAATTCCTGCGTGGAGATTTTGTGGTGCAGTATTCCGGAGATCTGATCAGTATCCCAGAAGCGAAAGATCGTGATTCAAAATATTCCAAAGATCCAGCGAAGGGATGCTACATGTACTACTTCCAGTTCAAAAACAAGAAATATTGGTATTGATGTACTACATTTAAGTAATAAACTATATTTAGACTGTCTGTAAAATATGCTTGTCGGCAGTGCTTCTTATTCATCATGTTTGATTTAAGTTTATGAAGGTAATTTGGAGCCATTTTGTTGGCTGGTCTGCTTGTCTGGTCTGTGGATAGGTCTGTCTAGATGTCTGTCTGTGCAGTTGTGGATAGGTCTGTCTAGATGTCTGTCTGTGCAGTTGTGGATAGGTCTGTCTAGATGTCTGTCTGTGCAGTTGTGGATAGGTCTGTCTAGATGTCTGTCTGTGCAGTTGTGGATAGGTCTGTCTAGATGTCTGTCTGTGCAGTTGCAGATAGGTCTGTCTAGATGTCTGTCTGTGCAGTTGCAGATAGGTCTGTCCAAATATAACAGTTAAATAGTTTGTGGCTTGAACTTGTTTATTTTTCTCAGAGAAACTTCAGAAAACTTCTTCTTTTATGCAAATTAGTTGCTGAACTTCTGACCAGTTATATCTAGATGAAGTGAAGATAAATATAATTCAATTCTTACAGATTGACAAGGCAGGCTTAAATTTTCGGAAAAGTGTCTTTACAATTTAGGTCAAAGTAAATGACAAGATTTATATTTATACCATCAAGTTAGACATATTAAAATACATGCGTTCAAGTCCTGCCAGCGTCGATTAAATGTTTGAAACTTTTACTTTTCAGGAATATAATAGTATTTCATCTTATTCATTTTTCAACATTTAAATATTTTTCAAAATGGAACACAAACCACGTGATGCTCGTGCATTCAGTGATCAACTGCATTCGTTGTACATGTTAGTACCAGATAAATAAAAAAAAGACATTAAACCAGTTTACGTGATTTGAACCCTTGTACTTCTAGTAAAGAATTCTGCATACTTATTACTAACCACTTTGGTAAGGCGGCCAATACATCTCCAGGAGTCATTTATGAACAGTATAAACAAATGTAAACAGGTGAGAATGTCCGTAATTCTAAAGAAAAGTACCGCTATAATCCTATTGCATGATGCGCTCATGAAAATTGATTTATTCAGCGCAGTTACTGAATAATATATTCATGCATAACGGTCAGGGTCAGGTTAATTTGTTCGAGTAATACCTAGCAAAGGTCAAGGTCACACTTGAAGGTCATAGTCATAGGATCCTATATATGTTTATAGTGCACATGTGGTCATGTCTGGGCTTATAATGCATCCCTTTTTGTGTATGATTTTGTACCAAACTTAGAATATAGGTAATTTTGGCAATGAATAGTAGTGCAAGAACCATATTCAAGCATCACCACCTTTGGGGGCATTCGTAACTTACGAGTGACAGCTCTTGTTTTAGCTGAAATGAATATATTGTCATATCTCTTAAGATGGTATTGGAACCTAAAATGCTGTTATAAAGTCTGAACATTTCAAATTCTCAGTCATTGACTGATGTCACTTTCCATCATGAAATTATTATATAGAGGATAATTGTTGGTTTAGGTGTAGCATCATGTTATGATTTCACCTAGTGAACACCAAAGTGATATTTTCATGTGTGACGTGAAATTATAAAATAAAAATAATCATTTATTTAATTGTTTGTATATTTTTCAGTATTGATGCAACAGCAGAGAGTGGAAAACTTGGTCGTCTCCTGAATCATAGTAAATCTAGCAGTAACTGTCACACCAAACTTGTAGATGTAAAAGGCAAACCATACCTTATAATCGCAGCTTCCAGAGACATTAACGAAGGGGAAGAACTCTTGTATGATTACGGTGATCGTAGCAAAGCATCGTTAGAATCTCACCCATGGTTGAAGTCATGATAGTTAGGTACATTTAGCTGGCTTTTAGGGGAAAGTTTAATTGTTCCTTTTTGTTCAATCCAGTTGTGACGGGCATTAAAGTGTATGCTAAAAGATTGAGGTCAAGTTCAGTGTTTTACAGACTTTAGAAAGATCAATGAAATTATGTTCTTGCCATTTAAGTTATTTTCTGCAAAGGGAGTGAGGTTCATGATATAGGAAATGATGCGAAGAACATCAATTTTCTAGAATAGAGCATAAAAGTGAGAGAACTCCGTTTCATTGTTCCAAAAGGCATGGCATAATATTTGGGAGAGTCTTCTATGGAGACATTATACACACTTACGGAAAAAGGAGTGAGGGAATTCCCTTGATACAACCTTTCTACAGACATCAACAAGGTTTTACAGTTAAATTATCTGTGCCATAGATTGTGTGTTTATCGCAATAAAAACCATAGTGTTAGTTTTAGATATATATGTGGCTGAGACGTATGGTTTATTTTTGTTATTCATGTTTAAAGCGGATTTTTTCTGAGTTGTGGCAATACAATGAAATTACCCTTGACTAAGTATGTTTGTATATAATTATGTCGGAATGAAATATTTTGGTGTGACTCTAGATACCAATTATATAGATTTATGTAGTCATCAAACAATATTTTTTTACTAATCAAGATAAAAACTAGTGTAAGTTGAAAATAGTGAAGTCAGATACTTCCATTGTAAATTAACAACCAATTTCATAGAAATGGAATATTGATCGATACCACCTTGCAGATTAGTGTATGTGAGAGCTGAACATGTGACCCACATTTATGCCTCAGTAGTATAAAGGTGATAAATGGAAGATTACCATGGAAATTTACATTTTCACTTAGTGTATTTGCCCTGGTTGTTTTGAGATCACAATATATTCAGTCCAGTAAATTGTGATAGATACAGGAAATAAAAGACAAGGGAGTGCATCAGGCTAGGAATATCACTGTGTCTTTCAGTAATTATTGCCGTTTTATCAAATTTTAATTTAAAGGCATCTTGCATTATAGTTTAATATTAATAGATCTTAATGCAATATCAGAATTTCTTTCCACTTATAGACCTTTCCCCTTCTTAATCATTGCTTCAAGTAGGGTGCCTATGTATGTGTTCAGAGAACATTGTTGTTTTCATTCCAATGTTACTCCATTTCTACATTGTGTTGTTATCATCAACAGATATTGTATCATACTACTGTGTCAGTATGTACATGTTTAGTACCTCATTTATTTGATATTACAGTTAATTTTTCAGGCGCTCACTGTAGTAGTAACTTAACTAATTAACTCCCTTGTTTTCAGTGAAGTTTGGGCGTATTTACTGTTTTACCTGACTTTCATCTGACCTTCAATCCTCTTTTTAAGCTGGGGTTAAAAGACAGTTGATGTTACAGGTTCAGGTACAGAAGTCAGTCTGTGCAGTTTGAGTTTAGTTAGTTCATACTTATTTATTTTAGCTTGATTGTGAAGAAAGCTTGTAGCTTATTGAGTCACTCTTGAGTCCGCTTCCTGAAAAAACCAGTACTGGTGTCATATGAGGAGGTACGGTCATGACCCCAGTGGGGATCGAACCTGCAACCTCTGGGATGAGAGCTTTAAGAATTGTATCAATGATATACCTCAAGATTGTCTTTTGAACATGAAACAACCACAGTAGTATAATTATTGTGAAAGATCAATATTATGTTACAATTTGTGAAGACCAAAAGTAGATGTTTTTAACTTTAGGCTTATCACTGGTTAACATATCACTTATGGTTCTAACTGGGTGTAGTATATCTCGGTCTTTCACCAAAACAAACAATTAACTATTATTATCATATTGGTTATTTTATTCCAAAGCACACCAACATTCTAGAGCCTGTACAGTTTACTGCTATTGTATGGTTGATGCTTAAAGTATTCATGTTAGTAATATAGTTTTGTCATGTTGAGATTGAACGTAACATATTTGTAATCCAGACAAGGTTGGAATAAAATTACAGGTTACACCCATATTGCTTATTTTTCTAATAGGAGAAGGTATGTTCAAGTTACAGCTTTAAGCAGGTAGAAATGAATGAAGCGAACAAGCTAAATTGGGGGGGGGGGACTTATACATAGGAATAGCTCATCTATCACTCTTCAAATTAACTGCAGGATGATGTGGTATTTAATGAATTTTTCATCCTTGCTGATATATGATTTAACGATGTACGTTTTTTAAACTATTCAAAACCATTGTTGGTGCTTATTTGTAGTTCTGATGCAAATAAAATAAGTGTTCTTTGTTCTAGTTTTTAATTGAAGTTTTTCTCAGTGAAGCAGTTTATGTTTGAGTTGTAGTACTTGTATGAACTATAGAAGGTCTTTTGACTGTTTCGTATTGAATTCTTCATTATGATATATGGAAAAACTCAATAGTTTGGGAAGATCAGAATATTTGCGTGGCTTCATTCTCAAGAAATTTTCATTGGAAATGGGACACATATCTAGTTCCAATACTATGGAAACAAGGAGTTAAGGTATTGTAGTAGAAAAGGTCATCGGACTGAACATTATTTTTTCTGTAAATTATTACTAAGTGTTTTAAAAAAGCTATAATTCATTATGATCTCATAAATAAATATCTGTATATTTTCATGTTGTTTTAGAATAGATTGTAAAAAATGAAATTAGTTTTTATTAAAGCACCAGAGCACAAAGTGTTCATGATGAGTCATTTGGATTGGTGGATGTCGTCTGAGCAAATTTACGGTGAACTTAACAAGAATGAATGTTCCTTTATTGTAACTTGACAAAAAGATGTTGAAAAATTCAATTCCATACAGAACCAGTTTATTGAAATCATGACACTGGGGTCAGAATTTGTGTGTGGATGTATCTTATTTCACATATGCATGTAAATGGGGGTGGTGGGGGGGGGGTATTTTAGAGGAAAAGTTCAAATGGCTTAATATGAACAGAAGTTTCCACAGTAAAGTGTACTTAAAATCTGTATAAACCCCAATTCGAAACCACCAGTTCTTACTAAATATAGAACAATTGTAAGTAGCCAGTCAGTATGTTTCACCTGAGCAAACTGACAGACATTTTTTCAGTTTATACAATTTTTCAACATATTTCAGTAATATTTTTAAAGCCTTTAAATCAACAGTTTTATATAATTAATTGTAAATTAATGACAATTAGTTACCATAACATTGCTTTGTTAAATTTGTATGTAAATTAAGAGAAGTTTCAGAGATTGTCTCACTATTTTGTAACATGACATGCATTTTCAGTTTCTACTCTGTGAGCAGTGAGTTATTTTGTCTCTGCCAGCTGTACTGATCATTATTTCTTGCATACCAGATGGGGATATCTGCAGTTTTTACCAGTGCTGGAAAGATTTCAAAATAACTAGGCCCATGTCTAGCACGACTTACGTGCTTACTTGTGGCGTAACGTCCTAGACAAAGTCAAGGTCATACGTTATAAATTAATGTAATGGCACTTTCCCCTACATAACATATAAAGAATGTTTGTTTTTATATCAAAATGCATCATTTCGGTAAGTTTGTTTTTAAAATAACTATTTCAAAGTCTAGCAAGACGAGTAGTGCAAGAACCAAGTCCCTTCCAAAAGTGAAGGTCACTTAGAGTTTATAGGTAATGGAATCCTCTATATATGCATACATTTTTCCGGACTTAACTTTTTATGCTTTGAAGGAATTTAAAATAGCCTCGTCGCACAAAAGTTAGCACTCAATGACGGATGTTTCGATCTGCAAACCCAGGTCCCTACCTATAAGAAGGTAACTTAGGGTTTAAAGTAATGGAATACTGTATACATGATCTACACTGTCATGCAAGAAAGTAATATAAAATTGACATACCCACATTTTGAGCACATTGAGAGGAACAGTGTGGGCAACTCTTTGGGGACATTTTGCACTTGGGAGGGGACAGTGTATCAGAAAAAATGATGTATATTTGTAAATTTTAAAGCCTTTAAATCAACAGTGTTATATAATTAATGTAAATTAAGACAAGTACTGTTTCCAATAATTATGTTATTTTGGGGTTAAATTTGTATGTAAATTAAAAGAAGTTTCAGAAATTGTCTCACTGGTTTATCTGATATGCATTTTTAATGGCTACATCTGATAATGGCAGTGAGCATCATGTCTCATCCTGATTGACAGCTCATATTGTCTCTATATAACACGGGGTTCAGATGGAAATGGGTGGGATCACTGGGTAATATTGTTTGGTCACTCTGATCTTTGTCAGTTCCCTTAAAAAAGAACGCCAAGAAGGATAGTTGAACACTGCATTATGGAAGAAACTTTTAGAATTGCAGGATAATGTTTTGAAATAGATGGCTAAAAACAAACTTGAAATGAGTGCATTTAGAAGAATTAAACAAGATCATTCTTTCGACTTTAGATGGGAAGTGACGTCACTTTTTATAAAGTGAAAACTGCATTGATTATAAAGTTCGTCAGGAGAAGCACGTAAGTCGTCTTACACGGGGGTGTAAGATGAGATTCTTCCAGTCCTGGTAAAACATTTAAGATTATCCCAATTTTACAAGAACACATCTTTCTTCATTGGCAATTGTTGCCAGTTTTGTTTTTGAAAAAAATCTGCAAAGTGTTCTCTATTGCAGATAGATATGTGCTCAATTGATACACATAGACACATTACGGTAGTTTGGGCAATCTCATCCTCGTAATTTGCAAATTGAAGACAAATACAGTACAGAAAGATTTCTATACAAAAAGCATCGTAGCCAATGATAACAAGATGAGATATTACACTTCGTTTGGGCATTCATTAATGAGTTGAGACATTTGTCATTATGAAGAATGTTCTGTCTAGTTGTAATCTCAGTATTTGAAAATAAAGTATTACAAAACATTTGTCTTTTATTGTCCTTAACAAGTTGTTTGTAGTAGAAACGTTGGTAGTTTATTGCAGACCTGATGGAATGAAATTAGGTGTAAGGTTGTTTGATATATATGGTAAGAAATCTTATGGACACTTGCAAATCCAGAGTTGGACAAAATTTTGACCAATAATCTTATCGCAACACTGCTTTTGAAAACAAAATTTGTAGATTAAGAGTGAAGGGGCTAATGTACTAGGGGCTAAACTTCTACATTCTTTTTCATGGCCATACTTGGTAAACATACCCTATTTGTAGTTCAAAGTTTTATTTTGGAAACAGACTTTCCGGGTAAAAGAGATCAAACAGGATGGTATTCAAGGACAAGCACTTAACACTCTGGCCTAACGAGATATTTTGAAATTTGTTTGAGTGGTCGTCTTCTCCGCGGTCATGTGAATCAGTTTATGAGTAGCAGGTAAAACTTAAAGATATAAAAGTTTCACAACCAGTTGGACATTTCTGCAAGGTTACTAAATGTTGATTGGGCACCAGGTCTGTCTTCATGTTATATTTTGACAATGCTCATTGATCAGTATTAAGTTTCCTGAAGTTCACACTTCACAGACAGGGGTCATATCATTCCCAGATTGTTTTGACATGGCCAAGGTCACCATGGATTTTAATAAATTACCTGTCCCTGACAAATTAAAAAAAAACAATACATTGTATAACATAAAATTATCTGTTTATATACATGTACAATGTGTATATGTTATTAGAATAGTCTATAACGTTTGTGTCTCCGGTTGATTTAATTTGCAGGTAGCAAAAAAAACCTTTGGTTGACTAATACTTGGTTGAGTGAATGACTTGCAAATGTTTCCCATACAACTTTTGCTCAAGCTTTAATAAAGTTGTTCATACATTTGCGTAAGTGTGACCAAGTCATCGCCTACCTTTTGTACCTTTTAACCAGCTGAGTGTTTAGGACAACTTTATTTCATAAAAAAGTTACAAGTATGCACTTGCAAGTGGACTTGCAAATTAAATTTTAAAAACTAGCAGACACATTTTCTAAAATTTATTTTTCAAACAAAGCAAAATTAATAGCTGCAAAAATACAATGGTAAAGTCTTTGAATACTGCACATGTTGCCATGGGAATACATTATTATGCTTTCTTGAACGTCACTGTTGCCGTCTGTCCGCCGACTTCCATTTTCTGAAAAGTTAAATAATAATTAGACGAGAATGAAAAAAGCATTTAAACCGGGTATGAAAGAGGTTGAATTCTTTATGTGTTCAAGGAAAGAAACTATTTTGGAACAGAATACTGTCGGTAGAATTGATTTTCAAACTACATGTACATTTATATACCGGTACATGTAAACTTGTATATTTCTACCCTTTTTTGTTTGGACATATCATACTATTTATAAAAAATCTCAAACCACTTTTGTCAAACGTCAGATTCCCCGGCGACACTACGACTGTTTAAGATAACATTAGGAATTATTGTAGAACTAGAAAGGTGTCCAAAGGAAGACCCCAACCCTATTAATTTAGCACTGTCTGCATACCCAATCAAACACAGTTGTAAGCTGGTCTCGGGTGCAAATTAACATTAATACACCCGAAATCAACTAGTCCCAAGTATGATTTCATGGCTCTACGTCAGATCC
This sequence comes from Saxidomus purpurata, assembly GCA_022818135.1. Lineage (NCBI taxonomy): Eukaryota > Metazoa > Mollusca > Bivalvia > Venerida > Veneridae > Saxidomus > Saxidomus purpurata. The sequence continues at coordinate 13,455,765 of JAFMSR010000007.1, forward strand.
CATCAGTGTTACAAGCGATACAAGTTAGAATTGTTTCACTGATTCAAGGACCATAACTCCGCCTTTTACTGGAGTTGCACATCTTGGATTTTGTTTGTGACTGTTCAGTTGCACATCTTGGATTTTGTTTGTGACTGTGTTCAGTTGCACATCTTGGATTTTGTTGTGACTGTGTCCGTCCACTGGACACAGTCACAAACAAAATCCAAGATGTGCAACTTTACGTCATGAATAAATCCTGATTGACATTACTGCAAGGTTCCATGATACGAGGTTAAATGCATTTTAAGTTACCTTGGACACAGGTTCGAACTAATGACCGCAACTCCGCCTTTAAAACACCAGGTGCACAATTTTGTATCCTGATTACATGACTTTAGATCAAATACGTTTGGAGTTGTTGACGGACAGACAGGCGGACAGGCATGCATACAATTTAAGATAGGCATAAATATGGTTTGACTTCTATCTGCTAGGTAAAAGTGTCCAAAACACATTTTTACATGCTATTTACAACATTTTACTTGTAACCAAATGACAAGTAATGATTTAAAAATGTTTTCTTTATTTATACGGGAAAAGTGACAAACTTGTAAAAAGCTTTTACGAACACTTTCTATTTCACTCTCGCTTTAGGTAAAAGTACTGATAACGATTGCAGACAACCGTAATCTAGACATCGCAAAACAAGTAAAACACACATTGATTGCTTAACTACAAATCAGCAAACTAAGAATGTAAACATGACCGACTTCACTAGCAAGCGACACTTAAAGATGTGGTTTATTTTGAGCAGTATTTCAGCTGATTTGAAGTTTATGAAGTCAACTGCAAGTCCAATTTCTGCCCTGTAAGGAGGCGCGCTCCCTCGACGTGAAAAACCCGTGCCCTCGTGGCACATCTTTATAGACATATTTAACCATTCCCGTATCGTCCAATAAAGTTTTTTCTTGAAAAAATTCACATGGAATTGAAATCGAAAAGCAACCCTATTAAAGTATATACAAAATAATGCGATTTTTAAATGAAGCTGAATTCGAAAATTAATTTCTAAATGTGCATGCATTTTGTTACATTTAATCAAGTATCTTAAAGTGAGCGGAGTGATATGGCATTTAAGTCCGTAGAAAATCTGTGTCCACATAGTCCCCTCCTCCCAGTCAGTGGCACCAAACACGATGCTGTGTTATGTAAAGAGAGAAAATTATGCAGTGAGTGCATGTACGGTATATTGTGTCGCTATATACCAACCGAAATCAACTGGTCCCCTACTTTCTCCCTTGTGATGAGCATGGTAACATCCCCAGCCTTCTGTGTTTCCACCATCTTCTCGCCTTCCATTGCTACCGAGCACTGAAATCACGCAGATTGTTTTTTTTATTCAACATAGTTGAAAGAAAAGCATAAGATCTACACGACAAAATGACTTTCAAGTCATACTTATCGCACAAAAACTTTGAAAATAATGTCTTTAAAGCTTTTTGATTTACTGCAGTCGAATGAAATCAAATTTATTTCTTGGCCTGTGGCTATTCTTTTAGGTCCACATTTACATTTCTAACATCATTAGACGAGGCGTGTAGCGTTAATTTGGTGACAAAACCCTTTAAACACACACATAAACTCTACAGATGTAGATCGAGAAGCTGAGATGCTTCTTTAGTTAGATCTACTTATGAAGCAGATTATTATATATATACTTTGCTGTAGACAAAGACCACAAAAAAGACCACACACAAAACAAGACTAGACACGCGCATAGTATTAGTATACAGGAAATTGTGACAAAAATATGAATGTTGCATCCAACAAGGGGAGAAACATTTACGTTTAAAAATGATAAGCAGACGATAATTACTTTGAGCGGTTGTCCCGTCAGTGAGACGCTGTCAAACTCATCTCCAACCTTGAACGTTGTGTCCTTGATCTTGTCACTGACCGTCGTCCTGATTGTCCAGGAATCACCATCATTGGATATTTCTAAGGTTGGAATGCTTTTCTTCGCTACTTCACGGAGATTTTCCGGTACCGCTGAAAAGAGGAGAGAACAGTGGATATCAAATATTTTCTCATTTCAGCTTACGTTGTAAGTAGCAACTGCAGCGTTGAAAACACAAACATCTTTTACAAACAGGCAAACCTACTAGATAATGACCAACCCAAGAAACGATTATGATTTTACATCCAAAAGCCAGACGCATGATGACCAAAAGGAAAATGACTTAGTATGTAGAACATGATTCTGGTAAATCGTGTATACACGTCCGGCCTACGCTCATTTGGGATGAAGAGTGCGGACCTACGCCATTAACTCGGTTAAAATAAGTGTAATGTACATGTTCATGACATATACTATGTAAGCATGTAATGTGTGACATATTTGACCTTTCTTGATTTTACGGTTTATAAATGGAGTAATTTTGACCGTGGTATAACATTTCATTAATTATGGTCATTCGTGCCCTGGGGAGCATTATTAGGATATGTGTCTATAACTCAAACGCCAGAGCATTTTGGTATTTGACATTATCTACAGGACAGAATAAGAGAAATAAAGTTTTAAGTGACATTCGCCCCGAAGTGGGGCTTAACTCCACCAAAAGTGACTTTGACCTCCGATCTGAGTAGGCCTACCCGAGAGTTGTGCGTTGTTTCACATTTTCTCAAGGATCTTTGCAACTTTATGAATTTTGGTTGAAAACGAAGCTTTGGCCCGGACATGATCTGAACTTTGACATTAACATGAGACCTTGACTTTGGGAGTGGGAAGCCGAGTGATAGACATGAATAGCACGCATGCGCACCATCGGTCTATATGATCTGTGACATTTTTGTTAAATTCAATTAAAATCCAATCATCAGTAATGAAGTTGTGGTTTAAGCATAGCCCATACAAACAAACAGACGGACAATGTAATAGTTCTATATAGTGCTACTATCATTTGGATGCATAACATCTCTTAATTAGTCTCACAGATAAGGTCTCCGCGCATTTGACTGGTTATATTTTCCTAAGAAACTAACGATAATTTTCTTAGCCTTCTTGCAATATAAACATCCGTGGTCACACTGACCGCATCCTCATTACTTTTAATTATTTCTGTGTTTATACAACAGGATATACCAGGTCATTGCCTTCCTTCTTTAATATGAGTAAGTGTCCGTTACAATAAACACGAACTGGGGAGAGTGTGCTGGCCGGTCAACTTTCGTGCCAGTTCTATTCCAGGGAAACAGCCCCGGCTTCTGGCGGCATATAATTACGAAATCAACATGGTAATAGTAATTGGCACAGAATTTAATTATATATTATGAACATTTCAGGACGTGTCCGGCCAGTCCATGCTATGACCCAAAATAACAAAACGAAGAAATGATTCACTGAACCTTTACATATCCCAGTTTCCACTCCGAATTTGTTGTCCTGCAAATGAACTTTGCTTACATTGTGTTGATTTTATTATGGTTTGTCTATAAGTACTCACAATCCCTGACCTATAATAGCATGGTAATTACAGACCGTACCTAGTTATAACAGCTTAATTAACTAATGCATATGATTAGCTCGCTTGTGAAAAGTAATACTGTAGAAGTCATATGCCTTCCCTTGATTCAGTGAGTTATCGATAACCTGGACACCACGGCCATACTGTTACTACATACATGTGCCAATAATTGCGTCCTTGTGCGCGAATGATACCAGAAAACGTGAAAACTACTACGGTTTCTTAAATAGCCATGCTTATTGTAATATATCTATCATTAACCAAGGTTGAGGGTAACGTAAATCACCCCTCGGTCCGCCACTGCTAGAATGTCCAGGAGAGCGGGTCTTTTGAATAGACTGTCTGAAAAAAACCCGAAACATTTCCATTGAAGGGGCACCTGGGACAGCAGTACATTGACCTTTCCTCTAATCAATCACGTCACAAGTTGTTTTTTACGTCCTCATGTGACGATTTCAATGTTGATAATCTTGAAAATTTGATAAAAGGAACAAAATAATCGGTAACATTTGAACTTGAAATATCAATTTATCAATTATAGGTGCGTAGGTGATATTATATCTAATCAAATTGAATTGATCATGTTTTAATAGTATCAGCAAGATTAGGAAAGGAGTGTTAGGCCGGAATATATAGATACTGTACCAGAGTACTTCACAATTATACAGTACATGTAATACAGTATACCTTTTACAAGAATCCACTTAGTTTATACTAATTTATCTTAACTCGATTGTGAAGAAAGCTTGTAGCTTATCGAGTCACTCTCGAGTCCGCTTCCTGGAAAAACCAGAACTGGTGTAAAATCCACTTAACATGCATTCCAGTAAGTGCATCATAAGTTTATTCATTTCATTGCCATAAAGTTTAATTTTTGAACATGGGGCCGAACAGGTTTTTAAAAAATACCTTTAGTTTAGCCAGAATAAACAACTTTTACAAACAGCACTTGCAACGTATTGGCAAAAGTGATGAAATTCTATATTCTAACATTGTAGATGTGGCATGGTACTCAGCCTGCTATGAGTAATAAATAAATAATTGTATTCTATCACATGCACATTTTCTCTTCATGCATATATTATATATTGCATAACCTTCATAAAATACTCGTCATATAGTAGCGGATGCATTTTTTACGGCTTTGATTAATGATAACGTATTCCACGGAATATTTACCGCAACACTATTTTTCGCTGTTAATTTGAAAAGAAAATCACTATAAATATTCTCGTTGCAACAGAAACCACGAAAATCGCAGATATTCAGAAGCTATCAGCATTAAATAAGAAACGGAATGGGACAGCTGCCGGGCACTCTGTAGATATGAAATACTAATTTACAGTTGTTGTTGTTGTAGTTTTACGCCCGTTTCAACCGTATTTTGGCCATTTTAACATGCGGGCAGTTTACATAACCATCTTTCCTGCGAAGAACCAGTACTAGACTACTACCTTCCTCAAGAAATAGTACGCCAATGCAAGTATCAACAATGGTATATTACACAGTAATGAACGACTATGTAAGCATTAACTATATTCGTTAATTTTGCAAACTAAAAAGCCCGAAATCATTTCTCGGTTTACAGTCATACATACACTTGTGGAAATTCCAGCTACATATTTGCATATCCGTAACAGCATCGAAATAACATGTGCTTATATGACTACTGATATCTATAACATTGATAATAGAAGTATGACGATTTAAAATACAAACTGTCAGATCCGGATAAAACACAGAACTACCGGGCTCGAATCCACGCAGGTCGGGGCCGTACGATGCAAAAGCTGTTACTAGTATTTCTCGGAAAAAGACTTTAGAACAATTGATTAAAGCTTGCGGTTAGTCGCACACACAGGTACTTGACACATATACTTTTTTGACTCACATATGCCTAGTACATATAAGTAAAAATGTATATGACAAGTAGATAAAACGCCATTCTATATTTATAAAAAGATCAAACAAGACTGTATGCTTGCTAAGCGTCTATATACATACAGGAGGTCCGCAGCTTTCATTCAAGGATACAGTTAAGAAGAACAGATCAGAAGTAAGATTTATCTATGTTATGGACGCGCTATTCGGAGATTATTTCATCATCACACGGGTAGATAGGGATAGGTGCGTAGCAAGGGCGACAGACATGTGAACTTTCAGCACTATATGTGTTGACTGATGACGTTTCTATTAGAACAGCAGACTGCAAACACGATTCCAAAGTCATCGCACTTTGTATTAGAATATCGTTTAATTTCTTGTTATATCTGATTCCTTTTTTCCCCCGACAATTGATTAAATAATTGAATTTCTAATTTAAATCTATGCACGAATGAGCGGTTTAAAGCTCGGTTAAAGGACCTTCAGTTTATGTACATGTAGGACTAAATAGCTTCTTTGACAAGGGACATGAGCCGACTGGTACGATACAATTTAGATATCATCCAGACAGGAAATGGATGACTCATTTCAGATCTGCATTACGCAAAGGGTATACATGTGCATATATTATCTGACCTATCAGAGAAGCCTCTCCTTGTCAATTCTTCACTTATCTACAAACGTTTTCGTCTGATAATCCAACAGATAAAAAAAGATTAAAGGAAATCATATACAAAATTAGGAAATGGAAAATTACACTGAATTTGAAGACTTCCATTGCATTTTGTTCATAATTTAGCACGAAAACACAAAATTGTACTTTTTTCACATATTTTGCTTTAAATCTATTTGCAACATGCTATAAAAAAGAGAATAATTTTGAAAACACATAGAAAAGGGTTAAGCACCCTCTGGAAATTATATAATGACATCAAAAGGTTGTATCATGAAATCATAGGAAAACTACTGTAAACCGTTACACCAACCCTCTGCATGACTGTCTGCATTTTACAGTTTCGTACTGCGGGTATCAGCAGATTATCTCTCAGAAGATTAGAGGTTCATCAGTAGGCAGACTAGTCAGGGCCAGGGTCGTCACCCAGGCACGGTGAACGTTTACTGTGCTACTGAACGTATGTCTTACGGTTGCCATAGAAAGACTCAAAATGACATTTTGCTTTAATTAGCCATATAAAATTTTTCTAGGACCTCTGCAGTTCCATACTTAATGTTGTTGTTTTTTTCATTTCGGATAAAACGTCACCCGTTGATAGTTCAACAATATCACCCGGAACGCCGAACACAATATGATAGCTTTGCCAGTTTTTTTTTTGCTTTGAATTACATTCTGCTTCCCTAGCTTAATTTGACGGTATCACTCTAAAATTTCCAGGGGATGCTTAACCTTTTTCTTTGTGCATATTTTAATGCAGGAAGGAAACTATATTCGCAAAGATTTAGTTTCCCTCCTAGTCGCGTCGAAAAAGGGGCTGTGAATAGGGGGACCACACTCTAGGCCTACTCCTGTACTGCAACAACTCTGGATGGAAATAGATTTATCAAAATTAGATTTAATATATACCTGAATTCTGCAAGACCAGACGCTCTTTGTTGCACGTTAATTAAAACAAGGGTCTTACAAGAGCTGGAGATCTTGATGTTTACTTTCTAGAGTGTAGATGTACTTCAAATAACAGACAATCGAAAGTTGCGCAATCAACATATCTCTAGCCGGGAGTGAGTTTTTCTTTATCGTAAAGACTGAGTATAAGTTAGGCAGCAGGTAGCAGGTATCCCCTGGGGACGGGCATAATTAGGTATGGTGTATATAGAAACATGCTCTGCAAATGCAATTTAGCGTCATACAACTTACTACAGTAACGTTCTGCTATTAAGGCCACCCGATATTAAGACCGCCCTCGATATTAAAATCAGACATTTCAGAAATAAATGCTCATTTTCATAGTGAAAAGGCCTCGCCAATGAGACCGATTCATTAATAAGATCATCTTTTCTGGTCCGAAGGGTTGCTTAAAAACAAGAACTTTCGGAGGATTCAAATTAATGAAAATAGCATGGTGAAGTAAATACCGATAAAGTTACTTGAACATTTTTGATCTGGAATGATGTTTTACTTCTAAGCGTGCAGAGGAACATATAAATTCATATGTCATGAAAACGCCCATTTTAATTTAAAAACAAGCAGAAATAACAAAAAAAAAATAATAAAAAAGAATGAATAAATAAACGAAACACCAGGAAAATATCCTTACCTGCCGCTTGCATATAACCATCAAGGTTCTCGGCTGAGACATATTCCCATTTCCCAACAAGAGCCATTTTCCGGTTTACAGCAAATTTATTTCTCACACGAAGAGCGACAAGTCTCACTGAAACGGTGGCTGGTGAATGACTAAATAAATTACAGATAAATATACGGCGGCGAGCATGCTCAGATAGACGGTAGCCAAGATAACATTCGGGGTGACAGTGGCGTAGCTGTCGGAGGAGCAAATGACATGATAAATGAACATAAATGATTATTGTGAATAAGTATGTCAAAATTTTGTCTTTAGTGACCTGTGTGGGTCTCCTGGCACATTGGTACTGAACCACTGTCCAAACTAAAATATCACTAATTAGAATTAATTTAAATTATTTGCATAAATTTAAATATTCAGACGGCTTAGAGGATATCTTCCTCAAATGATAGCAGATAACATTGTACATTATACACCGTGACTGTCTCCGGCATTTTTGAGCTACACCTTGTTTTACATGAGTTAAGTAAATGTTTGAATTGCATAATATTTAAACACGATTTTAATTTTGAAAAATACTTGAGCATTTTACCTTTTAATTTGTCAAATATGCTTTGTGAATTTAGATGTATTAATCATAAAATGCCAGTCGAAAAAGATAGATTTACTGGCATTGAAAGTAATTTGAGACACTGCCACTTATGTAATTCTGAGCTTTTGGGTGATGAGTTTCATTATCGGTTTACTCTGTACTCATTTTGTTGCTGATAGAAAAAGGTATTTAATCCAATATTATTTTAAAAGTCCCAATGCCTTGAAGTTCTCACAATTAATGAACTGTGAAGATCAAAAACGTTGTTAAAATTAGCATTATTTTGCAAAAAAATCTTATTAGTATGTTCTAAATAATTTCAGTTGTATTTGTTTTTGTTAATGTATTTTGCCCTTAAAGGGCCATGATTTGAGTAATTAACTTTGAAACAACAGTACATTGTATATACTTTGAAACATTGCTTTATTTAAGAATATGTGCATAAGCTTGGCAAATTGTGAAAAATGTTAAATTATCTTTTCATACACGTACCTGCATGCCATTTGATATATTCTTACTTTTTGTTAAACTGTTTTATTATTCGTGTAATTGTATCTAACGTCACTAAAATGCATATGGTAACGAAAAATATCTTAATTACTTCAGTAGCATGATATTTATTTACATCCTTTAACACACTAAAATACCAACAGCGAGCAGTCTGATCAGTTGATGATGATGTTGGCCAACAGCAGAGATTCTGATCAGTTGATGATGATATTGGCCAACAGCGGAGAGTCGGATCAGTTGATGATGATGTTGGCCAACAGCGGAGAGTCTGATCAGTTGATGATAACATTGGCCAACAGCGGAGAGTCTGATCAGTAGATGATGATATTGGCCAACAGCGGAGATTCTGATCAGTTGATGATAATATTTGCCAACAGCGGAGAGTCTGATCAGTTGATGATAACATTGGCCAACAGCGGAGAGTCTGATCAGTTGATGATAATATTGGCCAACAGCGGAGAGTCTGATCAGTTGATGATAATATTGGCCAACAGCGGAGAGTCTGATCAGTTGATGATAATATTTGCCAACAGCGGAGAGTCTGATCAGTTGATGATAATATTTGCCAACAGCGGAGAGTCTGATCAGTTGATGATAATATTTGCCAACAGCGGAGAGTCTGATCAGTTGATGATAATATTTGCCAACAGCGGAGAGTCTATTCAGTTGATGATAATATTTGCCAACAGCGGAGAGTCTATTCAGTTGATGATGATGTTGGCCAACAGCGGAGAGTCTGATCAGTTGATGATTATATTGGCCAACAGCGGAGAGTCTATTCAGTTGATGATAATATTTGCCAACAGCGGAGAGTCTATTCAGTTGATGATGATGTTGGCCAACAGCGGAGAGTCTATTCAGTTGATGATAATATTTGCCAACAGCGGAGAGTCTGATCAGTTGATGATAATATTTGCCAACAGCGGAGAGTCTATTCAGTTGATGATGATGTTGGCCAACAGCGGAGAGTCTGATCAGTTGATGATTATATTTGCCAACAGCGGAGAGTCTGATCAGTTGATGATAATATTTGCCAACAGCGGAGAGTCTGATCAGTTGATGATTATATTTGCCAACAGCGGAGAGTCTGATCAGTTGATGATTATATTTGCCAACAGCGGAGAGTCTGATCAGTTGATGATAATATTTGCCAACAGCGGAGAGTCTGATCAGTTGATGATTATATTTGCCAACAGCGGAGAGTCTGATCAGTTGATGATTATATTTGCCAACAGCGGAGAGTCTATTCAGTTGATGATGATGTTGGCCAACAGCGGAGAGTCTGATCAGTTGATGATTATATTTGCCAACAGCGGAGATTCTGATCAGTTGATGATGATATTGGCCAACAGCGGAGAGTCTGATCAGTTGATGATAATATTTGCCAACAGCGGAGGGTCTATTCAGTTGATGATAATATTTGCCAACAGCGGAGAGTCTATTCAGTTGGTGATGATGTTGGCCAACAGCGGAGAGTCTGATCAGTTGATGATTATATTGGCCAACAGCGGAGAGTCTATTCAGTTGATGATAATATTTGCCAACAGCGGAGAGTCTATTCAGTTGATGATGATGTTGGCCAACAGCGGAGAGTCTGATCAGTTGATGATAATATTTGCCAACAGCGGAGAGTCTGATCAGTTGATGATAATATTTGCCAACAGCGGAGAGTCTATTCAGTTGATATGTGTTGGCCAACAGCGGAGAGTCTGATCAGTTGATGATTATATTTGCCAACAGCGGAGAGTCTGATCAGTTGATGATAATATTTGCCAACAGCGGAGAGTCTATTCAGTTGATGATAATATTTGCCAACAGCGGAGAGTCTATTCAGTTGATGATTATATTTGCCAACAGCGGAGAGTCTGATCAGTTGATGATGATGTTGGCCAACAGCGGAGAGTCTGATCAGTTGATGATTATATTTGCCAACAGCGGAGAGTCTGATCAGTTGATGATAATATTTGCCAACAGCGGAGAGTCTGATCAGTAGATGATGATATTGGCCAACAGCGGAGATTCTGATCAGTAGATGATGATATTGGCCAACAGCGGAGATTCTGATCAGTTGATGATAATATTTGCCAACAGCGGAGAGTCTATTCAGTTGATGATGATGTTGGCCAACAGCGGAGAGTCTGATCAGTTGATGATTATATTTGCCAACAGCGGAGAGTCTATTCAGTTGATGATGATGTTGGCCAACAGCGGAGAGTCTGATCAGTTGATGATTATATTTGCCAACAGCGGAGATTCTGATCAGTTGATGATGATGTTGGCCAACAGCGGAGAGTCTGATCAGTTGATGATAATACTGGCCAACAGCGGAGAGTCTGATCAGTTGATGATGATGTTGGCCAACAGCGGAGAGTCTATTCAGTTGATGATTATATTTGCCAACAGCGGAATCTATTCGTTGATGATGATGTTGGCCAACAGCGGAGAGTCTATTCAGTTGATGATGATGTTGGCCAACAGCGGAGAGTCTATTCAGTTGATGATTATATTTGCCAACAGCGGAGAGTCTATTCAGTTGATGATGATGTTGGCCAACAGCGGAGAGTCTATTCAGTTGATGATGATGTTGGCCAACAGCGGAGAGTCTATTCAGTTGATGATTATATTTGCCAACAGCGGAGAGTCTATTCAGTTGATGATGATGTTGGCCAACAGCGGAACATTCAGTTGATGATTATATTTGCCAACAGCGGAGAGTCTATTCAGTTGATGATGATGTTGGCCAACAGCGGAGAGTCTGATCAGTTGATGATTATATTTGCCAACAGCGGAGATTCTGATCAGTTGATGATGATGTTGGCCAACAGCGGAGAGTCTGATCAGTTGATGATAATACTGGCCAACAGCGGAGAGTCTGATCAGTTGATGATAATATTGGCCAACAGCGGAGAGTCTGATCAGTTGATGATAATATTGGCCAACAGCGGAGAGTCTTATCAATGGTTACCGTATTCTTCAACACCGGAGAGTCTTATAAACGGATAACTGTAACTGTAATTGCAAATCGGGTCGTACCGATCATACACCGCGAACGAGGTTTGTGGACCCATACAGCAGAATTACAAACAACAAGTATTTGCAAACATAGGAGAATTCGACTACTTGTTAATTATATTGGCAAACTACGCATAGTCTGATTACTGTTTAACTACTAGTATTGGCCAACTGCGGATCAGTGAATAACTGTTTTGGCAAAAAGCAGATAGTCTGATATGTGGGTAACTATACTGGTCAACTACAGAGAGCCTAGTCAGCGAATAACTATATTGTCACGTGACAGCACAAAGTCTGTTTAATTTAAACTTTTTGTAAAGACCAACATTGGACAATCAGATCAGCGGATAAATATATTGGACAACAGCGAAGTTTGATTAATGGATAACTGTATTGGCCAACAGAACAGAATCTGATAAGTGGAATTCTGTTTTGGCCAACAGCGGAGTCTGAGACTGATCAGTGGATAACTATATTAGCTAATAGAGGAGAGTCTGGTTAGTGGAATACTGTATTCGCCGATGGTGAATGGCCATCAGTTGATATCATTGTTACTATAGATAAGAAACTAATTCCCCGATAAAATGAGATTGTTTTCGCAAGAACAAGGTTCATGTGGCGTAGCAGAGCAAGCCGTACGGAGCCTAGCTGTCACCGCGGCACACAACATGCTATTTCACACTCTTTGTTGACAGATGTTGTTTTTTTTATCAAATTTGTACTGCTTAAACGAATAATATAATAATAATAACTTTTTTCCGTGCTCGTCTTTATTCGGAGAGGGTCTTAAACACAGATTTGACTGTATAAGTTTTACTAATATGTGCCCTGCTTGTCCCATGTATAAAAAACAACAGAGAAGGCAGTGGTAGAGCGTCCGCTTCGAGTGCGGGAGGTCGTGGGTTCGCTCCCTGGTCGCGTCATACCAAAGACGTAAAAATGGTACCAGTAGCTCCCTTGCTTGGCGCTCAGCATTAAAAGGGAAACTGGCTTCTCTTCTCTCATACCCTCACGGCGATGGATACCATCAGGAATGAGGTGTCGAGAGTGATTAATATAAGTTGGATAACTTTCACAATCGACCTAAAATAAATTAGTATAAACTAACAGAGAAGGCAATATGGCTAGACTGAATTAACATTAAATCATGCTTTGACTCATGCAACACATGTTCAATCCACACCTTGTTGTTCAATTCCTTGTTCCTTCAAACACAGAAATTAACTGCAAAGGTTTGGAGGCACAGATTTAAAGGTAATTATATAATTACAGGCAGAATGGAGGAATAGTTATTGTGGAATGAACGAATACAAGACCAGCATTGACTTGAACTCAGGGTTCAGTAAACTAACTTCAGGATTTCTATTTTATACTCACATTAGTATCAGTTCAGTTTGGTGATTTGTTGATATGTGAGCTCAATAACGATTTTGTCATATTGAATTCACAGTTCGAATTTACGGAGAAAGACAACTCTTGTAATTTACCCCTCAAGTGTAGAGAAGGGTTATTTCTCCTTCTATTGTATATCTGGTATTGTAACGGTTAATTGAATATCATACTGAGTGTGCACAGTGTGCACGCACTCGTAACAGAACACATACCGTTTAGCCTTAAAAATTTACAGAATGTACATTTTTTATTTCTTTTAATGCAGTAATAGAATTGGTTTTGATACAAGCATAAAGTAAAATGTCTTCTCGTATGCCTCGGTGGGATTGATCCGGTATATTTCGCCCTTTCTCAGAAAACATCCCCAAATACGATGAATTATATCTGAGAATGTGGACATATAGACAATATGCCAAAACTTTCCAATTTTAGTACATTCAGTTGAGTAAAGGTTTTACCATTCTGGTACTATGCCGATTCAGCACTATGGTTTATTCGCATAGCACGTCTCACATCAGATTTATCATACTGGAGTTAATTGTTTTGCATTTCAATTTCAAACTAGCGGCTTCATTTTCGAAAATAAAACAGAAACCTCCGAACATTGTACGCCGCTCTATTCGTTTCTAAAAGCCAGGATGAATTCGGCGCCTTTTAAGCAATGAGGTTTGGATATACCGGCGTACCCCGGCTTACGCCGCATATGTTCCGCCCAGCGTCAAACGTACATGCCCTTCGCTGAGTCGCTTTCAAAACTGCCTACTAAAAAAAAGGAGTCACGTGACCCCTTGTGATTGATCCGTGACCAATACTTTCACCAGACTGAGAAAATCGACACATCCTTTGTTTTTCCACATCTTTCATTATGCTGCATATTACCTTTTATCCAGAATGCAGCCAGTGTCGAAATAAATGTCTGTTTCTGTGACTTACAAGAAGTTTCTATCGGACAAAGCACAAAATTAAATGTGAGGATGATGTTTTTTTTGATAATATTTTTGTTTGTCTTCAATTCAAAACTAAGAATAGGGTTTTTCTATGAGTGCCGGGCTCAGAGAAGTTATTACGAATAGATCGATATTAAAGCATATATAATTCTATATTACACATATTCTACAATGTCATGCATCAACTTTTTGTTGACTTTTCTTGATATTTATGTAACTTTTCTCCTTGCAGTAGGAAACGCAATATCGACATGGCAGCCGGCCTTACTGTACAAAAGGCAACTACTGCAGTGAAGTTCTGCTATTGAAACCAATATTAAGACCGCCCTCGATATTAAGACCAAACATTTCGGAACCAAATGACCCATAATGATCTCGATAAAAAGACCATTTCGATATTAGGACTACTTTATTCTGGTCCGATGTGTGGTCTTACGAGGGTGCTTCAAAAAGTAATGTTACTTATGACTTTCCATAGTGAAAATGCGCGTTCTGGTTCAATAATTCTATTCAGTCGAGTAGGCCGATTTAATAGCTACGTAAGCACGAAAACCTCAGGCAAATCGGTGAACATTTGACAAAGTAATCCACTTTTATAGGTGTGTTACTCATATACACTGTGCAAGTTGTTGTCTTACAAATGAATACTGAAGTAAAAGTAGAAATACGTGCCTACATAAAAGGCCGCGTTGCTCTAAGTATACCGCCAAAACAAGTTTATAACGAACTGAATGATATATATGGGCCTTCCCCGGTATCATATATGACAGTTTGCAGATGGGTTAAAAAATTAAAGCTGGAATATCCAGCATTAAAGATGCGGGTCGAAAAGGGCGACCAAAGACATCTGTTACAGATAAAAACATGTCTGCTGTGAATGCATTTGTAGACGAAGATGGGAAATATACGGTGGAAGAGATAGCCAATAAGGTAGGTATATCAGAAGGCAGCGTCCATGCTATTCTGACTAAACATTTGGGACTTACAAAGGTATGCGCTCGTTGGGTCCCCCATTTGCTTACCACATACCAGAAAAAGCAGCTCATAAAAGTCGGGGGGTAGTGGAGTTTCTGGACAAGGAAAAAGTTAAAGTCTTGAAGCATCCTCCCTATTCACCCGATTTAAGCCCTTGCGACTTTTTTCTGTTCCCTCGGCTCAAGAAAGTTCTTTCTGGGCGGAGATCTGACAGCAGAAATGCACTTGGAAGTGCAGTGCATCAGTGCCTCAGACAGATACCAAGGCAGACTACTTTGGCGCTTTTAGTAAATGGATAGGGAGATTACAAAAGTACATTTCTGTTAAGGGGGAATATTTTGAGGGGTTGGAATAATTTCATCTGAGGTTCTATTCACCGTCTTAATTTTATTAATTTTGTAACATTACTTTTTGAAGCACCCTCGTATTTCAGAAACATAGTTTAAACTAGTTAAGTACCTCATGCGAGTTAACATTATCTGAACGTATGGAAGTCAGGGCAGTTAAAAAAATGCATGGTATAAGAAAAACTCCTACGGAAATATTCAAATTGATTATTCAGGCCGCGAAATAAATCTTCTGTAAAAACAAAAATAATATCAAACAGGGAATGCCACGTACCAAAAACGCAGCCTCCCCAAAACGAACCCCACAGCACCCAGAAGTGCACACCACCAACACACACACACACACACACGCACACACACACGGCACACACACAATCATGTACACACACACATATACACTACCAACACACACTATTACTCCTCATCTTGACAGAGGCCGAGGGTTTAGAACGAATAACAATCCCTGAAGGATGAAAATATAACAGCCGCGCTGAAGAGCCTAGTATTTAGGTAGAACAAACAGGTTGAAAACCTAATGAAGGCGAAATATACGTGGTTGAAAAAGTTAAATTTGCGAAAGTCTCAGGACGTCAGTTAACGACGCTCCAGACAACAGTTAAAACATTATAAGAGATGTTTGGTGTCATAGTAGGTGACTATGTATACTGTCATGAATGACAAACGGATATTTTAGACTTATTAATACTCTTACATAAATTTTGTTTTGATGAAATAATAGATATATCCGTTCCAGCGGTGTTCATTGTCCAATAAACCATATATTTTTCTGATGCGCAGGACCGCGAATACCGGAGGCCTACTACGCATCAAAAAGAAAAAGAGTTGGTTTTTAGGATATAATTTCGGCGCTTACATAACCAGACATTAAAATTCAAAGTGTTATTTTCTATGTGGATATTTATTTAATACGTTTTGTCGAACTTTAAAACAAATGAAAAAAAACAACGAAAAACTGAACGAGTATTCGAATCCTACAATCGCATTCGAATATTCGGAACGAATGCGAATATTCGAATATTCTTTCCTATCCTAAAATTTTTGTATTAAAGGTCATTTGCCATTTACTAGCCCATTCGAAAGCATCCATTATTGTATCCTGCAGATTAATCTCATTGCTTTTGCCTGAAATATTACTTATTCTTTAATTTTGTGTCCTCCGCAAAGACTTCAATTTCCAGTGCAATGGTTTTAAGATTATATTGATTCAAGCATGCAGCCGTTTTAAGCAAAGTCTATGCGTGTATTTTAATCATTATTTTACTCTGAAGGCTTAGTGCAAAAGGAACTGAACTATATGTACATTTAAAATTCAAAAACTATACACTAGTTTTACTACAAACAATTAATTGCATGTTTACCAATATTTGAGAACCGTATTGATCAGATAGATAAATGGGGTAGTATCATTGTATTGTACACAAAGAACAAACAAAAAAGAAATACTAAAGTCTGTCCCACTCAATCGGTAGACTTCGATTAAATTTCGAATATGCACATTTCATCAATATTAAATACACCAGAATCACTGGAACATTAATATGTCCAGGCCACTTTTTCATTTTTTTTTTTTATTAACTTGATATTTTAGTAAAAATTTGAATTTTTGTGATTTTTCCCATAGGCCGTAATGTTAATGACGCGACGTCGCTGAATCCAATATGGCGGCGCCCGTAACGTCGCTATCGGGGAAAAACTCAAAGTTAGCGACGTCAGTTTTTATATGACGCTAACGCGTTCTACAAAACATTTGCAACGTCTTTATATGAGCTTTTTTCCGGGTTGCTTAAGCCGTCGTGTTGATTACTGAGGAAGAGTAAGGGCTTACACTGCAGTATTTAACAATTTTATATTACGACAATGATTTTAATCATTTGCCGTGTAATTTAGACACAGGAAATTTAAGTTTAATAAAAGTTACTTAAACTTCTATATTTACCAACAAAGGGATGCCAAATCAGCATTTCACTCAAAGCCAATATTAATCAATTTTCAACGGACGATCGTCATGTGACGATAGATGAATACCTATAGATCTACGACAACTCGCAGCCTTGAATAAACAATAAAATAGCAACAAACAAAGATTTCCCGATCGATTTGCACCACTTGCATCTTCAATCTCGCCCAAATCCTAGAATGAAAGTGTCTGGTTGTCTGACCCCCTGCGCCAATACATACATGTAGCATACGTTCAGGTAAGAAAATGTGTACCGAAAGTTTACGTAATAGCCTGTGGCGCGTGCTTCAAAACCACGGCGGGAAACCAGTTATAGAAGGAATGCCGACATGTACATCCCGACTTCACGCAACACACTGAATTAATGTTTTAGATACAACAACTCACTTTGATGATGTGTGCTTCTCAAACAGCTTTAGGGAATCGGGTGGGGAAGATGAGATGGGAAATTAGGGTTGACCTCCTGTCTACTTTAGTACCTACAGTCGTGTAGGGCCTACGTCACGCGTATTTCGGATTTGCTATTCTTTGTTTCCGTTTCAATGTAAAATACGAACAACACCAAATACACTTAAACACAGCATCACGTGTGGAAGAAGAATAAATCAGTCTCTATGATGCATCGACGGAACCCACAGTTAATTCATGCCACTTCTCTCCGGTCATATATTTAATGGGTAATGAATAGCCTGGGTTACCGAGCGTGCAATGCATTCATTAGGGCGAGCGTTGTATGATAGAGATTGGAAATAATCCTCCAACTAATGGTAACAGAAATATGAAACAGTCAGTTTTACGCTGGTCACTCGGAATGATAATTTTCTGTCAACATGACCGAAACTAAGATTTTTCATGGGGAAGGGTGCGAAATTAAGTCGAGTGATTTGTACATATTTATTTATGCTCGATTTCGACACTTCCGCCATTTCACTGGCACCCTTAGAACGTCCCACATACATTTATACTCCAAGAATTCGAGGACGAATTCTAGTTAGGAGGGGTTGTATGTAGTAGAGGTATACTTTCTTGCCATTTAGCTAGCTTTTATGACGAGGTGGTAGAGGACCCGCGTACGGTCATGCATAGTTGTTACCATAGCTACGTCGTATAGTAGAGCACTGACGGAATGTTCAGCGCTATTACAGAAATCATACTATTCTTAATAACCAGTTGACCGGCGATGATTTAAATTTTGTTTTAATATGGGATGGGTTTTGGACATAATAGTTATTTCGGTATGTAACTTCCACCCAAAAAGAGGTTGCGATCCCCTTTGAAGTTCCTGTTTCTAGTTTCAGACCGGGAGAAGGTGGCCAGTCAAAATGCGTTTACTTTTTAAGATAGATCATTAGATCTATAGATCTATAAAGTAGACATTAAATGTGATATCCTATGTAAATTGTCTCATCCAGTCCTCGAGGTTTTAAGTGCGAGCGATACCTAAACACATGATAGCATAAAGTATTATATTAGTATAAAGCTTTTGCGTGATACGAAACTGAACAGACGTGAATTGTGTGTTAAACATTCTTCGAGCAGTAAATTAATTTTTTTGAATGAATTCCATATATTTTTTCTGAAGTTTAGTGACTGATCGAGCTATGCTTGCAAGAATAAACACGACACAGGAATTAAGTATTCTTGCAGTAAACCGTTAAGTTAACGTTAAGGATAAACATGCTACAGGATTCAGTAAAACGTTAAATTATATCTACATGTGCTAGTATATATGCTTGATAATGGATTCAAACAACAGTCAACTGGAATCCGGAAACGACGCATTAAATGATTATCAGTGTTCTTTATGTGAAGATGAAGGTCAACACGTCGAGGCCACAAAATTCTGCAAGGAATGTTGTGTTTACATGTGCGAGTCTTGTGTTGAGACCAAACACGACAAATTCCCGTTTAACAAGAGGCACCAGATGCTGGGTCAAAAGCAATTCTCTACAGTGAAGGACGCATCTCTCCAATCGTTTCCAACGAAACGGTGTCCGAAACATCCCGGAGAGCTATTCAACATTTTCTGCGGAGACCACAATGTCGTCTGTTGTCTGGTCTGCAAGGCGCTAGAGCACAGGTAACATCTGGTTATTACTAGTTCAGTTTTATTTCATAACGCTTTAAAGCTTTTCTTTCTGTTGATGTGGTAATGGATCAAATAAAAAGTGTTTGCCTCTCATAATGTCACGGTTGTCAAAGACAGCTTCAGATAAACTAATATGACAGAACTTAAAATTAGAAAAGGCGAACAAATTTGTTACTTTAAATATAAAAAAGATATGTGAAGTTGTGTAAGAAAGGTCTGACAAACTATAGGCAGCTCAGTTTTGTTCAGGAATATGCACATTTAGAATCTAGTCCACGAAAACCTGCATTGATAAAATAAAAAAGTTTAAAATCAACGAAAACACATCTGTAAAACTGCGATTGTTAAATACAGTCACTTTTGATGAGAAAATTCTAACCTTAATTTTATGAAAATAGAACTACATGTGTACTTAAAAAGTATTTAGGATTGTTCTTTTTCTCGAAAGGAGTAGCCAGAAACCACAACTACCACAGCCCCCTAATTTGTAGTAAAAGAGATTACCTTTCATTATTTCTGCACGGTCACACAGCTTTCTTTTATAAACTTTTCAAGACGTAGCATCCTTCAATAGAGGTTGATAATAACTGAAATTTTAAAGTCATACTACCCTTCAAAATGGCCACATTGGTTTATGGTTAAGAATGATGCTAAAACAGTATGTGCTTTGAAAATATGTAAGAAATAAGTTTTACCAAGCGATTTCTGTTATTGACAAATACATATATAAATATAACCTACATAACAGAAAGGATGGATTTTTTATTTTTAACTAGGATAGTCAAAAAAGATTTACAGATTTGCTCAATATTCAATGTAAATAAGACTGATATACAGATCGTTATTTTTGGGTTATAACTATGGCAATGTTTATTATTCTAGGAGTATAAATCACTAATTATTTTTTATTCAATATTTTGATGGTCACTTTGAAAAGTAATATCACTCTTATCTTTCTCATATACACTTAACCGATATTAAAAACGCAAAGATTTCCCCTGTTGAACATTTTGATTTGAATGACGCTATTGTTTTTATTTCTATTTAAGTCATTTTTTGTGATTAATTATTGAAACTTACAAGAATTCAGTTTTATATTGTTTTTGTTGTGTATGAAATTTGAATAAATTTAAAAAACGATAACACTGTTAAAATAAATATTTTGCCACCTTTGCGTTTCTAAACCTGTTGAGTGTACATTTCTGCAGAAAAAATGTACCTTTGTAAATTTTTGGCATGAAAATGTTCAAATATGTATAAATCTTATAAATTGCCTGTACGATTTACAAAATCTCGTGAAATTGTAACGAAACCAAGAATAGTGATGGTCAAAGGCAATTAGACTCATAGGCGTACGACGATACGTCTTCTCTGTTGGTCACTTTGCAGCTTATCAGTTTTGCAAAGGAATAATTATGTAAGTCTAATTACGCCTGTGATTTCTGTTTTTAGCACCTGTGCTAAATCGCAACATTTATGCGACGCCGCCAAGGGTATCCGGATTGGCAAACAATACAAAAGTATCAATAGAGAAATCAAGGCATTCATTTCGGATATCCAGAAAGTTTTTGATGATCGGACAACAGACACGACTCGTATTGAAGATGATAGAAACAAAATCAAAAATAAAATCACAGATTTCCAAACACGAAAAGATAAATACTTCAAGAACCTAGAAGAGGAAAGTCTCAAAGAACTCCAAGAAAAGGGAAACATGATTTTAGGCGATATAGAGCAAGACACTAGATATCTTGATATTACGAAAGGCGAGGCTGCAGATATATCGCAGCAGTTAGAATCATACAAAGGAAATAATGACTGCGAACTTTTTGTTCTTACAAAAGAGGCAGAGCGATTGCTCAGTGATGCGAAAGAAAAAGTTGGCACAATATCAACAGCAGTCAATAAAAGTCACTTATTCTACGAGTTGGACCCAAAAATTGAAGAATATTTGAGAAATATCGAGATGTTGGGCTCATTTTCTGATGCTCCTGTATCAATCTATCGACAGCCTAAAGTACCCACTAAGCTTAGCACAGATATCCCCTCCAAGATAAGATTGAAATAACGATGAGTAATGCGTATGGAGCACAGGTACATGTATGTCCTCCTTTTGCCATGTGTGCTTTACCCGATGGTAACATTCTCCTCACAAGTAGCGTTAACACTCTTCAAGTTGGACGATTTGACAAGTTGAATACAGTTTTTCAATATGTACAGCTACCAGGAAATGTTATCAGCGTCTGCGTTGTGGATGACAATCAAGCTGCAGTTCTATATGAGCAAGAGGCAGACATGATGAAAGATGCATATACTGTGTCTGAGGTTCTTAAGACGAGCTTTGTCGGTTTTCTCAGTCTGAAAAAGCCTTTGATTTTAAATAGAGTTTTTAGCATCGATTATTGCGCTTTAGGAATGGCTTGCGCAAATGCAAAGCTCTATGTTTGTTGCAAAGAAGTCAATTACAACGTAACGTATAGGGGAGGCTATAGTCCAAGTCGTATAGCTGTATATGGTACGGACGGGCAATTGCATAAGTATATTCCACACGGGCAGCAAAGATTTCCATTTGAAATAGAGAATATCAGTGTCAGCGATGACGGCCTACATGTCTTTGTGCGTTATGCGTACAGTCAAACCATAACTATGCTGGATATGTCAGGAAATGTGCTTGAATCCTTCAGTAATGTGACTGGAGCTTTTTGCACCGACGCTGAAGGACATCTCGTCGCCAGCCACAATACGGGCACGATCGTTCAAATGTCACCAAAGCACAAAGACGCAAAGAAAATCCTGAACGTGAAAGAAGGGATAGGAAATCCAAAAGTTATATGTTTTGACAAAACATGTTCTGAGCTTTTGGTCGCAACATATGAAGCCAAACAAGCTAATTCGTGTATTTACCATACTTTCACTCTACATAGGTTTCAGTTGGAGCAGGTCGCCCCTTAAAAATATAGATGATCAACAAAGCCATAATGATACAGACGAAAACAGAAAAAAAAACAGTACAAGAATGACCTAAGCATGAAAGAAAAAAGGGTGATTCAGAATTTTATTTTTATCGTGTACTTCTTATATATAGCATGTACACGAGTAACCAATAACAGATCATGACTCAATAATATGAGTATATACAAAAATGTACTAGAATGCAGAAAAAATGCAAAAAGTACATGTACAAAAAAGGAGTGAACGAATGGTGTTAGCATGCCTGAAGTGTGATCAGGATTTTCATTCTCTTAATAGAACATGAAAAACAAATAAGATGGGTGTATATGTGGTAAAAAAACTACAAAAAAGAAGACAAGAAAGTGACAAAAGTTGTATGACAAGAAGGAATGCAAGGAACTCATAATGACTGAACGATATAATAAATGAAACGGTATAGATGAATAACAAGTATAATACATGTACAACAGCATGAACAGTCGGCTTATGTTACTTTATTAGTATAGAATAGATTAAGTTCGACAACTTTGGCAAGAAATATGAAGTTTACTGAGTTTACTTTAAAAATTATTTACCAAGTTTGCTAAGATAATACGGCAACATTTTGGACTCCATCCCAAAATTCATTATTTTTAGTTTAAAGCTGCTCGCTCTCAGATTTTGTATGAAAAATAAAGATCTTCAAACTGTATATAAATAACGTATTTTAGAATATATAGTCATATAAAAAGGCTTCAGTATAAATTCCTGTCACGTATATCTCTAAATTTCATGTCCGTGAAGTTGGCGGCCTGGTGGCCTAGCGGCCTAGCGGCCTAGCGGCGTGAAGTTAGCGGCCCAGCGGCCTGGCGGCCTAGCGGCGTGAAGTTGGCGGCCTAGCGGCCTGGCGGCCTAGCGGCGTGAATTTGGCGGCCTGGCGGCCTGGCGGCCTAACGGCCTAACGGCGTGAACTTAGCGGCCTAGCGGCCTGGCGGCCTAGCGGCGTGAACTTGGCGGCCCAGCGGCCTAGCGGCCTGATTTGATGGTCACTAAAATAAGTTCATTTTGCAAAGCAGAAACATTCAAAAAAATTGTTTCATATTAAAGACACTAACATACTTTTTAATTGATTTCTTCTTCAACATAAAACCCCAGCAGCCCAACGGCCTAGCGGCCAAACGACTAAACATCTTTTTATATATGGTATATTAGCTACAAAACGGCCTGGCGGCCTGGCGGCCTAGCGGCCTGGCGGCCTGGCGGCCTAGCGGCCTAGCGGCCAAACGACTAAACATCTTTTTTTAACGAAAATTTGGTATATTAGCTTTATTCAATGTCGCTCATTCTACGATAAAAACTATCACAGAAATACAATTTCGTTATAAGAAAATTTATTTCTTCTTCAAAATAACACCCCAGCGGCCTGGCGGCCTGGCGGCCTAGCGGCCAAATGACTAAACATCATTTTTAACGAAAATATGGTATATTAGCTTTATTCAATGTCGCTCATTCTACGATAAAAACTATCACAGAAATACAATTTCGTTATAAGAAAATTGATTTCTTCTTCAAAATAACACCCCAGCGGCCTGGCGGCCTAGCGGCCTAGCGGCCAAACGACTAAACATCTTTTTTTAACGAAAATATGGTATATTAGCTTTATTCAATGTCGCTCATTCTACGATAAAAAATATCACAGAAATACAATTTCGTTATAAGAAAATTGATTTCTTCTTCAAAATAACACCCCAGCAGCCTGACGGCCTGGCGGCCTAGCGGCCAAACGACTATACATCTTTTTTTAACGAAAATATGGTATATTAGCTTTATTCAATGTCGCCCATTCTACGAAAAAAAAATATCAAAATATCACAGAAATACAATTTCGTTATATGAAAATTAATTTCTTCTTCAAAATAACACCCCAGCGGCCTGGCGGCCTAGCGACCAAACGACTACACTTCTTTTTTTAACGAAAATATGGTATATTAGCTTTATTCAATGTCGCTCATTCTACGAAAAAAAATATCAAAATATCACAGAAATACAATTGCGTATTAAGAAAATTAATTTCTTCTTCAAAATAACACCCCAGCGGCCTGGCGGCCTGGCGGCCTAGCGGCCAAACGACTACACTTTTTTTTTTAACGAAAATATGGTATATTACCTTCATTCAATGTCGCTCATTCTACGAAAAAAAATATCAAAATATCACAGAAATACAATTTCGTTGTAAGAAAATTAATTTCTTCTTCAAAATAACACCCCAGCGGCCGCCACGGCCTGGCGGCCTGGCGGCCAAACAACTAAACATCTTTTTTAACGAAAATATTGTATATTACCTTTATTCAATGTCGCTCATTCTACGATAAAAAATATCACAGAAATACAATTTCGTTATAAGAAAATTGATTTCTTCTTCAAAATAACACCCCAGCGGCCTGGCGGCCTGGCGGCCTAGCGGCCTGGCGGCCTAGCGGCCAAACGACTACACTTCTTCTTCTAACGAAAATGTGGTATATTAGCTTTATTCAATGTCGCTCATTCTACGAAAAAAAATATCAAAATATCACAGAAATACAATTTCGTTATAATTATAATTTCTTCTTCAAAATAACACCCTAGCGGCCTGGCGGCCTAGCGGCCTAGCGGCCAAACGACTAAACATCTTTTTAAACGAAAATATGGTATATTAGCTTTATTCAATGTCGTTCATTCTACGAAAAAAAAAATCAAAATATCACGGAAATACAATTTCGTTATAAGAAAATTGATTTCTTCTTCAAAATAACACCCCAGCGGCCTGGCGGCCTAGCGGCCAAACGACTAAACATCTTTTTTTAACGAAAATATGGTATATTAGCTTTATTCAATGTCGCTCATACTACGATAAAAAATATCACAGAAATACAATTTCGTTATAAGAAAATTGATTTCTTCTTCACAATAACACCCCAGCGGCCTGGCGGCCAAACGACTAAACATCTTTTTTAACCAAACAATGGTAATTTTACTTTTTTCAATGTCGCTCATTCTGCGAGAAAAATATCACAAAAATACAATTTCGTTATAAGAAAATTGATTTATTCATCAACATGACACCCTAGCGGCCTGGCGGCCTAGCGGCTTAACAACTAAACATATTTTTTTAAACGAAAATATGGTATATTTACGTTATTCAATGTCGCTAATTCTGCGATTGAAATGTAAAAAAGTACGATTTCGTTATAAGAAAATTCATTTCTTCATCAACATAAAACCCCAGCGGCCTGGCGGCCAAGCGACATAGCATCTTTGTTTTTTTTCAAACGAAAATATGGTATGTTCACTTTATGCAATGTTGATCATTCTGCGATAAAAGTATCACAAAAATACAAATTCATTATAAGAAAATTCATTTCTTCATCAATATAAAACCCCAGCGGGGTCATCCTGGATATATTTGTCTGTTACTTAATGTTAATGATTATTGGTAATGTTGTAATCATTAATTCTCAAAACTCTTTTTAATTTTTAATGCCTAGTCATTGTCGAATGTGATATTTATTTTTATTGATTTTATTTGTCGTACAATACCATGTATCTTATATGCTGAAAAAAATTATCTACATGTATCTGTATGGCATGTAAGACTCGAGTTTTAGCTCGACTATTCAAAGAATAAGGAGGGGTATTGTCTTCACCCTGGCATTAGTGAATTTTCTTAAGTACTGCCTCTATCTTCAACAACTTTCATATAGGGATTTGTCTTTGTAAGGGACAGACGTTTTTCGGTTCAGGGGCAGGTACCCCAAAGGACAAATTTACTAGGATTCCCCAAATTATTTTTAGCCTCACCTGAACCCTTTGGTTCCGGTGTGAGCTATTAGCATAGGGCCGATGGTCCGACATCCATATAATAATCCGTCGTTCATCTTCAACATTTGTACTTAAGACTTTCTGAAAGTATTGGTCAGAATTACAACAAGCTTAGTCTGTAGCAGCCATGTATTGATGTATTGTATTGTATTGTGTTGTTAAAAGGTTCTGCTTGACCTCTTGTAGGGGCCTTTAGAGCTAAAAGTTGAAACAACTCCTCATGAACTAATTTATGGATCATCAACAAACATGTCTTCAAGAAAGTGTGCCATAAGATTAAGTTCATGGTCAAAAGGTCAGGTGAGAAACTTAGTAAACTCTTGTTTTTGTTTTTACATTTTCATATTATTTCTTAGTTTTTTAATAAATAATACAACCTTTTGAATCTACTGTTTTGTTTTTGAAACTGCAGTGTTGAAATCAGGGCCAAATTTTTTTCATATTGTGACATATCTGCAAATATAGAAGTAATACATACATTTATAAAGCTGCTAGATTGAATGGAAAATGTATTTGAATCATACAGCAACTGGTTGACCGAATTAGAAAGTGTGGAGAATGTCCTGAAAATCCATTAAAAAGAACAACTGCTAGTCTGCTGAGCTGCTGGTCTGCTGAGCTGCTGGTCTGCTTAGCGGCTGGTCTGCTGAGTTGCTGGGCTGCTGGCAGCGAAAAGTCTGCTTGCATCAAAAAATCTTCAAGTAACGGAAGCAAATGAATACCGGTATAAGATATAAAATATCAAAATGTATATTAATTCTATCTACGCATAAGATGTGCTTCTGTCGTATTTTAAACTTTGAAGTTTCGGCTGCTGATCTGCTGGTCTGCTGAGCTGCTAGTCTGCTGAGCTGCTGGTCTGCTGAGCTGCTGGTCTGCTGGTCTGCTTAGCGGCTGGTCTGCTGGGCTGCTGGCAGCGAAAAGTCTGCTTGCAACGAAAGCTCTTCAAGTAACGTAAACTTATGAATATAAAATTTAAAATATCAAAATGAAAGGGCGTGTATTTATTGTTTCTACGCATAATTCGTGCTTCTGAAGTATTTTATGAGAAAAAACCTATTTCATTCAATATAGCACAATATTAAACTTTGACGTTTCGGCTGCTGAACTGCTGGTCTGCTGAGCTGCTGGTCTGCTGATCTGCTAATCTGCTGGTCTGCTGAGCTGCTGGTCTACTGAGCTGCTGAGTTGCTGGGCTGCTGGCAGCGAGAAGTCTGCTTTCAAGTAACGGAAACTAATGAAAACCGGTATAAGATATAAAATATCAAAATGAACGGGCGTGTATATTAATTGTATCTACGCATAATTCGTGCTTATGTCGTATTTTAAACATCCATTTCATAATTATGACGAGTACGAGTGAAAAATGATTAAATTGTTTTATTTAATTATTTCGTCTCGGAGTCGCTCCAAGAATATCCGGCAAGTGGCATGAAAACAATAAAAACCAGCTTGAGCTGATCTGTACATATTTACAAATATTATAGTAGATGCCATCACTGTCTAAAGCGGTGAATCTGTGTGAAATGCTTGTCAAGACATCCAAGTGAAAGTTTTGGAGTGTGCGATGGTTCCGTCAAAGTTAAAGGCATATATATAAGTAAATATGTTGAAAAAACTATAGGGGACCCTTTAAATTTTTGTTGAGTATATAACATAAAATAATTTCGAAAATGTTATCAGCGTCTACCTGTAAAAGATAATGTGCTTCATTCCAAGTACAGCTGTTATTTCAGTAACTGTATAATTGTTAGTCCAATAATATTTTAAAAGTTTATCCATCATTCATCAAACACGGAAGCAGCACGCAATAACCAGTATGCAGTAAACAGTAAACAGTAAGCAGCACGCAGTAGATAGTACGCATTAAGTAGTGTTAACGCAGGAAGCAGTACGCAGTAAACAGTACACAGTAGACGGTACGCAGTAAGCAGCACGCAGGAAGCAGTACACGGTAGACAGTACGCAGTAAGCAGCACACAGGAAGCAGTACACGGTAGACAGTACGCAGTAAGCAGCACGCAGGACGCTGTCGTTTATGGAATTATGTAGTAATATTTTTAGAAGTTAATACGAACGTAGAAGTGCCATAGTCATAGATAATCGCCATACTATAACATTATTTTTAAAAGTAATGTATAGGTAAAGTGTTTGTTTATTATAGTGTCACCCCTATATAAGGCCAGCAATTTCTGACTTATGAGATACCTTCTTTTTGAGCACGTGTACCTCCCGAATCCTATCCTTTTAATGACAGGCACCAGGCAGGTAGGCATACAGTAACCATTATTTAACTAGCTGGCGGCTCACCAACCGGCCATATCAGAACGGACACCTGCTGGGATTCGAACCTTCGACCTCCCTTCCCGCTCCTAAGGCGGATGCCTAAACCACTAGACCAAGGGAGACGGTGTATAATAATTGAGCTCTTTCACGCGAAACCCTGTCTTAGAGTCATAAAAGGTAAAATTGAAACTAATGAATAAATAGTATGCGACCTTTGTCCGACGTCAGACATCAAAAAGCTAGTTTTCTTCATTTGTTATAAAATTTTGCATAATGGTACTCTTAACATGGTTCTTATTTAGCTTGTTTTAATATTCATGTTTTTCACTTCGTTTCCTAGCAACGCGATGGTGACTGGCAATGGTGTAAAATCGACGTATTACATACAAATCTGGTTCAAAAATGCCCCTATTTCAATTTCAAACACACCATGTGCTATCTCTCAATATTTGTCGTCATTATTTCCAACGCGAAACGTTTAATACTGAAAATTATATAGCATAATTTGTTTCAGATATTTCATGTCACATTATTTCAGTCGTCATTTCAGTCTTTTTATGAACAGTAAAGTACAGCAAAACACTCCCTTTCACACTCTTTTGTTAAGTTTTTGCTTGTGAAAGCAAAAGGAAGAATAAAAGCTAGAAAAGCCAGCAATCGCACCACAGGCTTTCATATAAAAATGGTTTCATCTTTTCTATGGGTTAAATGTAATATACAAAATGTCAAATACTTCAAAACACCTGACCAAAGAAAAAGTAACATATAGCCCAAATTATGTGCCGTAATATCTTGTCTAATACTTGAAACTGCACTATTGGCAAATTCTAGATTTTGCCAACCGGCGAGGACAGCCATCCACCGCCAAACCCGGCCTAACCCCAAGTCATGCCTTGTCTGCATCTGTCCCTTACTCCCCTACATGAAGTGATAAAGATCTACGTTTTCTGTAATATTGGTGGGAAGCTTCAATTGCAAATAAAGGGAAAAAATAAAATTAATAAAAATGTGGTCGCACTAGGGCTCGAACCAGCGACCTTAAAATGAAATGTACAATTCATACGCTTAAATATTTCGCTTTTACCGCACGGCCAGCGCTGCACGATTTCCTTTTGTCAGATTATTGTATAAAATACTTAAAACTTATTCAGCCGACTTACCTCGGCACTGAAGTGGTCTATTTCAAAGAACAAAAGCACGTATAACCTAGAAATCGAACTGCACAATACATCAGCAATATTTAGAGCAATCAAGCAATTATGAAAATCCATATTTGAATATTGACAGTTAAACTTTGTAATTTTACATGGAACTCAAAATTAAATTGTATTCGATATAAAGCTGAAAAGTACGATGGCACAGAGGTGACATGTGTATGTTTTTATTTATCTCGTGCGCACGACATACTTAGTCGTGCGCACGAGAGACTATGCCGTGCGCACGAGATACTATGTCGTGCGCACTAGATAATTAAGTCGTGCGCACGAGTAACTATGTCGTGCGCGACTTAGTAACTCGTGCGCACTACATAGTCTCTCATGTTTTTATTTATCTCGTGCGCACGACTTAATTATCTAGTGCGCACAACATAGTATCTCGTGTGCACGACATAGTATCTCGTGCGCATCTCGTGTGCACGACATAGTATCTCGTGCGCACGATATACTATGTCGTGCGCACGAGATAAATAAAAACATACACATGTCACCTCTGTGCCACCGTAGAAAAGGTTTGAAATTACATTAGGGGCATTTTTGAACCAATTTTGCATATAAAACGTCGATTTTACACCATTGATATTCGACGTCGCTTTCTAGGAAACTAAGTGAAAATATAGAAAATTTAAAAAGAGTAAAATACGAACAACATTTTAGAGTACCGTTATGCAGAATTTCATTACAATCGGAGAAAACCCGCTTTTTAACGTCTGAGAACTTCACGTCGTCGTACATTAGCCTTGGAGAGTATTCGTTCGATTTCTAAACGAATGACATTTTTTCATGACAAGACAATAATAATTTATTCCATAGGTTTAAGTATAAATAACTTCGCCAATGATTACCGATTTCTAATATATACTTAATATTTATGTTATTTCATAACGCTACAAATTCTTCAATTTTTCGTATACATTTTAAACGTTATAAACCATGGCATGAGCGGGTCCGTGGCGTGATAACTGATCCTCAACTGCAAAGGACCCGAGTGCTGTTATTGTTTTCAAATGTACCATTAACAATTAGCAATAGTTATAGCAGGCAGCCTGCAGAATGAGGAACACTGTGTGACAAATAAATAAAAGAGATACAGTGCCCACTTCAGAAAAATGTACAGGAGTCATGTAATGTAATTTTCTGAAACAGAATAACATCGTCATTCGTGCCTTTGTTGTATGTGGTGTATCTTTAATTTGACAGGCATCGGAATCATATAGGTGTTTCCTATCAAACGGGTTTTTTTTCTTCTAAGGTCACTGTTTATCTATACTGGTCTATACCTTGATTTGTCAATGACCCGTAAATAGACATTGATATTAACGGACAAGCCGGAAATATACGCTTGACATATCCTTTCATTGTACCCCGCACTAAAAGGTAGAGTGTTCGCGTACAGTATGTCAATGTATCAGTACGTGCTGATTTGTGATGTTATAAAGAGACTTCATCTTTAACCCAAATATTGTTCTTCTTAAGCCGGCCTCGGGGATCACTTGATTGTACATATGCTTATGTAGGCAGAATTCTAAAACTCTTGCCTAGAACATAGAGCTTAGATAATTTGAATGTAGCATCATTATAGTGCTTCTCTATGAATATTGTAAGATGAGGACCCCTCTGCCTGCCTTCTAGAAGTGTTGACCTTGTGTTATAATCAATGGTAGCGATATAGGGCCATCTTTCCCTCTTTTTGTTCGAATATTCGTTCTAAAGTATGATAACTTAAGACATTTCGAACAACCGTTAGGCCGCTTGGTTATGTTGATGAAAAAATCTATTTTCTTATAATGAAATCGTATTGTTAAAGAGCTATGGTCTTTTACTGTATCTGTCTTTCTAAAGCTTGCACCGTATTAACCTTGAAAAAGGATGGTGAGCAATAAGCACGTCAAACAAATAAACTAACAAGCTTGGCCGCTAGGCCGCCAGGGCGCTTGGGTGTCATGTTGATGAAGAAATATATTTTCTTATAACGAAATCATTCTTTTTGATATTTTTATCTCAGAATGAGCGACATTGAATAATGTGAATATACCATATTTTCATTTTAAAAAAAAGTTTAGTCGTTTGGCCGCTAGGCCGCTAGGCCGCCAGGCCGCTAGGCCGCTGGGCTTTAATGTTGATGAAGAAATCAATTTTCTTATAATGGAATTGTATTTTTGTGATATTTTTCTCGCAGAATGAGCGACATTAGAATAAAGTGAACATTCCATAGTTTCGTTAAAAAAAACCAAAGATGCTATGTCGCTCGGCCGCTAGGCCAGTACCCGCTTGGGTGTTATGTTGATGAAGAAATATGTTTTCTTTTAACGAAATCGTACTTTTTGATATTTTAATCGCAGAATGAGCGACATTGAATAAAGTGAATATACCATATTTGGCCGCTAGGCCGCCAGGCCGCTGGGGTTTTATGTTGATGAAGATATCAATTTTCTTATAACGAAATTGTACTTTTGTGATATTTTTATCGCAGAATGAGCGACATTGAAAAAAGTGAAATTACCATAGTTTAGTTAAAAAAAAGATCTATAGTCGTTTGGCCGCCAGGCCGCTGGGGTGTTATTTTGAAGAAGAAATTAATTTTCTTATAACGAAATTGTATTTCTATGATATTTTGATTTTTTTTTTCGTAGAATGAGCGAAGCGACATTGAATAAAGCTAATATACCATATTTTCGTTAAAAAAAGATGTGTAGTCGTTTGGCCGCTAGGCCGCTAGGCCGCCAGGCCGCTGGGGTGTTATTTTGAAGAAGAAATCAATTTTCTTATAACGAAATTGTATTTTTGTGATATTATTTATCGTAGAACGAGCGACATTGAATAAAGCTAATATACCATATTTTCGTTAAAAAAAGATGTTAAGTCGTTTGGCCGCTAGGCCGCTAGGCCGCCAGGCCGCTGGGGTGTTATTTTGAAGAAGAAATCAATTTTCTTATAACGAAATTGTATTTTTGTGATATTTTTATCGCAGAATGAGCGAAATTGAATAAAGTTAATATACCATATTTTCGTTAAAAAAAGATGTTAAGTCGTTTGGCCGCCAGGCCGCCAGGCCGCTGGGGTGTTATTTTGAAGAAGAAATCAATTTTCTTATAACGAAATTGTATCTCTGTGATATTATTTATCCTAGAATGAGCGACATTGAATAAAGCTAATATACCATATTTTCGTAAAAAAAGATGTTTAGTCGTTTGGCCGCTAGGCCGCCAGGCCGCTAGGCCGCTAGGCCGCCAAGCCGCTGGGGTGTTATTTTGAAGAAGAAATCAATTTTCTTATAACGAAATTGTAATTCTGTGATATTTTTTATCGTAGAATGAGCGACATTGAATAAAGCTTATATATCATATTTTCGTTAAAAACGATGTTTAGTCGTTTGGCCGCTAGGCCGCCAGGCCGCCAGGCCGCTGGGTTGTGATTTTGAAGAAGAAATCAATTTTCTTATAACGAAATTGTAATTCTGTGATATCTTTCATCGTAGAATGAGCGACATTGAATAAAGCTAATATACCATATTTTCTTAAATAAAGATGTTTAATCATTTGGCCGCCAGGCCGCTGGGGTGTTATTTTGAAGAAGAAATCAATTTTCTTACAACGAAATTGTATAAAGCTTATATACCATAATTACGTTAAAAAAGATGTTTAGTCACTTGGTCGCTATGCCGCTGGGGTGTTATTTTGAAGAAGAAATCAATTATCTTATAATGTTAAATCGTTTGGTCGCTAGGCCGCCCAGCGGTGTTATTTTGAAGATGTTTTTTTTAGCTAATATACCATTTTTAAAAAGATGTTTAGTCGTTTGGCCGCTAGGCCGTTGGGCTGCTGGGGTTTTATGTTGAAGAAGAAATCAATAAAAAAGTATGTTAGTGTTTTTAATATGAAACAATTTTTTGAATGTTTCTGCTTTGCAAAATGAACTTATTTTAGTGACCATCAAATCAGGCCGCTTGGCCGCTGGGCCGCTAAGTTCACGCCGCTAGGCCGCCAGGCCGCTAAGCCGCTAAGTTCACGCCGTTAGGCCGCCAGGCCGCTAGGCCGCCAAATTCACGCCGCTAGGCCGCCAAATTCACGCCGCTAGGCCGCCAGGCCGCTAGGCCGCCAGCTTCACGCCGCTAGGCCGCTGGGCCGCTAACTTCACGAACATCTAAATTTCAATAAATACGCTACCAAATTCAAAAGCGTTACAAACGCTTTTGAAATTTCAATATGAACATATAGTGTAACGGTGCCGTGTAACCGACATTTTCAATCGATTTCTGCAAATGCCTACCTAGATTTTTGCTTATTTTTTATTCTAGCCTTTAGTTTCATATTTATGAATAAAAATGTTAATTATTTTAAAAAATATTCTTTTCAACGGTAACTGAGAGCAAGCAGCTTTAAATGGCCGTTTTTTAATTAATAATTTTATTAACTTGTTTCATCAGCTATTTCGACGACGCGCCACATCTAAATTTCCAGAGCTCTTTTCTGCTACAACACTTCAACTTTTAGTTTGGCGACGAGGGGAACGAGAGGACTCGGAAGACTGGTAGACGAATGGAAGCCCCGACGGCTGGTACCACGCCACCACAACCATCAACAACAAAACAATGTACCAGACAGGTCGCCTAAAATAACAACAGCAACCAGCGACATTGTGATACATCCGACAGCGCAATCATGTGTATGCAGACATCTGTATCGTATATTAGGGCTTTATCGTTGGTACCGGTTTCCCATATGACCAACGCCCCAAGAAGAGGTTAGTTATTTTAGGTTTCGGAGTTTCGGAGGATAGTGCAAGATACAGATAGCGTCCCGATTCCAGAGACACCCCTGGTTCTAATACATGCCAGGGGTATAGCACCCATACATGGGACCTCGGTTTTAGTCTCATCCGAAAGACTGTAAGTCTCGTGCTCTACCGATTGAGCTATACGGGCTGACCCATCAGTCTTAAAAACTTATGCTGAGGCAGCCATCTTTTGTGTTTTTTTTATTCATATAAAATATATGTGTTTTAGCTGCATTTCATTTACATTACTACTCTGATGTACTGTCTGAGGAAGCCATTTTTTGTTTTCAATCATATAAAAAATATGTGTTTTAGATGCATGTCATTTACATTATTTCTCTGATGGACTGTCTGAGGCAGCCATTTTTTGTTTTATTTTATTAGCGGGCCAAATAGCTTATAATTATATAAGAAGCAGCGCCCACTACCTTACTTAAGGAGCAACCCTTCTTTTGCTGATAACTGCAGCCGTTGCAAATCGCCACACGTATATATTTTGTGTAAGAAGGGAACGCTGCTTCATAACTTTACTACCTTGGCATACACAACAAAACAGTTTGTTTGGGAAAAGGCCGTGACTTTATTTTTTCTTTTGTTAATTACAATTAAATTGTATATATAATGTGCTTAAAGAGAAAATTTAAATAAGAGAAGCGTTCCAGCAAAGATGCATGGAAACGAATTAGAAAACTGCGAGTATGCAGAAGACTTATTTGATAGACAAAAGTACTCGCCGATCCTGGAATATACCAAGTACGACCGTCTTTTGTAGACAGGAGAACTATTCCGCGCTGTACACAGACAGTCTCCGAACAAAGATTGTTTAAACAAACTAAACATCCTAACGTAGAGAGAGCGGCAAGCCCAGTTCTGAACCAACATAAGTGTAAATTACATCTGTTCGTATTCAATGTTAAAAATTAGTACACAAGAGGCTTGCTCTATCCAACACAGCTCAGATAAATTTGATATGCTTGTCAACAAGTTATTCGCCTTGTAAGTTCTCAACGAGTTGTTCATTCGCAGACGCAGCAAAATGGAAACGTAAATATGTTGCATTTACATATATAGTAGCGCGAAATTGCAGAAGGCTGTATACGTAAATCCAAACATGTATATAATTATTATAACTGTAAAATTTGAAGCACGCGTGAGTTGTTCACACAACACCATGGAACGTATACATTTTGCATTAACATATCCAGTAGCGCGTAACTGCAGAAGGCTGTATATGCAAACCCAAACATGTTAATAATTATTATTACTACAATATTTGCATCCGAGAAATAGACGTGTTCAGACCGAATTCGTGATTCCTTTGACAACAGACAAGTATCTAAAAGAAGCGAGGGTGCACAAATCGACGAACAACCCGTACGAACCGTGGAAGAGAGGTGTCAGGAATTGACCCTTTATCTTACAGGCATGTAACAAAGTGGTACCCAAATGCAATTTAAAGCTGAAGATAGGCAAAGCCTTCACTTAAACGGGGCCTGGTTCTCTCTAAATGTATAGAAGATCGACATTTTTAGTACTTATCAAAAGGTTAACACATAATATATATCTTTTTGAAAAAAACAAAGAAACAAACGAACAAAAGAAATATGTCACGACTATATGATTTAAACTTTTAACGTTTGCCAAGAAAAATATATATATATATATATCCTTCACTGAGACACCAAAGCCGCCCAGGAAAAACTCCGCTGTTTTTAACAGGAAGAAACCTGTACCCGTGGCGAGTGCAAAGCTGTCCTCAGGATATAGGATGACGGGGTAATCACATCCGATGCCTTTACATATTTGTTATATCCCTCATAGAAATCTGAATGTCATAACTGTTATGTCGCGCTTTCCTTACAACGTTCAATTGCAAGCATAGCTAACATGTGTCTATGTACTGTCGATAATACTTCGCTCACTTGAGGCTTTTACTATATAGCCTAAATAGTGTATTGCACATAAATCCAACATACAATTGGTTCAATTTTTAAAACAAGTTGTAATGTTCCATTGACTAAGTCGTTGAACTATAAATCTGAATGCTTCTTCTTGGTGAATCTGGATGATGGAATTGCAAACATCGGCAAAGAATATAGGTGCAACTCTGTTTGCGATAAAACGACTGAGCCTGAAAAAGTAAGCTAAACGGAAGAAACAATGTAAAACGATAAACAATAAAAGGGAAGGGAGGGAGGGATTTTTTGTCCTTGATGTGTTCATAGGGACCTGGTTGCAAAACAAATGGAATGCTAAAAAATTCCAGTCTTTTACGAAAAAAAAAATCCGTTTCTTCTACTTAATAATAATGACAAGGGTGGACGGTCTCCATCTTTTTACCAAGCGGAAGCGGACATCCCTATTCAGCGGCATATCTACGGCCCTCTCGGCGACTATATAGGGCGAGGTACATTGTATCAATGTGGTCTTATTTTAGTTAATTTTGAGATAAAATAATGGTGTGGGACAAAGTTTATTTAAATAACGGTGATTAGGCCGCTATCGACACATTGACACTATTTACCTTGCCTGTATAGGGTCGCCGAGAGGGCCGTAGAAATGCCGTTGAATATGGATGTCCGCTTCCGCTTGGTAAAAAGATGGCGACCGTCCACCCTTGTCTTTATTATTAAGTAGAAGAAACGGATTATTTCTTTTCGGAAAAGACTGGAATTTTTAAAAATTCCATTTGAAATATATATAGTTTTGCAACCAGGTCCCTATAGATGTGTTCGCTACGGCCTTCTACAAAGGTGTGGTGATTTATTGAAGGTTGAGTTCACACGGAAAAAGCGTGCAGTTTAACAATTATAATAAAATGGACTGTGCCGAATAAAGAAAATATAAGGTGTACACGACGGACTTTCCTTACTACGGTTACGAAGTTATCTGTGTTTAAAGGCCCACAAAAATAATAGAGATTTATTTCCAAAAAAGAACATAAATCTTCTTAATCATATAAAATATATGTGTTTTAGATGCATGTCATTTACATTACTTCTCTGATGGACTGTCTGAGGAAGCCATTTTTTTGTTTTCAATCATATAAAATATAAGTGTTTTAGATGCATGTCATTTACATTACTTCTCTGATGGACTGTCTGAGACAACCATTTTTTGCTTTAATCATATAAAATATATGTGTTTTAGATGCATGTCATTTACATTACTTCTCTGATGAACTGTTCGAGGCAGTCATCCTATATAAGATATATTTTGCGAATGTTGTACACCATCCAATAGTCTGGCACTGCCTAATATGTGCGGCGTCAACAGGAGCATTTGTCCTGTTTCCCTTCTGGTGGGTTGTTTGCGCCTAGATATGGAAAAATGTTAAATCTAGGTCAAAATATATTTTATTTTACTTTTGATTTAATAGTTTGGCAATGTTTGTGAAATAGTTTGGCAAAAATAAACATTGCCCATTTTCAACTCTATACATAGTTCAGTTGTCATTTTTCTCATACAGAGTTACGCAGGGTCAGTCTTGAACACACTTACATAAATGCATTTTATTGTAAAAAAAATATTTTATGTGTGTGATACATCGTAAGATTTAGTGGTGTGAACACCATGCTATCCTTTCTGGTATTAAAATCATAGTTCGATACTATCGTTTTTTTTATGTCAAGATCATTGCAGCACAGTACCTTACACCGAACCGCAAAAGGGACAACTATGTTAACCCATTGCTAGTGAGCTGACAAAAACGTTTGTGCTGAGAAAAATGTAGTGTCCGTAATCTGAAACCGAAACGTTTCTCAAAATGGAGATTAAAAAAAAAAGTGCACTTTCTTTTGCAACTGAGCATATGAGGAAGAACATATTGTGTCACGGGCTGTTATCGTAAAGTCAGTAGGAAGTGAGCACATTTCAGACGGTATTGACAAGGGTCAAAGGCTTTTGGAAGTCTCGTCGCTAGACATGTAGCTGGTAAATATGCGTAAGATGCATAGCTTTATGGCTATATTCAGAGTCGTCACTCGAACTCCACCTCGACTCATACTCGGGAAAGGCTTCCTTAAGGGATGCTCAAGGACGCCTCAAGTAAGGTGAACTCGAGTGATTAATTGGTATTCATAGTCAAAAGTCATCCTTGACTTTCTCGAGGAAGGTTTGAGGCGCTAAATACCCGTAACAAATCTTTTAACAATTGATTCATACATAAATATTGAATACACATTGCAAAAGAAAAAAATACAGTTTAAAGAATTGTATAATCTGATACGATTCCGTTTCCAGCATCTTCAAGAAGAAAAACATAAAATTCAGAGATTTTCAAATTGGATCAGCGATCATGGTGAATGGATGGATTTTAACAGAAATAATGGGGAGGTTACTTAAAATATATTCTAATTTATACTTAACAAAAAATAAAGAATAGCTTTTTTTAAAGTTGATTTTCGTTTACGTTACAATATGATCTGATTTGAAAATAACAATGTTCTTGGTTGTTACCTCCTCAGTCATCACACTATACATTTATATAAAAGTATGAGAAAGCATAAATTGAATGTGTCGTTCTACTGACGCCATTTTCAAGATCACTGTTTTACGTATGGACTCTTGCTAAAGCTAGGCATTGGTGCTTTATAAAAAATATCAATGCATATTGATTGTTTTAAAACAAATATTAAAAAAATAAGTTGGCTTATCTTATAAGATCAGTGCCTGGCCCTACCAGAAAAGCATTTGTTTCATTGCAACTGTCTCACAGTATATTATTTACTTATTCAAGGTTTTGTCTGTCAAGACATTTAAATTATATGTAATTGACCCTTTGATTTTTTGTTGATTGTATTTTAGCTCGATTACGCAACAAATTCTCTTAACTTATAGTAATCGCCTCGAAACACCATACTTGGCCGAACCAATCACTTGTCAGAGAGAGATAGAGTTTTCATATCTGGTACACAGTTGTAGCTGGATAAACTGAGACACCTGTGGCATAAAAGGTTTTGGTCTAGGACATTTGTCAAGTGGCCTAACTGGAAATTGAACCTGGAACCTTTAAGTTGCGAATAGAATGTCGTAATCTCTGCACCAGTGAGGCCCACAGAGAGAGAGAGAGAGAGAGAGAGAGAGAGAGAGAGAGAGAGAGAGAGAGCGAATTTATGTGTCTCTGGGGTTGGGGGTGAGTTTGGTGCGATGCGGCAAAAACATTTAATACCGTGCAGTGAATCCCTGTACTAATATGTACAATTTAACAAGATGTAACTTTGAAACCAGAGAAATAAAACAGAGGGATATAATTATACTGTTGTATCCTGATCGTGCAAGTTTTATTTCATGTTAAAATATAATATCCTGGTCTGACTCGGCGGGGACGGGGAGAACCAACCCGACCCCCATTCCTACGCCTATTTTTTATCTTGTCCATTTATTGATTGCGTCGAGTGTACTTCACAATCCCCTTGGTCGAAATCCCCTTGGTCCAAAAAATGGCATAGTAGTCATAATCCCCTCAATAGATTTTAAAAGTGAAAAGGCATATATTGAATGAAAAATCTTTACTAAATGTTTTATTTGTCTCTAGTTTTACCTTACTATAGCGAATGATTGAAAAAAAGACATTGAAATTACAATGTAAAATTCATTTAGGGGATTATGACCACTATGCCATTTTGGGACCAAGGGGATTTTAAGTGTCTCCCGATTGCGTCTCCTGGCACCACAACTGTCCAACTTTCTAGGGCAATATAGTCTGCGCAATTTATCTAGGGTGAGTTTTTGGTCATAAAATGTTATTGCCTACTGAGTTTTATTTCGTTTTTTAAGTACTAGTATAACATTTTAAGAAGAATTCCACATCATCAAAATCATCTAAGGGGTTGCCTCTGTCCCTTAAAGCTATCCATGGCATACGGACCTATACAACTTCATTAATTTCCTGCAATTCGACCATTTCTCACTGGAGTCATATTCAAAATGACACCTTGAGTGCAGCTCGAGGAAGCGCTTTCGCTCCTCGAAATATCTGTCCTTACTCGAGGTTACTCGACCCTTCCTTACGTTTATGAATACCGATCGCTCCTCATTGGAGGAAATGCATCGACCGTTAGCCGATTAAAGGTAATTATCTGTTCGAGTTTGAGTCGAGGAACGTTTCTGAATATAGCCATAAGAATTTAATTTGTAAACGTTGGACTAAATTTCGTTTAATTCGAATTCGGTACTATCTTTGCATCAAAAATATTGAAAAATACATGGTTTGGTTATTGGCCAAAGCTATACAATGTCGAAGAGAGGCTAATAATATTTTCCCTTTTAAAGCGTGTTCTTCTGTCATTCTATTCAAGGACATTTGTTTAGACAGCGTAACACCAACATATGCAAAATTATTTACTACCTCGATTTGATTGTTATCATAACTTATGATTTTGATTCCACCTTTCATTATGTGATATTCTACCACCCTTTTTAAAAAACATTAATTTAGTTTTGTCTATATTAACTTTTAAACCTGTTTTGTCGCAATAATCTTTGAGGATATTTAGTTGTCTCTTTAGACCTATTACTGTTTCCTTTATGTTGGCTAAATCGCTTCCAAAAAGTATGATAAAATCTCAGTCTACTCAAAAACTACATCTTAACAGTGATAAAATAATGATTACATTAGTCAGGAAGGTGACTATATCGGGCCTGGCATTATGTGCAGAGCTCAATACTTCCTTGCACTAGTCAAAATAATTTGACGTCTTGGGCCTATTCTGAGATGTTTTCGTATTTTAAAGTTATAATATTGGAGGAGATATTGATCCGTGCAGAAATTAAGACACGTTCCATTTACTCAACTTTTCCTTACAACAATAAGTATATTTGCAGGTTTACTGTTCAAATGGAGTGTACGTCATGAGACGTCATTTTACGTCAGCGGCAGTGTTATGATAGGGAGCTGCTTGCTGATGTTATCTGTGATAAGGACGTGGACGTCCCCTGTGGGGGGGGGGGGGGGGGGGGGGGGGGGTTGTTTTGTGGGATATAAGAAGGGATCTTTGTCGTGATAAATGAATAGGGATAGCGCAACACTTTCCATTCATTTTAGACTGATGTGTCGCAGTTATGTTTTGGGATTTGTTTTCCATTTTTTAAAAATTCGACAGGATGAAACTGAATAAAATGAAATGGGACATTTCAGAAGAAAACTGGTTCATTCTTCAGCCTGGTACATAAGGAAAGTTCTTCGATTTCATTTCAGTTGATTGTGTAGCACCGAAATTTTATCTATTTTATAAAAATGAACTTAATAAAAGTAGGCCTATGTTGAAATTAGAGACGATTATAAAATCGTTTTAATATGCCTCTCTTGAAAACTTGACCATGTGAGATTTCTGACCTGATGATACGGTTTAAACCAAGTGTGACCCACATAAAGGTTGAGCAAGAGACTATCGAGACATACCGTCTAACTTAGTACAAGGGTATTTTTAGACGTTGTGACATTTCAATGATATTGCAATAATAGGAAAAGCTTTCTGGCACCTGTTTTTCATTAAAAAACGACATGAATACGAAAGAAAAGCATAATGTCAACATTGTATCAGACTGAATAGAGAACATGGTTCTATCATTATCCTGTCAGTAAATTTATTTTACTATATCAGTAAAGTCAAAGATGTCCAGGGAACTAAAGAGTCATGAACCAAATATCATAAGAAACTCACAATTTATATGGCTTATATAAAACCAGATCTGGATTTGTGAACAGTAATGAAACGTCAAACATTTTTTAGGTATTTAATTGTGTGATGATACAATGTGGAGATAGACATTTACAAGAAAAACTGTGATACAAAGTATCACAGCGGGCCAACAAACAAAAATCCCATGTAAATATTTTGAAAATTGGTGATAATTGATATTAAGGCATGGCCCCAAAAGAACTCGAGGGACCAATTCTGGTTGAACAAGCAAAACCTGACACGACACCACATCTACTGACTGACCTGTAGTATCGAAACTTTACTGTTATCAAATATTATTTATACAGTATGTCCAGGAATGCTCTATAGACCGTTCCTGGTATGTCTCAATTTTTCATTACCATTATCCTTATTAATTTGACATGAATGAAGATTTTTATGATTATTTGCCGTAAAATATTCTTAAAAAATTAAAAATGAATATTAAAACAGCAGAAAAAAGTTTTAAAAAAAAATGGGTGTTGATGGGATTCGAACTCGTGGTTTCTAAAAGTATACGTACACAAAAGTGTTAGAGCTATCGGCTTTATCCATTACACCACGGAGGAATATTTATTACAAATGGGAAAAAATTAGATATGACAATACCATATATGTCTAAAAGACCATAAAAGAATATTCAGTCAACTCGTTTCGTTTCTATAATGTCAAAGGTTGTGTCACGGACC
Organism: Saxidomus purpurata; assembly: GCA_022818135.1. Classification (NCBI taxonomy): domain Eukaryota; kingdom Metazoa; phylum Mollusca; class Bivalvia; order Venerida; family Veneridae; genus Saxidomus; species Saxidomus purpurata. Next base: position 13,498,697 of record JAFMSR010000007.1, read on the forward strand.
TATATACACATGGATTGGCAACTGTCGTATCTTCGATACAAGTTCAACCTTTTTATCGCGTATGGCGAGATTTTATGCGAGATTTTAGCATCGATGGACAATATCCGAGGTTTGCCGAATTCGGAAACTCCCAGCGTCCACCTGTCCTCCATCTTGAAAAATAATCAAATTTAATCGTGTCTTCTTCAATATTTATGGCTCAATAGTTTTGTTTTTTTCTTTAAGTAACATCAGTCTCATTCCAACCTATATCTTTTTTTCGTAATGCGTACAGTAAGTTTTATCGATTTTGTATGTTGAAAATTTTGTCAGCGTGATGTAGAATGAAGCTTCTCGCCGTCCTCCATCTTGGAAAGTATCAGGGAAATACGTAAACAATAAATCAAATTGAATCGTGTCTACTTCAATATGTATTGCTCAATAGTTTGTATTTTTCTTTGTTTATGCAACTTTTGTCTTATTCCAAGCTAATCTTTTTTCGTAAGGCGTAACTGTTATCGATTTTGTTTGTTGAAAATATTGTCAAGTCTGGCGGCACCTGCCGAATATCACAAATCGGAAAATTTCCGAAAATTCCCGAAAAACACCGAGCGCGCGCAAAGCATGATGGGTAACATTTACTACGATATCGCATTATCGATTTTCGGAAGTTGCCAATCCATGTGTTTATAGGTCCGTGGTTGTGTTAGTGGAAAAAGCAATCACATATCCATTTTTCTAGGTGTAGATTGCGACTGAAACGTGAAAAGCGCTCTTTTCTTTTTTACCAGCGTATATTAGATTGCGTCCTCTATGAAACGAACGACAGCTCAATTACAAACGACAACTCTTGCTTTTCCAAAAAAATTGATTGTGTCTACAGTTTTCATCTCAGAAGTACCTCAATTTTATAATGAAGAGAGACGCATATGTTCGATCTAGTGCTTAAGTCTCCATGCATCTTTTACTCACCACGTATTAAATATAGCGGGCCGCTGCTGCGGCCCGCAATAACACCATGAACACTGACAGTATAATATGTTATAGGATATGAAACGAGGTGTTATGCGCATATAAATGAATACATTTTATGTACTGGGGCAATATAAAGGGAAGGTCTGTGGAAAAATCTCGGCTTTCCGTACATAAAATGTATTCTGTTATATGCCCATAATACCGAGTTTTCTATCCTGTAACTGTTTTATCGCATGGTGAAAATAAAATAAAAATTACATTAAGACAGGGTCCGTATATTGTAATATACGGACCCTGATTAAGACAATTTTTAAACTTCTTTTTCCTTTTCAATATTAAATCATCCCATCTGAACCCCAATCCAGCAAATTTGCACTATTTACACCAGATCTGTCAACACCTTGAAATTAAATTCAGAACTGAAATTAATTGTGTTGACATTTAGTAAAGGTTACATTTTGATTGAATAATTGATCTTTTTTTCTGCTTGACATCAGTTTTGCTCATATTTTGGCGGGTGCACATTATGGATGTCTTTAATGTATTACATGATCAAGATGTACTTATAAATCACAGTAGGCCTATATTTAGACTTTGTAGACAAAATGAGGAAACAAAGGAAGACTTGCTCTTAGCTCAAATATTAGATTAATTAGAAGAAAAAAAGATGACTTAAGGAGAAGTGAAGCTACTAACGAAATTGGTTTGTCAGCTTTTGGTGATATAAGACTTGTGTGGCGGCCGTAAAAAGTCTCCCCGTACATTCAATCAATGTTGTTATATTTTCATCCTTCAGGGATTGTTATTCGTTCTAAACCCTCGGCCTCTGTCAAGATGAGGAGTACACTGACCGTTCCAAGGCGGTGCCCCACTGTGTTCCGTTAATTGTTCGTTTTGTCCTCGTGTGTTTGCTTTGTATGCTTGTGTGTGTTGGTAGTGTATGTTTGTGTGTGTACATGATTGTGTGTGTGTGTGTGTTGTGTGTGTGTGTGTGCGTGTGTGTGTGTGTTGGTGGTGTGCACTTCTGGGTGCTGTGGGGCTCGTTTTGGGGGGCTGCGTTTTGGTACGTGGCATTCCCTGTTTGATATTATTTTTGTTCTTTTTATCTTTATTTAAATGATGCGATTATTTTGTTTTGTTTTCGTATTAAATTCTGTAAAGCAAAGGTTTTATGCTCTTGTTTCACAAGTTCGGAAAGCTGCATCTAGACCACTTATACATTTTGTCAACACCTCTTTAAGACTGCTTCAATCTGGGACAGACATTAACAGGTTTTGATTAGAAGTGACAGAGAGCAATTATGCTGTTTCGTCAAGTACAAATTTAATTTGCTTTCTATATTTCAAATTCCTACAAGATTAACTGTTTGTTTACAAAAATGAAACATAATTTTCTTAAATTTATATTTTAAAACTTTGGAGGTATTTAGCACAATGTCTCAAGGTTTAAATAGACACATCTGCTATTTGTTTTTAATTGCTTCTTGTATTGTCACCCTTGTATTCAGGGTTTGGAGGCTGTCGTGTGCACTGAATTTTGGAAGACTGCCAGCGATAAGCTGTATATCAGGCATACTTTTTCGGTGATACTTTTTTTTAAAAACAAAACTGTTACCAGTGTATAACGGGACAGAAAGATCAAAGAAATGCCTCCACACCATGCGATAACATTTAACTTTGGTTACTCATTGAAGTTATTTAAATAATGTGCAGGGTTATGATAGCAACCAAGACACAAATTAGTATTCAGCAAGTGTAACTTGACCTAATTTCCACTCAAGATTACTTTAATAAAGGATGTATAACCGCTGTTCTAGATATGTTGTAGTTTTAATTGAGTTGTCTAGCATTACATATAATGGTTGACTTATAATTTTCAATCATTAAACATTACTTATATAGTACTGGCTTGTTATTCTTGTATTACTGATGGATTTATTTTCTAATACAAACAATAGTACAAAGTTTATTTGCAACTTTCGTTAAACAGAATGCGGCAACTGCAATGGATAGTGTTCCGCCATATGTTGACAGCTCCTGGAGTATCGTCGTGGGAATATCCTCATTTGTAGCTCAGGTAATATCTTCGTATTCTTTGTGGTGTCTCTTACCTTGTTCATTCGTATTTATTCACCTGTTTATTTATCGATCCCTGTAACCAGTGAAAGATTCCTATATTGTATATCACCCCGGGTATTCGACTACTTCGAACGCAGATGGGTACTACTGACGACAGATGTATTTACATGAATGTAAGCTGGAAAATACATAATATCTTCTCTTTTTTTATTCATTTTCACAATGTTTTCCTTCAATATGAGTTTCAATATATTTGTACTAGGCAATGCTCAATTGTTTAGCTGAAAAATGATCGACGTGTTGTTACGATTGCGGAAATCAGACCAGAAATTGGAATTGTTCGGATTTTTAACAGAATTTTAAAAAATCTAATAATCGAAAGAGTCCAGACCTGCATAAATCGTAAAGCTACACATTTTCTGTAGCAGAAAATCTTATTTTCGTTTCGCTATGACTGATACAGCAGCTGCAAATGACACATAAACAAGTATGGGGTTCTTTTTGATGGTACTTAAACTGGCAACAATCGCTGCCACGGCAGCGAGTATTTGGGGAGTGGCTATTGTTAAACTCTCTCAACTATGTACCTGTCAGTTAAACTCAGTGTTCTACATTAACATGCAATGGAGAAAATGTAAACAAACAGCTGATCACAACAGCAAGCAGACGATTTTAGCTCTTGAGCTGACCTGGGGCTTCTTTACGTTTTTTTTATAGCACTTTGGAATCAGATAAAAATTTATCCACCTCTTGAATCATTTCTTCTCACTTTCTTTTTATCCCATGACTTTCATTATATTGTCCCTTTTTAGAAAATTTAAAGATAAATACTACATTTCACACCTAACTCACAGAACAAGGCCTGATTTTGTGTAATTTCCTACAATATAAATACATTGTGGTAAAATGAATATGTCAGCACCCAATTAAGATAGAGTCACAAAATTAATTGGTAATTAAATGCCATCGGCATGCAGGTCTGGTTTGTGTACTTTTGAATTCCAGACATGAAACTGATACATGTGTCAGAAAAAGGAGGGAAATTATCACAGCAGTTCAAAACACAATACAATGTATATGCATGTAGTTGATGAAGAATAAAGTTTATATTTAAAGCATTGCAGAAACAGACATGTATTGTTTATATCAAAAGAGAATAAAAGGAGCTATTTGTGTTAGTTTTAATGTTCTTGACACGGATTTGAAAATTCATAGCGATGATAACACAGGATGATGTAAAGTATAGACCATCAAGAAAAAATAAAATGGAGAAATTACTAAAATCAAAAGTAAAATCAATCTAAAAGGCTCATTCTTGGATAATAATGGATCATAATTAAGGGGGGTCACTGCTTAAATTCAAAATAACAAGAAATTTTATTGACCGTGTTTTTTATGGAGACTAACATATTGCTAGTGAATTTCTGGAAAAATAATGATAGGTCAATGACTTAACTTTTTCGCAATATTAATCTTTAGTGATACACCATCAGAAAAGGTGCCTGCAGAATTAGCTAGAATTTTCGTATTGTAAACGATTATGTATGTGGTGTATGTTCAGAATGGGCATCAATTTTTAATCTTTTCTAATGTAGTATGTCATACTTTAGGATGAAAAATTAGAGATAGTGGTATTTCTATCATCATCTGAATAAATATTACGCTCCTTATTATTACCCCACCCACTTTACTAAAATTCATTTTTTCAAATTTTGATAAATGAATATTTCATGATAAAGAAATATCAAGTTTTTTCAGATATTTTGCCTACAGTTTGATTAAAACATTTGTCATAGAATGCAAAAATGAAAAATGGGGGTTAATGGAAAGAAATTCAATAAAGACTGACAAAAAAATGTGTTTTTTAGATTTCGACGAGCTTTCAGATATGACGGCATAGGTCTGTAACAAAGAACTGTAAAAGGAACTAATTAATAATGAATTTTTATATCCTAACAATTCTTCTTGTAATACAGTTTGAAATAAGTAAATATCTTAAATGGTTTTTGAGAAATGACTATTTTTGTACCCCTACCCCAATTTTGGCATATAACAAAATTTGTCAATTTAGTCACAAAATGTGAGGTCAAAATATTTTTTCTCAAAAATGTTCAATTTTTTTACACTTAAATATTCTTATTGTGCCTAAGTTTACTACTACACAATAGTTTTTTTCCAGTCAACTCATCATTTTTGAAATAAAACAAATGTAAATTTCCGGAAGTGCAAAAATCCAAAACCTCATCACTGACCCCCCCCCCCCCCCACCCCCCTTAATTCGAACAGTCGGGCTAAAAAAATGTAATTACAAATGTATATAAAATTTTACATTTAATATTTTTGCGTTAAATGAACATGTTTGTTCCCTAGGCGTAAAGCCAACTTTCAAGGAAATGTAAAAAAAAAAAATTTTTGTTGCTATGGTAACATTTTATATCTTTTTTTAAATGTTTTTATGTATCAATAGGTTAATATCACAAGGTATACCGAAGGAAATTAAAGTGCTGTAATATATTGTTATATTGATGGGTCCCTAGTATTATGGAGGTTCTCGGTGAGGACCGTGTATAGGGTTAGGGTTAGGGTTTATTTTTTCATAAGTCATAAGTAATAAGTAATAGGTCAAAAGTCATAAGTCATAAGTAATAAGTCTAAAGTAATAAGTCATAAGTAATAAGTAGTAAGTCAAAAGTCATAATTAAAAAGCGTGTTAAAACATGTTTTATTTTGTTACTATTTATAGAAATGATGTAATTTATATATATATATATAATTGCTTTTATTAAAATCTTTTAAAGGTCCCATTGATTGAAAATTTCACCTGTTAATATTTTGTAAGCCATTTGTTAATTAAGTGCACTAAACCCAGTTGGGCGGAAATTTTCGACAAGAAACGTGTTTATTGGGACATAAATCACCAATACAAATTGGCCGGTATTTCACCGAAACGCAAATATTACGATCCTCGGCGACTTCCGTAAAATATCGGAAAAGTTTCCGTGTGACGTCACTTGCAGGACTCGACAAAGATCCGTTACATTGATTATAGTAAACGAGCACACAAAATTCCGTGTAAAAACACGATGAACTCTCTATTTATATTATTTTTGTAAATGGGAGGTGCCTGGTGTGTTCTGGGTGGATGCAGCAACAAATGGAGTGAGAGAATAAGCCTACACCAGTAACCTTGGGACTCTAATATTAAAAAGTCAGTGACTAAGACAATTAATAGGGACAAACCGCAATCGAATGAAGTTTGGGCCCTGGAAAGTCATTCTTATAAAACACCCCGGCGCGACTATCAAGCATACATAATACGAATTATATATGTTTTTTATGGTCGGCCCGGGGTGTTTTATAAAAATAACTTTTCGGGTCCGAACTTCATGTGACTGTATGACGAACGTTTCAAAATTCTAGAGTAGCAACTGTGTGAAACGGCCCAAGCGTTGAAAGTCATGCACGACATAAAGACAGAAAATGTATTTATAATTCGACCTTTGTAGAGTGATCTCGATCTATTCAATTTAAGTATTTCCTTATGGAATAAGTTTCTTATAACAAGATTTAGACTTTGTTTGTTACAAACTTTTCCAATCTAGAACTTCACTTCTATAACTTAAATCATGTCAAATTACATCATATACGAGGATGTTAGGTTGAAACTTTTGTTACAAAATGTATTTTATTACAGAATATTATGATAATATTTAAGACACGTGTTTTTAAGATCTAGTCTTTATAACAAAAGCTGGCATTTATATTTAAAATCATTAAAAAATAATGTAGAACAAAGACCGTATATAGAATATAACAGTTACTCTACTAGAAGTTTAACTTACACGGTGCGGAACACTCCAGTAATCCATAAAAGTTTTAAATTCTTAAACAATATCTTGTTTTAACAACGTTGCCATGGTAGATCTAACCATTGAAGGAATTACAGTTAATCTAGCCCAAGGGCATAAGTCACAACAAAGGATGCGATATGATTTGTTGTTAACTGGCGCCCCCCTGCCAGCATTTTAACTGGTCACACATTATTGCATATTGCACACTGGTCAATTGCATTTGATAATTACATAACTATATACAACAACAAAAACAACAACAATATAGTTTATTAACTTGCAAAGTGCCCAATTAAAATTATGAAACCATTATATTTGTTTTCAAGTTTCAATCTTGAAAAACATAAATAGAGCTATATACAACTTGATAAAAAGCAATTCAGCAAAAGAAAGTTTCCAGCAACCCTATAAATGTTCAGAAAGTATATCTTTTTGGTTGCCGATGACACATTTTATGTACTCGAATGAAATATTTTTCTTATAGTGAAATTTGACACGTATTTAGGTAGATATTGCGATTTTAATTATAAAAGAGTTTTCAAATAGATTTGGTCTTGAATTCAATTAGAGACCTCTCTAAATCTATTTGAGCGCGGTGAAATTCAATTTTAGATGTCTTGAATTCATACCAAATTTACATATACTCAATTATTTGAAGAGGTCTTCAAATATTTGGAGAGCTCTGTAAAATATTTGGAGAGGTCTATAAATCAATTTGGAGATATCTCTTATTGAAATTGAGACCTCTAATATTATTTGAAGAGCTCTCCAAATATTTAAAGACCTCTTCAAATATTTGAGTATATGTAGATTTGGCGTTACATCTCTACTCTCTGAAGATGCCTAATAAGATGAAATTATCGCTTTCGTTGTTGTTAGAGTACCTGTTATCGGACACGATTGTACTGCAAGTGACGTCACTCCAGGCTAGCGATTCCGAACTGCGGCTCGTAGGTTTCCGGAAATATTATCGTCACTTTCCGTACAGGTGTGTTTTTTGAGAACTTTATGGACTTACAGACAGGTAACCACTCAGTATTTTTCGTTAAAAATTGTCAAATTTGCATTTGCTGACGAATAATATTCAAATGATAAAAAGAAAATTTTTCAATCAATGGGACATAAAAATTATATTTGATGGAGTGTGGCCGTGGTTATATTGTTCTAATAAAAATGCCAAAGAGGCAATACAGCAGTGCTTTTGGGAATGATCGCAGCGAAGCGAAAAGGCGACGGTATATACCTCGTAGGAGGTATTACAAGAGGAAGAATTATTACAAGAAGATAAACTATTATCGAAAACGTAATAAGGGTTATCAAAAGTCAAAAGTCATAACTTAAAAGTCAAAAACACCCGTAAGTCGAAACTCAAAGTGGCCCTCCACGGCTTCCATAGGAGACTTAGAAATACCATTATCTATGGAAGCCTTGGAGGGCCACTTTTGAGTTTCGACTTACGGGTGTTTTTGACTTTTAAGTTATGACTTTTGACTTATGACTTATTACTTTTGACATATGAATCGCGTTGTTTTCGATAATAGTTTCTCTTCTTGTAATAATTCTTTCTCTTATAATACCTCCTACGAGGTATATAAGTTAATATAACGTCGCCTTTTCGCTTCGCTGCGATCGTTCCCAAAAGCACTGCTGTATTGCCTCTTTGGCATTTTTATAAGAACAATATAAACACGACCACACTCAATAAAATACAATTTCTTTTTAAAAGATTTTAATAAAATCAATTATATATATATATATATATATATATATATATATATATATATAATACATCATTTCTATCAATAGTAACAAAATAAACATGTTTTAACACGCTTTTTGTTTTGATTTTTGACTTTTAACTTATTACTTATGGGTTATGACTTATTACTTTTGACTTATGACTCATGACTTTTGACTTTGACTTTGACTTATGACTTATGAAAAAATAAACCCTAACCCTAACCCTATACACGGTCCTCACTGCGGACCTCCAGCGGCAGGTTCAGGTAATACTAGGAACCTGCTACCGAGGACCCATCAATATAACAATATACTTATACATATTACAGCACTTTAATTTCCTTCGGTATACCTTGTGATATTAACCTATAGATACATAAAAACATATTTTTTTTAATGTTACCATAGCAACAAAAATTTCAAAATTTTATTTTTTTTTCAGTTCCTTGATAGTTGGCTTTACGCCTGCCCCCCGCTTAAAGAAAGAGGAAACCTGCGTCGCCGCTCACTGCGGAGGCTGGCGAGCCGTAACTGCTCATTGATACTAAAATAAATGACAAAGACAAAAGTAGAAAATAGAAAATTTATTTACAGCAAACAAGTTTGCAGTACTACGCACAGACATAATTTTACTTATTGTTTCTACACCTGGATTGAAGAAACAAAATTTTACACCATTATGACTCTTTGGAAACTTTGCCAACTCTGTATCTGTCATAAGTCAAAAGTCGAAAGTCATAAGCCAAAAGTAAAAAAACACCCATAAGTCGAAACTCAAAAGTGGCCCTCCAAGGCTTCCATACTTTAAACTAGAGATTATCTTTCACGAAAAAAACATGTCTCCTATTATTCAGCATTATTCAGTAGAGTTGAAAATGCATACCACTAAACTGTAACAATCCGATGATATACACAAGTTCAGGCTTCGCACCAATCACGTCTGTGTAGTTTTCTGACCAGTGATATAGGATTAGTAGCACAAGCATATTAGAATATGAGACATTAAAAGACCTAGTTCTGCAAAATTCATTGAACTGTAACATGCTGACGAAATCTACAACTACGCTTGACAATGATCACTCATGTGACTTTTGGTAAAATTCAACTCCAGCGTTTAGGAGAATTATTATAGACACTATGAATATGACATATCAGGGTTGCAACTTCCCTGGAAATCAATGAATCGGAACATGCCGACGACAATTGTGCTCTAATAGGTTTGGTGGAAATCTGGCCAATGGTAGAGGAAGAATAGCAAAAACATCATTAAATTTGAAGAATCAATGGCCATACAATGTAAATCCCCTGAAAATCCCTGAACCGGATGTGCCGGCGATATGCATAACTAAGCTTGGCACTGCTCAATTATCTTAGGTTAAGTGGAAATCTGCTGAATGTTTTTGGAGAATTAGCCATAAAATCATAAAATTATATGTATCAAGGGCGGTTATTCCACTGAAAATCATTGAACCGGAACATACCGATAATATGCACAACTACGCTTATGTGAAGTTTGGTGTAAATCCACCACGTGGTGTCAGAGGAGCTGCTTGGACATACTAATGACAAAAACAGTGACAGGCATGTATCACTAATAAATATGTCTCTCACGGAGGTGGGATACATAATTATTATCAGTATATACATGCTAGATCCTTCTACATAGACTAAACAACTGCCATACTGAATGTAATAAGTTTAAAACCAATATTTATCCTGATTGGAAAACTCCTGATTTACGCTTACTATTTGTTACACATTTGCCGTTATACGTATCCTCATTTCATAATAATCTGCGTTCGTACGTATCTCATTCGGTCGTCAGACGTATCCGTTTATCTTCACCCGCCTCTATCAAAACGATACCATTAATTCTAGGGCTGTTTGTATTGATACCTTATACATTTTTTGTATACGTGTCTAAGGTCATCGATATATATTTTATTATAGGCAAATAAATGTCATATTTGGCAACATTACTGTAGTTTTTTTTTTTCAACATATTAGGGAAATTCTTTAATTAAAAGGCGTCAGTTTATCATAAAACTTCACACATGCTTAGTTTAAACATATTACTACCTTTATCAAGCAAAAGGTCGGACCTAAAAAAAGAAATAATAAAAATATCGGGGTTATTCCAGCGTACCTGTCATGACGTGCATGTATATACATCTGTCGTCAGTAGTACCCATCTGCGTTCGAAGAAGTCGAATACCCGGGGTGTATATGTAACCTCGTTTATTCATGCAGACTATGAAATGTTAGTAATAAAGAGATTTGATTTGAAGATATATCACTACATCTATCAATTAATCATGATTTGTATGTGGTTACTTAATACACCATTGAAAGTCATTAAAGAAACTTTCTATAACTGGGGCAAACTAAATAACTTCTGAAGCGTAAATAATAGAATATGTGCCTAAATGTTGATTATTTGTGCTAAAATAAAGCATTTTTCATAATGTTCTTTTAAAATTGTATTTATTTAACATCTAACGTTCATTGAACACAACATTTATGTTTCGGGAACACAATCTGCTAAATGTAGGGAGTGACCCTTTCAATAAACATTGTTTTATCAGTACCGACTGATTTAAACATAACCCCCGTATGGAATTGGTGCCTAGTTCTCAACTGAAAAACATTCCTTATACACGAGTCTAATTGTCTTTAGTCTTTCTATCCATTATACACTTTACAGCGTTTTGCATTGACCGGTAATAGTGATGACGATTATACGTACAAATCTCCTCAAACATTGGGCCTTTCTGGCGCACATCGTTTCTTCGCTGCGCTGCACAATCGTTGGTACAAATATTATGATATTTCTCATGAGTATGGCATAACATTGTACTTAGGAAATAAATTTTACTTTTGAGTGATATACCGGTTAGTATATCACTGTGTGGAGTTTAGGTGCGTAGTAATCTAATCACGAAGGGCGAAGTAATTAATTACGAAGCATCTAAACGACAAACAGTAATATACTAACCGGTATATCACTTTTCCATTCTAACACATTAATTAAAACAACATCAAAAATATGTTCGAATGGGTACTTTTTACTGCACTAACATGAACTCGCTGCTTTGAACTCGTAACACTCCGTGCATTCCCTGCAATCCGTGGAATTTGGACTGTTCTTTTTTAGTCCTCCATAAAACACTTTTCGTATTACTTTGTTGTTGCTGATATTACAGGCGTAACCAGAAATATAGTAAATTTTATAACGACATGACTTTATTCATAACAATGCCAATCCAAGGGTATCAACGCAGTGTGAAAATTACGCGGGAGAGAATTTAAGCAGTCAAAAACTTTGTAAGGTATATCACGCTCAAATCCTTTGTGTATATAGGAGAAATGTTCAAGAGTGTTAGAATGTTTATTTCAGGCTATACTTGGCGGCTATGTTTACACAGCCGGAATTTTCTATACAATATTTAAAGAACAATTTCCACACACAAATGATGTTGTTATCTCATGGATGTGCAATCTACCACTAACGCTCTGGTTTCTAACAGGTAAACTTGCATACTACATGTATGTTAAATATGTTTTATTTCAATTCGAATACATGACAAACATGATAAATGTCTGAAGCGAACCGGTCCTTGTTTTCCTGTGCAACTCTTATCATATTTCACAACAAAGAATGACACATTCTATGACTTAAATTATTTAATGTTTCGTGGGTGTTTCGTTTCCTTTGTCAGCAAGGAGACTGTTTAATTCGTCTCTGGTCAGCACAGCAATGCCTGATTTCTAAATGAATCGATGCAGCTGATTTTATTGAAGAGTGATGTGATAGTTACTGGAATTTCACCCAAATATTGAATGACTGATCAAATGTTTGAAGGATATTGTTCATTTCTTTAATATAATAGGTCTGTATGGTTTCAGGTCCTGTGGGGAGTATACTAACGAATAAGTTTGGATGCCGGGCATGCGCAATAATAGGTGGCCTTTGCTCTTCCTTGGGTTTGGCTTTGTGCTTCGTATCTACACATTTCTATATGGTGTTTATATTCTATGGCATCCTTGCAGGTTTGTTGTTCCAATTTAAAATGTCGACCTAATAGAACAAAATGTGTCGCTGAATGAATTTAATATGTAAATATCACAGATAAAACGATCTTTGTTTTTAATACATAAAAATGACTACACAAATGAAACATAATAAGTATATTCTTCGGAAAATTGGGGCCATTTCCTGGCCTCCATCCAATAAGTATTAAAAGTCCAAAAGTCTCAAATAAATTATGAAAATATATTCAAAAAGTACATTGTGCTTTTCTACTTGTCAAGTATTCATACACGCACGCATAGATCTGGGCCACAATAACATTATGTCTGTATTACAGGTGTTGGTAATGGTGTACATTACGTCGCTTTTGTCACAGTTGTGAACCGGTATTTTAAGAGGTACCGTCTTACAGCTAATATACTGACATCAATAGGTGCAACTACAGGAATGGCCGTTTATGCTGGAATTCTTCCATTTTTAACAGAAACGTTCGGATGGAGAGGGACGTTACTTGTTTTAGGCGGAGTTTCGTTTAATGTGTTGGTTCTTGCTTACACACTGTTTCCAACAGCACACTCATCGTCTTCCAAACACGCTCTAGGTTTCTGGTTGTTGAAAGATAAACGTTTTATGTTATTTGCCTCTCAATGTGTGTTATGCAACCTGTCAAGTTCAATGATGTTTCTTCATTTGCCAGCTTTATTGCTATCTTTTAATCTTAGCATGACAGTAATGTCCGTATCAATGACAGCGTACGCAATTGCAAATTGCGCCGGCAAAATAGTCCATAGTATTCTTGGTTATTTCTGGAAGCCAGATGCTTGTATAATATACACGTGTTCGCTGGTTATATGTGGAACTACAATGATACTATTCCCTCTATTTCAAAATCAAATATGGATAATTCTAATGGCGGTAATATTAGGAAGTACATATTGTGTCACGGGCGGTTACACGCCGGATGTTATTATAAAGTTAGTAGGAAGTGAACACATTTCAGACGGGCTTGGTTTTGGACAAGTGTCAAAGGCTTTTGGAAGCCTCGTCGCCGGACCTCTAGCTGGTAAATGTGCTATGTTGTTTTTCAACTGCTTGTATAATGGAAAGTTGCTTGTGAATGTAAACTTTTTATTCGCACTGAACTAATTTTTCAACGTTCTTACTTGAAGCGTTGTCCGTCCGGAGCCATAACTAAGGACGAAGTGCATAGAATATCATGAAACTTAAAATAAGTATACAACAGCATAATGCCGCGGCACACGTGCAGCGTGTGTTAAGATTGTCTTAGTATCTCTTCAGAGTATTATTGCCATTTAATTGTTTTTTCTTCTTATACATGTATATTCAATATAAAAACGTCTTAATCTACAATTCAGTTTCTCAGAAACCGGTTATCAAAATTATCATAATCTTAACGACCACTCTTTAATATCAAGTCCCTGCCAACATCCCATACCCGTGGGGGAATATATTCAATATAAAAACATTTAAGAAAATTATATCCGAGGCTCTCTAAATTTTATTGTAATTGGCTCAAATAATTTAGTGATAACTCTTTCTAATATCCATCCCTACGCCCCTGCCCCTCCCTCCGGGATAGGGATCGGGTATTTAGATATATTCTATTAATGTAAATGTGTCATACTTTGATTATGTTTAGAAGTAGTTATCAACGTTATAGTCTGTAACAACGAACAATTTATCAACTGATTGCTGATTTGTTGTAGCTTTGATTACAGATTGTATGCAGAAACTTAAGAATTCCTTCTGTCTGAAGCTTGTAGTACCGCTTTAATTTAATTTATGATTAAGTAATTTATGGCCGTAACTTGCAAACAATTTATCTCCTCGGAGATGAGGCCCAAGTGGGTTGGTGAAATTTCAAAAATGCCTTTTTTTCTGAAACTGTCAAACAAATACACTTCAGAGTCCAGTTGTTCTTTTTCAGTGATTTGCTTTATTCGGTGGTGGATATAAAATCACTGAATTTGTGTTTCTACGTTTGTAAACATTAAACTATATTTTGTGTAATTCAACTTTGACGCCAAACTGTAATGGTATTAAGCAGTGCAGTGTATTTCCTGGAACTAAAATGTGTTCCGTTTTGTTTGCCGCCCAATGTAGTGTGTAGTTACCCCGATACAGACATATTTTTTCAACTTACTCTTATAAGTAAAATTATGTACACTGACGTAGTGCTAATATTAGCCAAGGTGACTATATTGGATCTGACATTAATACTATATAAATAATGTGTGCAGAGAGCTCAGTAGCTGCACTAGTCAAAATAAGCTATTGAGCCTATTCAGAGATGTTCTCGAATTTTAAAGTTGCAAGTTTTCCTTACAATACTTCTATTTGCAGGTTTACTGTTCAGTTGGAGTGAACGTTACGAGACGTCATTTTACGTCAGTGGCAGTGTTATGATAGGGAGCTGCTTGCTAATGCTTCCTGTGATAAGGACGTTAAGGAGGCGGAGTCAGACACAACAAACAACTACAGTCATTATAATAACCTCTGATACAGCAGAAACTGAGGATAAAAGTCTGTGTTAATAATGCTTTAATTGTGACATATAAGAAGCCAAGTGCCCGAATCTTTGCCGTCATGAAATAATACGGATAGCGCACATGTAACATTTTCCATTCATTTTAGACTGAATAAAAGTGATTTCAATTGCGCTTTGTGGTTTGCTTTCCATTTTTAAAACAAGAATGATGGACCGATATCACTCACTTGCTACCTTTGCTATAACACAAGGGGTCACGATTCTGAAATAGTTCGTAGCCGCGAGTCTACAACACAATGCTAAGAAACATTCCAAATATCTATTCTCTGCCTGTCAGCCTTGTGGTTGTTCAAAGTTTTCCCTATATAAGCCTATATGACATCAAGTGACCCCCCACTGCCGGGGAGGGTTAATTTTGACCAGGGGGTCATGATTTGAGCAATCTTAGTAGAGGTCCACTAGGCATTTCTACTTGCCAAATATCTAATCTCTAGGCCTTGTAGTTCCAGAGAAAAAGTTTTTAAGTTTTCCTATATAAGCCTATGTAAAACCAAGTGACCTGGGCGGGGTCAATTTTGACCAGGGGGTCATAATTTGAACAATCTTGGTAGAGGTCCATTAGCCATATAGCAATACAGCAAAAATATCAGCAATATAGAACACACCAGGTCATAAATGATTCAAATATTGTTGTCATTCCTCGTCATTAAGCCAAGAAGTAGACCAATTTATATAATGGTGAAATGCAGGGATTTTTTTTCCTACTGAAAAGTTTATTTTATGGCTAAATGACAACAAACAATAGTCTTTTCATAGCTTTAATGGTCCCATTTACTAGTCAAACATTACATGCAAACCTTCAAAACTAGCTTTTGACACAAGAGTCTGTGCCGCGGGACACACTTCCTACTTTGGCCACGATGTGAACTAGAGACTTGTCATACCAGATGTGTTTGCTCTAGCACATTCATATTTTGCTTAAAGTATAAAACATTTATCTGACAAAAGTTTCAGATATGATAACCTCAAACACATGCTGGCTGCCACACTACTTAACATACAAGAAATGTTACAGTACATTCATTTACGTTGCGTCTGCTAAATTGAAATTTTACAACAGTCACATTGTCAGATTTCCAAAACTCTCATCCACCTAAAAGTTTCCTATGATGGATGTAGTTCTTAGTTCCAAGAGTCCATATTCTGTCATCGAAAAAATAAAGAAATGTGAGAATTTAGATGTAGTAGTGGAAGCCAGCCACCTGCAACAAGCTGTAACACAAGTGATCCTAAACTTGGGATAGTTTTGAGCTAGATGTACACGTTAGTTTGTTGCCAAAACTTCCACTTATGTTTGACCAATCAGGCAGCTTCTTGTTCTTAATTACCTGTAACTTTCCCTACAGTAGTTTATTCTTTATGACTTTAATAGCACTTGTAATAAAGAAAGGTGCAATTTTCGAACCATACCGTGTTGACAGCAGACATTTCGGCCTCAGTTGCAGTGACCAGTATACATCCTTCACACAACTGACTCATAGTCTACTATGTACACTATTGCCTGAACACTCTTTATTATTAATACATTGCACAGTTAAGACTTAACAACAGACAAGTTCATTGTAGAATTTTACACAGGTCAGGTTTGAATGTTTCAGAGAAGCCTTTTGCATGTCCTTTATATTCATTCTTTCTCGTATCTAGCACTCTGACATATGGCTTTTGCGGCAATTTTCCTTCCAGTTGAATTAGTTAGATCACAAATCTGTAGGATTTTGTCATTTCCAAACACCCCTGGTATACACCTGAGTATCTGACAAAGCTGAAAAGATAAAATTCCAAGCTTCAACCATTTAAAACTTACTGAAAACAGAAATGAACTTTTATAAACATTTTTTCACTACGGACAATAGATATACATGTTTAAATACAGATTTTGTTTCAGCTTCTTATACAAATTTGTCGATCCCTATGAAAGTTTTGCCTGACAATCTCAGGAAAAGGTTTCAGCACAAAACTTACTTATAAGTTGGGCCTTAAATGCACAAAATCTGCAAAATGTGTCAACTGATTGCATGAGACGGTGAAATAATAGACTAAAAGCAGAGAAAGTCACATACCATATTTGGAGGCATAAACTGTAGGATATATCTTGCATGTTGACCACATCTGATGGCTTCATCAATGAAACTGATGACAAAGCTGGTCTTGGGACTTACATTACCATCATGTACAATCGCATTCATCAACCGAAATAAATTCACTGAAAATATTAAACTGAATATAAGTTCAATGTACTTTGAAATCTGTAAAATAGAAACATGAGATAAATGTGTAATGCCAAATGTATCTATTCTGAGAAGTAGAACATGCTCATATTCTTTAAAAGCAATAAAAGAAAAAAATCCAATTTTGACTTTTCTGATACCACAATCCCATTAGCAAATGGACGATTAGTCAAAGGGAGACAATTACTGCAAACAGTCTATGATCAACACGTCAACACTGACAAGCTGAGTTATTGTGCGTAGGTTGGGTTACCTCTAATTTCAGGCTAATGGGGATTTATTGATGTTATATTGTTAAATGCTGAAATTTGTTTTAAGTGTTAAAAATGCTGGATAACTACAGAACTGTATTACCTCAATGTGAACATAATTATGATAAAATGGGTATGCAAAGTTTTCACCATTCAACTAATTTTCTTAGAAACTGTTGAGGTGTCTTCCATTAATTTCACTAAAACATTAACACATCTGCTTGAGTGTTTAGTAAAAATTGTGACTTACTGAGAGCTTTGTTCAGAGGCTCCTTGGTGTCTATAACAGGACTCATTTCACCATCCTCTTTCACATTAAGGAAATCTGTACATGAAAATACGAGGTCAAAATCAGCAAGTTTAAATAACTCAACAGTACTTGGAATATGACAATAACCATATGATTTCCTCCTTATTATGTGCCTTTCCGGACTGTCAACATGAGGGTACACATGTCCAATTCAAACACAAATTTAGTATTTCGAGATGCAAGTGCAATAAGGTTTCAGAGGAGATGTAGTTTGAAGCAATTGTTGACAACGAACAACTAAGTTGGCCATCAAACAGTCAGAGTAGCTCACCCTGGCACCTTTTGCAAGGTAAGCTAAAATGCAGGAAAAGTTAATTTTTGGGGGTGATGGGGTGAACCTAGTTTTCTAGCGACTTTTATAACATACATGTGTAATAGTGCTTTTTAAACAATCTTCTACTATATTTAAGAAGCCATGAAAGGAAATTAAAATGCTCACTCACAGATCACTACACGAGAAATTGACTTATATAAATTACTACTGTGCATTGTAAGACAAGACCTTTGAGTTCAACCAGATATGGTGAAAAGACTTTAATCTAGAGATAGCAAGGGAATTATTAATGATGTTCTGTAACACTACAACAGCATCCCATCCAGTGATGAAGTGGAGTTGCACATCACTGTTACAAAACTGACTTCACACTCGATGTTATTTCAACAACATAAATGTATTTCATACCCTGATACAAGTCAACAAAAACAGTAAATATTTTAAACACGAACCAAAATTAAATCCCTCTGAATCAAGCGTGATCTGTGGTTCCATAGTTTTACTGCGTTTTTGAGGCTGTGTATCGTCAAGGTCATCAAGGTCAAACTCTTTACGTGACCTCTTTCTTCCCCGTCTATATAATGTCGCTGTGTCAGCTGAAACAAAAAGTAATACACCTACATTAAGCAAGCAGACGGACACAATTTGACATACATGTACATGTATATCTTGCCTCTCTGGGCAGACAGACAAAATATCACATACATGTACATCTTGCCTCTCTGGGCAGATGGACACAATATGACATGCATGTACATGTATATCTCGCCTCTCGTGGCAGACGGACACAATATGACATGCATGTACATGTATATCTCGCCTCTCTGGGCAGACGGACACAATATGACATGCATGTACATGTATATCTCGCCTCTCTGGGCAGACGGACACAGTATGACATGCATGTACATGTATATCTCGCCTCTCTGGGCAGACGGACACAGTATCACATACATGTACATGTATATCTCGCCTCTCTGGGCAGACGGACACAGTATCACATACATGTACATGTATATCTCGCCTCTCTGGGCAGACGGACACAGTATCACATACAGGTACATGTATATCTCGCCTCTCTGGGCAGACGGACACAGTATCACATACAGGTACATGTATATCTCGCCTCTCTGGGCAGACGGACACAGTATGACATACAGGTACATGTATATCTCGCCTCTCTGGGCAGACGGACACAGTATCACATACAGGTACATGTATATCTCGCCTCTCTGGGCAGACGGACACAGTATCACATACAGGTACATGTATATCTCGCCTCTCTGGGCAGACAGACAAAATATCACATACATGTACATCTTGCCTCTCTGGGCAGATGGACACAATATCACATGCATGTACATGTATATCTCGCCTCCGGCAGACGGACACAGTATCACATGCATGTATATGTATATCTCGCCTCTCTGGGCAGACGGACACAGTATCACATGCATGTACATGTATATCTCGCCTCTCTGGGCAGACGGACACAGTATCACATGCATGTACAGATCTGCCTCTTGGGCAGACGGACACAGTATCACATGCAGTACATGTATATCTCGCCTCTCTGGGCAGACGGACACAGATCACAGCATGTACAGTTATCTCGCCTCTCTGGGCAGACGGACACAGTATCACATACATGTACATGTATATCGGGCCGCTCTGGGCAGCGGACACAGTATCACATACAGGTACATGTATATCTCGCCTCTTGGGCAGACGGACACAGTATCACATACAGGTACATGTATATCTCGCCTCTCTGGGCAGACGGACACAGTATCACATACAGGTACATGTATATCTCGCCTCTCTGGGCAGACGGACACAATATCACATACAGGTACATGTATATCTCGCCTCTCGGCAGACGGACACAATATCACATACAGGTACATGTATATCTCGCCCCTCTGGGCAGACGGACACAATATGACACACAGGTACATGTATATCTCGCCTCTCTGGGAAGACTGACACAATATGTCATACACGTACATGTATATCTCGCCTCTCTGAACAGACGGACACAATATGACATACATGTACATCTTGCCTCTCTGGGCAGATGGACACAATATGACATACATGTACATGTATATCTTGCCTCTCTAGCAGGCGACACTTCATAGAGTAAATTTTGCCTCTCTAGGCAGACGACACAATATCACATACATGTATCATATCTTGCATCTCTACAGACAGACACAAATCTTCTCACTTCGAGCTGCTTGTTCTCAGACTTTAGAGAAAAAATTAACACAATTTAGAGCATATCAAAACGTTAAAGTATAAATTCCTGTAAATCATTTCTGTATTTTTGAAATTATATGCAACCAAATTATAAAGCATTTCAAAAACCTTCGAAATTCCAATATAACCATACACTGTAGTGGTGCCGTCAAACCAAGCTCACCAACATTCTTAACAGATTTTCTCAAATTGCTTTGTTGATTTACTTGGGTAGTTGATTCTAGCCATAACTTTCACATTTTCTGTTTTAGTTTATCTTTTTTGCAGAAAATTATTTAATTTTTTCACCAGAAACTGTAAAGGAGCAGCTTACAATTTTAGAGAAAAAGAATAAAATTTGAAGTTACCTCTGAGAAACCAATTAACAATACTTTTACCTTTCTGCTTACCTTTCTGTGAGGATTTTGATGTTTGTGCAGCCGCAATGACCAGGATACAATACTTCGCTAGTGTGTAACCCTTCGGATCCGTCAGCAATACGTGTTTATCTGCAGACAACAACAACCCAGGGATGGTATGAAGAAGCAGACTAATCGTGATGTGTTCCAGGTCCATGTAAGACAGGGCAAACACCAGGCTAAGATTCAAACTCATGTCCTCAACTCTGTAGCTGTCTAACATATGCTGCAACCAGATCAAGCAATAAAAATCAGCACATATCCAAAACAAGATAAAATATGGTACTTTGAACAATGACTAAGACATGTAAGGTTAATGAGAGTAAGCAAACGCTGTTTTTCGGGTTTCAGACTTATATCTTACTAATATATAACTATATGTACATGTATCTAGGATGAGCTTCAATTAGAAGTGATCCAAATGGATGAAAAATGTCTCCCATGTAGAGGGAATAAAGTTCCTTATTTCATGTTCAACAGAATAGGACCCTCTGGATGCCAGTAACATAGATTTTGACAAAACAAATCTGTCAAAAAAATGTGCAAAATAAACATTAACCGTCAGAATTAGAACCAGACTTGACCTGGTGATCCAGAATTTTGCAAGGTGATTATCACCTATAGGTTAATGTTTAAGAAAGACTCTAAGAGAAAATCTAATGATGTTTGTCTTTTGTCATGGTTATGGACTTAATTATGAATTAAGGGAGAAAATGTGTAGGTGGCTGATAGCTCAGTTGAAGCATTAAGCACTGTAAGGGTAGTCTTGGGTTCAAGTCCCAGTCAGACTGCACATTTTTCTAATCCTGCAACATTGGCACCAAATGCAGGGCCATGACTGTTTTGCAAGGTTACCGACACCTTTAAAATAGTACTCGCTGAAATTCGAGGATGTTTTTCAACATGGTGGCGAAGAATGTCACAGTTATGAACTTATTACGAATGTGTTGGCGGTCAGTACAGCGTTCTCCCTGTAAGCGACGAGTCATGGGTTCCAGTCCCAGTCAGGCTACATATTCCCCCGTCCTGCATAACAATTCATAGTAACAGTTTTCTTCAAATCACAGTTATAAAACTTGCCTTTCTAACCAGCCTAATACAGTCAGCTTCTGATTGGTTAGTCATACAATTTAACTCACCCTTAGCCAATCAGAAGCTAGAGATCTAAGACTGGTTTCAGTGAAACCTTTAATAACTTATTTTTCTCACCATAACAAGCCTATCTGTAAACCAGTCAGACCCACACAAATTTAAAACTGCCTCAAGTGTCCTTAGCACCTCCATATCCATCCAACCCTTCTGGAACAAACCCTTCATTGTCTTTGCCATCACTTCTGCAGGTAAACTGTTGGCAGGGATGTACTGAGGAGTTGGAGGCCTCTTTGAAGGTGGTAGAATATCATGAATCATTTTCTGAACAATTAGGTGCATCAAATGTGACCTAGTAAATCATACATAACAACTGCAATTAATGTGATCATTTGATTTTAATCAATTAATGCAAGTTAAAATTGATAAAGCATTTTGATATGAGTAAATCTTGCTCATGCATTGTTTTGGGAAACAAGTTTATGCAGTTATGAATTCCTGGTTTGTTTTAAAAAATAGTGTTGATGCAGCCATATGGAATCTGTTAGCTTCTAAACATATTAACAAAACATGATTGATTAACTGACGAATTCCAAATTACTTTTCTGTTAACTTCATAAACTAACAAAATCAAAACAACAGGTGACACATTTACATGGGTGCTGACATAATTATTAACACAGGTTTATACATAAGTGTATATGTATATGCACTAAGATTAGAGGTATACATTCACACATGCCTTTAGCAGTTAGGTAAGAGGTGTGGTCACTTGTGTAAGTGGTTTGCTAATAGAGCTACAGTAAATTCTGGGTATTACCAGGAACCATCTATCCGACATATTCTGGATATTCAGAACAAAATTAAATAGTCCCAAGGTGTTCAATATATATGTAATTGACTTTAATATTTGATACAATAACAACCATTTTGGATGCATACAATCTGACTGCTTAAAGCAGGTGGCTTCTTAACAGATAAGACTGTCAACTCTTTGTTCACTATATATGCATAATAAAGTGTTTAAAGTATTTACACAAGAGGACCATGATGACCCTATATCACTCACCTGAGTGACACTGGTCATTCGGAAAAAATATTCTAAGATTAAATGCAAAATGCACTCTATCTTGTTCATAACTTTTTCTTTTATTTGCCATAGTGACCTGGTTATTGAACCCAGGTGACCAAGATTCAAAACATCAAGACAATTTGTATGAAAACTGGGTATTAAATGTGGCCTCTACAGCGATCATATTATTTTTGTGCTCAGGCGATTCAATAAACAAGACCTGTCTCATGAAAGCACACTCAAGTGACTCGACTATTCAAAAGCTTGTCAGTAAGATTGGGTGGGGTCTAAAAATAGGTATATTGTGTAACAATTAAGGTCAATCATATCACTTTTTTTTAGATTTGACTGGGATGGGGGAGGGTAGATGGGTAGAGGGTGTGTGGAGTAGTGTTTAGGTGGAGCTAGAGTGTGGTGTGGGAGGTAGAGGTAAGGGGGGAACAGGTAGAGGGGTACATCATGACCATGTTGTCATAAGCAATATCAGTTGAATGATTGATGAAGAAATATTAAGAAATGGCAAAATTATAGTCAACTTAAAGATCTAATGACAAAATCTAAGTACAAACTAGATGGGTGTTCAGTAGAACACTTGTGTCGCCCTCATGCTTTGTCAGAATAACCAATAATTTTGTGACAAATTTTAAGTACAAATGGGCATTACTCCGTCAAATATGACCTTGACCTACAAAATGTGAAGGCATAATGACTCTTTTGTCATAAGGAATACAATTGTCAAGTTTGATGAAGACATCTTAAGAAATGGCAAAGTTATAGCCAACGTTAAGTTTTTGTGACGGAAGGACCAACGGACAAAATGATCCCTATGTATCGCCTTTTCTCCCAAAGAGTGACACAACAAAGCATAACTTTTTTTCAAATGTGACCTTTACCCAAAGATTTTGGCTGCATCACAACCCTGTTGCCATAAGTTGTATGAATAAATATTGAAATTTGGCAAAGAAATAGTTAAGTTTTGTAACAAAAAAGTACAACTAGAGCTATCACTAAATGTGATTAATACCCCCAAAAGGATTGCTTTATAAACTGAAGAAGTTCGTAGTAACATAATACCTTGCAAACAAACTAAAAAGAGATATTGTTCTTAGCAGTTCCTCTCATTGTGCTTGACCATTGTATGAAGTTGTATTGAATTCCAACTTGTAGTTTTCGAAAAATGCTCCAGACAGGGAAAAGTAACAAAGGGCAATAACACTGTAATTAGTCAAGATGGAGTTATGGTTCCTGTGCACTGCACTCCCTCTCACTGTGCTTGACCATTGTATGAAGTTGTATTGAATTCCAACCAGAAGTTTTCAAGTTATGCTCCGGACAAGGAAAAGTAACAAAGGGTAATAACTCTGTAACGAGTCAAGATGGAGTTATGGTTCCTGTGTACTGCACTTCCTCTAAATGTACTTGACCATTGTATGAGGTTGTACTGAATTCCAACCAGTAGTTTTCAATTTATGCTTTGGACAAGGAAAAGTAACAAAGGGCAATAACTCAGTAAATACTCAAGATAGAGTTATAGTTCTTGTACACTGCACTTCCTCTCAATGTGCTTGATCATTGTATGAAGTTGTATTGAATTCCAACCAGTAGTTTTCAAGTTATGCTCCAGACAAGGAAAAGTAACAAAAGGCAATAACTCTGTAATTAGTCAAGATGGAGTTATGGTTCTTGTGCACTGCACTTCCTCTCAATGTGCTTGACCATTGTATGAAGTTGTATTGAATTCCAACCAGTAGTTTTCAAGTTATGCTCCGGACAAGTAAAAGTAACAAAGGGCAATAACTCAGTAAATACTCAAGATAGAGTTATAGTTCTTGTACACTGCACTTCCTCTGAGTGTGCTTGATCATTGTATGAAGTTGTATTGAATTCTAACTAGTAGTTTTCAAGTTATGCTCCGGACAAGGAAAAGTAACAAAGGGCAATAACTCTGTAATTAGTCAAGATGGAGTTATGGTTCTTGTGCACTGCACTTCCTCTGAATGTGCTTGACCATTGTATGAAGTTGTATTGAATTCCAACTAGTAGTTTTCAAGTTATGCTCCGGACAAGGAAAAGTAACAAAGGGCAATAACTCTGTAATTAGTGAAGATGGAGTTATAGTTCTTGTGCACTGCACTTCCTCTTAATGTGCTTGACCATTGTATGAAGTTGTATTGAATTCCAACTAGTAGTTTTCAAGTTATGCTCCGGACAAGGAAAATGCAACAGGCCGCCCGACCGACCGACCGACCGACCGACCAACCACCGGGTGACTCCTATATACCCCCCTAAACTTCGTTTTGGGGGTATAAAAAGGGGCATAACTACGCAAATACAGTTGAAAGAATTATGTGACTTGCTGCAATTGTCTATATTGCCATGAGAAACAAGTATGCCAAGTTTGAAGAAAATATGTTTGATAGTATACACTGAAGATATTAGCATTTATCAAAAACAGACCCCAATGCCTGAGTGTATACAATAGTCTCCTTATTTTCAAAAAGTCGAGCTAAAAAGCTGCTTTCAATGGTAAGGAATAAATTAATTATGTCGGTTTTTGCCGTTTCTTGTGCAAGGAGTGGCATTGTCCAGATCTTCTATTTCTATATATAATTTCTTTCATATTTCTCAATTATCCAATTAAATGTAAGAAATATCTTTAGCGGTTATCTACATGTATACTCTTTTTTTGAACGGATGAATCTAAATTTCAATTACTGTACGTACATACATGGATAACCAAAGTAAGATATTGCTTCAGACAGGAATTAAAGTAGAGGTGCAGCACAGAGAAACCACAGTGTGTGATGGTTTGTGTCAATCTGAAGGATTTTTACAGTAGAAGAGAACTATGCTAGCTAAGTCTAGTAAAGACTGAAACAAAGATGTCATCAAAGCCCAAATCCTGAAACAACTCATCAAGAGACAGTCTTGTAAAAGATA
Organism: Saxidomus purpurata; assembly: GCA_022818135.1. NCBI lineage: Eukaryota > Metazoa > Mollusca > Bivalvia > Venerida > Veneridae > Saxidomus > Saxidomus purpurata. The sequence goes on from JAFMSR010000007.1 coordinate 13,524,743, forward strand.
TTTTTTGAAATTTCAGACTGCCCTGTAACTTCTTATTCATTAGTCAACCTTCCACCATTTTGTTACTTCAGAAAATAGAAATCCCCAGTTCTAGTAAGACCAACTACCAGGTTAGTAAGCAAGGAATGGTAGAGGGTCAGTTTATCAAGTTACCAGAAAGACTTTCGATCAACGGGATCAGGCAAGTCATCCCATTGTTTAGTGAGTATTTCACTGAAATTCGAAAAACAATTTCAGATTACATATGCTCTATGCTTAGAAGACATGACCTTCTATATCTTGTTAACCCTTACCCTGATAAATCACTCCAATGGATGGGTACCCTTGGATGACCACAGAAAAATAACAGAAGGAGCAGCAAACACTGCAGATTAGGATCAGATGGCACTGAAGTGCAAGCAAGTCATGATCTGCAGTTGTAACATTAGCTGAAGTCCTTTCTTCTTGCAGGGTAAGGGTTAACAAGAGCTGTCTCTCATATGTGATGGATGCCCCCAAAGAGGTGTCTCACAGTCTATGTCCTTGACCATAAAGGTGTGGTTCAGGTGGTTGTGCACAACAATTTATCTGTATGTGCTGAACATTTGTTCAATGTATAACAGATTTAGTCTGTACATGAACATGTGTATAAATACAGGATTCTAAATTACATGGCTTAATGTTGGAGCACATGTAATTTAGAATCCTGTATTTATACACATGTTCATATACAGACTAAATCTGTTATACATTGAACAAATGTTCAGCACATACAGATAAATTGTTGTGCACAAGCACCTGAACCACACCTTTATGGTCAAAGACATAGAAAGTGCTCCAAAATTAAGCCATGTGCTCCAAAATTAAGCCATGTAATTTTAAAATCCTTCCACGCATGACAGAGTTACAATGTAAACAGTATTCCATTGTCTTTAAACTCAGTGTGATCTTGACTTTTGAGGTTGTGGGTCTTGTACGCAACACGTCGTTTTAATGCGCATAACATTTGTGCTAATTCATTTTAAAATTCCTCAATGCATGACAAAGTTACAGTCTGGACACGAATGTGTATATATATACATTATTCTATTACCTTTAAACTTTAAGTGTGACTTTGACCTTTGAGATAGGGACGTGGGTCTTTATTTTAAAATCCTTCAATGCATGACAAATTTACAGCCTGGAGACGAAAAAATGTAAGGACTGACACACGGATGGACAGATGACATGACATTTGGGGGCATAAAAAGGCTTCTACAAGCAGGTTTCTGCGCTCCTCACAAAGTATTAGTTACACTACAAGGCTTGTTTGCAAATTATTGAGACCATGTCTGTATTTCATTATTATGATGTCTTCAGTTTTGGTACAAACATAAAACTTTTTTTAAGATACCTTTCATAATTCATAACAGCACAGAAAATATACAAATTGTTAAACAGCTGTATAGTTCTATTGTAGGAGTACTTTAATAGGTAGGGTAACCTTGACTTTGCAACGAAGGTATTTACAAATGTAAGCCTTATCAAAAATACATGTATTATGAAACATTGAAGTAGTGGGAAAAGTATATATATTTAATGTCAATCTTTGTTTTGTGTTCTTTGCACGAGTTTGGAGATAAAGGCAGAGCAGAGTTATCTATTATATTTTGTATGGAGTTGAGATAAACATCAGGTAGAAACAAAACAAATGTTAGAAATGAATTTAAGTACAGTAAACTCTGTATATAACGACTGGGATAAAACGAAACTCCGGATATAAGGAAAAAATCTCTGCCCGAGATTTTGGTCCATCTTTTGTTTATAGGATCATATTATATGGATATAACAAACTACGGATATAAGGAACAAATTTAAATGGTCCCAAGGAGTTTGTTATAAACTGAATTTTCTATTAAATTAGTAGTGTCTGGGGCACAGATGTATCTTTCAGACTCATTTCTAAAGGCTGGAAGACAGACGTCAATGAAACTTTGACACTGGCGCCACAAAAAATGGGACAAGAGTCACACCAGACATTGTGTAATACACAAACTGCACTTTAAAACAGCATTGGAGTCGTAACAGCACATAAAATATTAAGTGAAAACTTTAAAATAGAAGGTGTACATGCATGTGACCTTTTTTTGTGTGCCTAGAAAAGTTTAAGAATTGAGATTTGCATGAGATCATGTTCATGAAGTCAGAGTTCTGTCAACATAGCTGGGTTATGAACCTGCGGCAGACCATGATATCAACTAATTGGTGCACGATAAATTAATTGGTAATGTGAAATGTAGTTTGCATATATTTCAGTTCCCTTGTTCTGTCTCAATAATTTTCTTACAAGCCTTGTAAGGGAATATAACTACAGTAAAAGATAAATTACTAAAATAAGTTAAAAAGCATTCTATCTTACATAAACTTATAAAGCAAAAGCATCAAACAATAATGTAAAAGCATCATTGCTCATTCAAAGTTTAGTGAGACCACAGACCTCTCGGAGTAATACTGTGGCGTGGTTTCTCCAGACAGTGGCTGTATCAGCTGCTGTAACATCGAGAGTGGTTTGGTACGGGCATCGTCACTCAGCATGTTGATGTAACTGCACAACCACGCTGCCACGACGATGGGTAAACATAACATACGATTCTTTACATAGTTCAGTATCATCTGTAACAGTATGACACAGAGTAAATCAGTCTTACAATAAATGCATAAGCAAAGTTTCAGGGTATAAAAATTCTTCAGAAAATCAGAAGTTCATTAAGAATAAGTGACATAGGTAGCCTTTGTCTAATCTCTGCATTCTGTACTAAATATTTTCAGTATTAAAGCTGTCATGGTAGTTAAACCACAATCAAAAAAGAATGAATCCCTTGACACTATCAAACAAAACACTTACAGCCAGGCCTACAAACGGAAGAAGGAATGCAGCAGGTACGGTAAATATTGCTGCATCTGTAGCATAATTATTAATTACAAAAAAGTAACATCGTTGTCAAGTGCTAAAGTAAATGGACATCACATACACAATAAGGTTGAGACACCACAAAGCACTAAACAAATATATACATGTTTTAAGTAAAAGGTTGAAGCTATGGTTATCACCTTACAGCAGTCAGTTATCCGAAGTAACTTAAGGTTTAAAGTCACTGCACATATATCATTTATCCTATTTTTTTCTGATCATTGTTTTAGTAAAATAATCAACAAAATACAGACTGACCTTGATACTATCTGCACCTAATGATCCATGTTCCCAGGCAAACAAAATCTCCTGAATAGCCCATGGTATATTCGTACATATTTCATGCCACTTGGGTGCCCTGGAATACAAACAATCACATATTATAGAAGTTATCTAGCATTAGTATGTTTATTTCAAGTTGACAAAAGAATCTGTCTATTCTATGTTGATGCTTCTTGTTGCCAAACATTATTTCATTTGACAAATGACAGCTCTGTTTACTGTACGAGGTTGGTAGTGTGCATTATAAAAGTCTGTCAGTATATATGTCTCCCCCTACACACTTCCCCCTGGTCCCTACACATCTGTATGATAAATCACAACAAAATGGCACTAGTTTATATCTTATTGGTGGCTTACATACTCCTATGTCTATGGAAAAGTTGGATGTTACTTGTTGGCCATATTGGTCAGACTGTTCATATTAAACGTTCCCTATACTAGTGCATTTAGAGTTACCTACCCTTGTGATATATCGCTTCCCTGTGTTAGTGCATTGAGGAGGAAATCCACTTTAGTTGTATCTACTGGCATGCTATTGTCAATGGACTTGTATTTGCCTTCCTCTGGGAAACATCTCACAGCCCATTGGACGAAGAAAGTGTCCATACACTCTGTACTTGACATTATCATCTGAAAATACATCCATGATACATTATGGCATAAATACACTAGGGTTTATTAATAGTAAGATGATCCAGAAACCAGGTCTACTTGAGTTGTGTGTCAGATCTTATGAGTACAAAGTGATACTTTACCAAATTGGTATTTCATGATCATGCAATATGGAATCTCTTATTTTCTGTCAGTTTGTACTTATTAGTTAAATAAAAGACCATACTTTTGACATAAAATCTATAGGTATATAATAGAACCCAATCTACTTGAGGATTGTTGAACCTAACAGCTATCTGACTTGGAGCAATTAAACAAGCTACAGAATTACCCAGAAAAATTACACTTAAACATGTCAGAGATCATCTAAATTAAGAAGTACATATTGATGAACATGTAACATAGTTATTCATTTTATTATCAAACACACATGAATCAAGCAGCCATCTACATTCAGTGGACCATTAAAGCAGCCTTTGACTGACTGCTTACACCAGGTTTTATATACTGACCACTCGGCACTGGAGGCCTAACTACCTCAGTCATTATTCTTCTAAACACAAGAAACAAGCTTAGCCTAGTAATCAACAGTTACATATTTACCACCTGCTGTTGCTTGAAATTTAATGGAATACAATTAATATATGTGTTTTATACACAGGAAACAAGCAAGTATGCAACAGTAGTATATTCACCACCTTGTACTGATCAAGTACATTTTATGTTAATGGTGTTTTGCACTGTCTGAAACAAGGAAAAAAATGTAACTGTTCACTGAATTTATATTTCTCTTGAAATAAACGAAAGAAACCTCTGGTGCTATAAAGACAAAGCTGTGCATAAGTAGAATATAATTAGTTAGTTACATACAAAAATATCTAAAAAACAAGCATGGAAAAAGGAGCAGTGGTGTAGAGGTTAGGGTGTCTGCCGCTCATCCTGGAGGTTGGTTCGAGCTCCACTGGGGTCACAACCGTACTTCCTCATATGACACCAGTTCTGGCCCCATGCTTATAAACGTTTCTTGAGCACAATCTCATGCTCAGCACAAAATCATGCTCAAGAAAAATGGAATAAATTCAGGTTATATTGTTCCACAAACTCTGGTTCCATAACAACAAGAGCCATGTTACACATGGTTAATCCCCCCGCCTGGAAGAAGTTACCTGAAGGTTGTACTTTCGTACATTTTACTTGGTGAGAGGAAATCCTTAAAAAGCCGTATAGTTTTGTTCATGTTGAGTACAGTTTTCAAGTAAGTGGAAAAAGAATAAGGCAATGAAAAGAAGGTTTGCAAAATTATATTAATGTTCATTATCAGTATAGGTATGATATTTTTCTATTTGACTAAAAGTAGGCAAGGTAGAGTTATTGTTATTGCACACTGCACTTCCTACCAAAGTGCTATGTCAGTGTATTAAGTTTGAAGAAAATCCCTCAAGTACTTTTGGAGTTATGCTCGGACAAGTTAATCTGATAAAGGGGAATAACTCTAAAAGTAGGCAAGGTAGAGTTATTGTTCTTGCACACTGCACTTCCTACCAATGTGCTATGTCAGTGTATTAAGTTTGAAGTAAATCCCTCAAAGTACTTTTTGGAGTTATGCTCTGGACAAAACTTTTAAAGTAAATCTGATAAAGGGGGATAACTCTTAAAGTAGGCAAGGTAGAGTTATTGTTCTTGCACACTGCACTTCCTACCAATGTGCTATGTCAGTGTATTAAGTTTGAAGAAAATCCCTCAAGTACTTTTGGAGTTATGCTTCGGACAAGTAAATCTGATAAAGGGGAATAACTCTAAAAGTAGGCAAGGTAGAGTTATTGTTCTTGCACACTGCACTTCCTACCAATGTGCTATGTCAGTGTATTAAGTTTGAAGAAAATCCCTCAAGTACTTTTGGAGTTATGCTTTGGACAAGTAAATCTGATAAAGGGGAATAACTCTAAAAGTAGGCAAGGTAGAGTTATTGTTCTTGCACACTGCACTTCCTACCAATGTGCTATGTCAGTGTTCTAAGTTTGAAGTAAATCCCTCCAGTACTTTTGGAGTTATGCTCTGGACAAAACTTTTAAAGTAAATCTGATAAAGGGGAATAACTCTAAAAGTAGGCAAGGTAGAGTTATTGTTCTTGCACACTGCACTTCCTACCAATGTGCTATATCAGTGTATTAAGTTTGAAGTAAATCCCTCCAGTACTTTTGGAGTTATGCTCCGGACAAAATTGGGACGGACGGACGGATGGATGGAGACCATTTCTAATATCCCCTTCGCCTTCGGGATAAATAATCAGAAGGTCTCTTCTTGAGCTTATACAGCTTTATAATAAATCCAATTTTGTATATAAATATAACTTTGACTGACTTCATATTACTTGAGCATGATTTTGTGCTGAGCATGACATTGTGTTCAAGAAACATTTATAAGCGCGGGGCCTGGTTTTTCCAGGAAGCGGACTCGAGAGTGATTTGAAAAGCTTCAAACTTTCTTCACAATCAAGCTTAAATAAATAAGTATAAACTATTGGTAGAGAGAATGTTAGAAAAGTGTGTGTTACCTCAGTGCCATACACCTGTGTTATGTGACACAGCATGAGGAAGGATATATCAAACAGCAATGCCCTATACTGTGATGCCTTGCCACCCTCACCAGGACTCTGTCGAGCAAACTCACTGATTCTGTTAACAGAAATATTTCATACGAGATCAAAGATAGAAGAAATGGGATAGGGTAGTATCAGTTATTCATATTTAGAGTAAATCTGCATTGCCTGTACAACACTTTCCCGATACTAAGGATAATGTAGGGCCAGTCTGCCTCTTTTTTTCTTTTGGTACACATTAACTATCCTGCTTGATAGAGCTAATCCAGAAAGTTTCTGGAAAACTCAATTGTGTATTTTGTATATACAGTAAACTCTCTATAAATCGACTCCGGATATAATGTAACTTCGGATATAACGAACATTTTCTTTTGGCCCGATTTTTACCCTTCTTTGTATAATGTAAAAATATACAGTTATATCGTACTCCGGTTATAAAGAAACTTCAGATATAAGGAACAATATTTTCTGGCCCAACAATGCAAAATGTACATTGAAGTAATATTGAACTGCAAATATGTTCCAAAGAGTTAAAAAAGATCTGTTGCTTTTGCATTTTTCTTTTGCCATCTGCATTGTATTTTTTATAGCACAATTGTAGCTATTATTCATAAAGGTAAATCATTACAAATGTGTAACGTTTTGGTAAACTAGTTAAATGAGAGTACAAACATAATTGCTAAGTATGATATTCAAGTGATAATATAGTACGTAAATAATTCTGAGCGTTTCTAGCATGCAGACCGAATGATATTTGGGAAAAAATACCTTGTTGAATATTTCAAGTTATTGCAAGTGAACGAAAATCAGCTTTCTTCAATTGTATTTGTTTAGTATTGCCAATGAAAACATGAACCGTCTTTTTTATGTTTTATAAATCCTTGCAATTATTTTACATAGATTTACGGGTATAGAAAAGGGTAATAGTTATAGATCTTTCTAACTCTTCAAAAGGAGGTAGGAAAATCAAAAGTTGATGGTTCGGATTTTATTACATCTGACTATAAAAATACTTGTTTGATATATATTTTAGTTCGATATACAGTTGACTCTCATTATCTTGAATTTCAATGGACCAGGTCTTTTACTTCGAGGTAAACGAAGTTCGAGGTAAGAGGAGGGGCTTTTAGTTGTTGTTTTTTTACGTATATGGACGAATAGTGCTAAAAATTCCGTTTTCAAGACAGACCATTATTTGTATCTATTTTTGCAAATTTCCTAAACATTGGAACACAAATCAATTTTAATTACGTTTTATTTTTGCATAATTATACCCAAAAACATTCAAAATAAATATCAGACACATCGGGGGCGGGGGGGAGGGGGGGGGGCGCCGGGCGAAAGTGAAAGTAGCGTTTCTTAAACCGAATTTTGAACATTCGTAATTCGAACATAAGAACAGCATCTAACTACAAAACAAAATTTTTACAGACTGATACATTCGTTCAGAAATAATCTTTTTTGATAAAGCCCAATCACTAGTTTCATTTAACCTCTTAAATAGATTAAGTATTTAAAGTAATTACCGCATTTTTCCTCATTAATTACACATAGTCACCAGAAATTAAAGTAAATCCATGAAAAACAAACAACAATCAAAATGAAAAACAAACAACAATCATTATGACATGTGTGAATTGGAATGACAACGTGTCACCTTTGCTCTGACCTGCTGCACCTTTGATCCATCGGCGACTTTCGTACTCCGACTTAACGAGTTCACTGGAATTTGATTGAGAGGACCAAAAAATCCCTTCGACACATCCGGAGTCTCGGTATGTCGAATTTTGTCTTAAAAGGAGTTAAAGTACATAAATAAAGAAGGAATTTTGACGGGACTTTAGAATTTCTTTGACTTAAACGGAAATTCGAGGTAAGCGAGTTTGAGATACTGAGAGTCAACTGTATATACATCGTATATAAGGAATTTGTGCAATATACGGATATAAGGAACTCCGGATATAAGGAACACATTTGATAGGTCCCAAGGAGTTTGTTATAAGTGGAGTTTACAGTATACAAAGAAGCACATTAAGTTTTGGCAATCAAGTTTAAGGAAATTAGCAATTATGATAAAAACTTTGCACTTTCAAAAACTGTTAATTTCTCGTTGTTCTTTAATAGTTTCTGTCATGAGCAACCGGTTCAGATAGAAATCTCTGTCACCGAGGGTAACTGTTTTGGCATGAATAATCCCGAATTGAGACTCTGCTGAGTTCCCCCAAATCAGTTACCCAAGGTGATGGATATTTCCATCTGAAGCAAAAGTCTCATGGTAGAAACTTTTTCTTGCACTTTAAAGTAGATTTTAAAATTTTTCAGCATAGGTATAATCATCGAAAGTGTCAATCCGATATGCAAGAAGAAAATATCTTGAAAGATAACAACTGTAAGAACTTGAAATAAAATTTAGCTAACACTGACAAATAACTTTGAGAGAATTTACACAATCTGACTGAGAAGCTTTTATACCTTAAGATACTTACTAACCATTGACATAACCTTAAACATTTCCCTGTTAACACCTACTTGATCAATTTGAAGCAGAAGATCTGAAGCTTCCCTGTAGCCGCGGCAGCAGCGAGGATCAAACCAAAGTTTTTCCCAGAGAGCATGTGTTGTAGCACACCAAACAATGATTCTTGGTTCTTTGAATAGTCAGCATCCAAAGTCTATAATATATGTATTGCAAACTTTAATCAAATATTCTAAGTCAACCAAGGGCCATAATTTGTACTAAATTCATACAAGAGTGATCTTACTTGACTGTGTGACACCCCTGAAGACATTAATGAAGTTTCAAATCAATATCATATGTGGTTAGTGAGATATGTCCATGATAGTACCTTGCATGCAAAACTTTAACCAAAGATGCAACGCCGACACCGATGCACAAGTGACTGTAATAGCTCTATATATTCTTCGCACTCTTTGTTTATTTTCATCCCTTTCTTATTTAAAGATGGACAAAATATAAATAGGTGGAACAGAAATAACAATTTTTGAAAAGGGCAATTTTCCAAAACTTTTAAAGAGTTTGTTACAGAGGAACAGTGATCTTTTAGTTTCATTTCACATTAAGACTTTCTACAAACCTTTAGATCAACCAGTATCTCCCTTGTAACATATTGTAAACAGATGGAGAATTACTTATAAAGATTTTGCTTGACAGTAACATGCACCAAAATGCCTATAGACATTAGCTGACTAAAGAATTACTAGATGAACCACCAGTATAAAACAGAAATGTTTATAAGCTTACCTTAAGTATGCTGTTAAAAGTTGTTTCTGCTCGTATGATAAGAGCTGCACATGTCAGGGTGTTCTGTTGATCAGTTGGCCGAGGAGGTTTCTGGGACTCCCCATTTCTGCAATTAAGCAAAACATACAAGCAAAGATTTAAAAACTGAGTTTTTCTCTCACATCATGATATTTTTACTCTGAACCATAATTGTATGGCTACGATGAACTACTGAATTGTTTGATGTTCAAATTCTGTGACATGCCTAAGTACAGTATTGCATCACAATGCAGTCAAGTGTTCAGGTATTGTATCACAGTGTTATCAACTATTGCATCACAATTAAGTTGAGTATTTTAGCACAACATGGTAAAGTTTTGCAACACAATTTGGTCAGGTATTGCAACACAATGTGATCAAATATGGCGCCACAAGTTGGTATTGCAGCACAAGGCAATCCAGCATTGCATCACAAGGCAGTTCAATATTGCAGCACAAGGCAGTCCAGTATTGCAGCACAAAGCAGTCCGGTATTGCAGCACAAGGCAGTCCGGTATTGCAGCACAAGGTGGTCCAGTATTGCTGCATGATAGTGCAAGATAGTCAAGTATCTCAGGGCATTACAAAGACATGTACCAGTATCAGTAATCTACTTCACGATCAACCTGCACAGATCCTTTCAGATCAAAGGTACAATACCCTTCCCAGCAACTGATTTACCTTCTATCCAGGCCTAAGTTGTGTAGGTAACATTCATTATGTAAGGTAGCATATCTACTTTCCTACCAGAGTATGTATTGTAACATTTAGTGTGTAACACATGACATTTACCTTCTCATTTGAGTGTATTATTCAGTATATAAAATATTGATATTTACCTTCTAACCCATAAATGTGACAGTCAGACATGACATTGCCTTTTCTATAAGGCATGACATTTACCATTCACAATGTACCAGTACAAGATAGGACATTAAACATCAATAAAAGATACGGAGCCTACCTTCTTAGCTGTATCCTCTTCTGTTGAGATTCAGAGATGAGATTAATCTTTGAACATTCTCCAAGTAGATAACTTAGTAAATCACAACTGCAAATCACAAACAGGTAGTTACAGTATAGTCTGTAATATGTCGAGTCAGCAAAAATAACTTACATTTGTATATTGTGATATCTATGGACATAGATCACTTGGACAATAATTATGAGCTTGTGTAGTACTACAATGTTTTGACTAATTAGACTGTATTTTCTGCAGAACATCTTAGTTGTAGGTGTTTGATGTCCATTCCATCTGTGTTTTTGTCATTTTAACAAGCTGGCAGTTTACCTAACAATCGTTCCTGGGAAGAACCAGTACTAGACTCCTATCCTCCATAAGAAACTGCCACCTTTCTTGCATAAAGAGACATGGCCGGTAGCAGAACTTTAACTCATGACTCCAATCTATGAGAGGTTATAGTGATTTCAAGTCAGCAACTCTAAGTACTCAACCCTGGAGGTGAACTACAGAACATCTAGAAACTTTTTATGCTCCCCGCAATCCTGTATTAGCTTTAAAGCAAATGTATAAATACTAATAGCAAACATTTTAATGAAATATTTATCAGTTAAAGAAATATACTAAACATTGCGACAGATTAAATGGCTCCAAAAGAATTTCATATTGGTTTACTTGTGTTTGGTGTCGGCCAGATCTAACATATTGGAGCTGTACAGAAGTTTGTTAAATCCTTCCTCAAGATCTGAAGTGAAGTCTCGACTAGGTTGTTGTTGTTGAATTTTCTGCAGTATCTGGGGTACCTGTTATTGGCGTGGTTAATATTACAGAATATTACACACCATTTCAAGAACTGTCGAGAAAATATTGTGCACTCAAAGAAACTGATCTTTATTCTCTCTACATTTCACGTCCATAACAACTGGTCTTAACCCTGACTCCATTTTTTAAAGTCCCAGGAGCACTTTAGATGCAATATTACTTGTAGCTCCCATATTATGAGGAAAGATGTCTAACTGGCCAAACAAGGTGCTATTTGTATGAAAAACATTCCTACTGTTGCTTTTTAAATCACAAATGCATGCCATGTATATACAACCAAAACTATACCCATCAGACTGTAGCTGGGATAAAGAAAAGTGACTACATGTACTCAGACAAGTTCATCAAATGAATATGCTACGGAGGCTTTCATTGTAATCAAGCTCAAATAAATTTGAATTAACTAAAGTTTTTGTATAAACTTAATGCACAACATCAGTTCAACTGTTAAAGAAAATGTCAGTAGTTGATCAAAACTCACCTTGAGGAAAGTAAAAGCACACCATCTATACTGATCCTGACTTTCACCTGACTTGAGGTCAATCAAACCCATAAAACAGGCCCTGAATAGCTCACAAAACAAGTATGGCCTCTGGAATTTCTACAAGAAAGTACAACCACTTTACTAAGTTATCAAAACAGCAATAAAAGAAAATTTATGGTGTTATTCTGCTTTATGTATAAGTTAGCTGAGTGTTAACTTATGTACAGGACATGGTGTCAGGTTTTCATACCCTAACTGACTGTCCAGAAAGTATTTTCTCAAAGAGTTGTGGTACTTGGAATCACTTCATTTACCTAAAAATTCTTTATGTTACATCAACATTTTCTTCTGCTGGTCAAATAACAGGTCATGTGATAGTTTCTACAAAAGTATGCTAGTGACAATATTTTCACTAAGAAGTCCAGACGTGAATTAAAAGATAGTCATTTAATTATTTAAACTATAAAGGAGCAAATATTTGTCCTTTAATCCAAAGGACTATCTAAAAATAAGTTAAGAAGCAAATACAAAACATCTGTCAGAAACTAGAATTACCTTGTAAACTCAAGTTTAGCAGTCCCAAATGATTACGGCTATGGTTTTTAAGATAGTTGTCATCTAAAATAAGCAGGGGTTTGGGGACAGCAGCCCCTAAATTATGAGCGCTGGTGTTGGGTGACTTCCTATTCCCTAATCCATTACAAGACATTAGACATATGTAGACAGGTAAACAACTTTTAAAGAGGCATAACCTGTCATTTATACTACAGAAAACATCAAATGTTCATAATATATTAAATACCATCAGCTTTTCCAGCACAAACAGCTGATCCACAAAGGGTTGCATGTCACTGGTAGGGCTAAGAACAGCTTCTAATGCTACCATGGTAGCTATGGTTGGACATATTGGTATGTGTGACACATCTAATAGGGCATCCACTGGTGCCACCATACACTTTATACTGTAATAGAAAAACAGTAGCATGGACTATTTATGTAAGTTTGGGCTTGAGATTATTCAGCTTTCAAAAACACATCTGAAATGCAAAGATTGATGCAAAATGGTGTATTAGGTTTGCTTCGTTAGGTACATAAGTATCACATAATGCCGACTGATCTTCAGGCTCTAGCATCTAGACAGATAGATAGATGCTAAATACCCTGATAAAAACCCACCCCTCTCTCTCTGACGTACGTCAAAAGTACAGGACTTTGTTATTCTATGGCCCAGCGCAGGCCTTTTAAAATGTGTACAAAATGCTTAAGTTAAGTGATATAAGCAAAAGAAAACAATTTAACATATCAGTTACGCTGTTTACACATTTCTATTGATTGGTCAGATTTAATAATTAGCTCACTGTTATCCAATCAGTGGTCTGACATAAGAGAAAGGCTTTTACTACATTTAATAGCCTAGAGGCTAAACAATAAGACCAAAATATCATTGAGTCTTGACTTTAAATGATGAAAAAACATGGAAATTATTTACCTTTTCAGAAAGTTCAAATTGGACACATCCTGCCGAACATCTTCTGATATAGCATCCTGGGCAAGCTGAGACAATGTTCCTCTGACATTTAACTCAGTCTGCTCCATTTCACAAAACACCTCTGAAAATGTGAAACAAGCATGTCTAAATGAGCATTAACCTCTACTTAAAAAACAAGCCCAACTGGGCAAACTATTACTAACTGTACGTGGGTCAAAACATTGTATTAATTTTTATATACAGTTGACTCTCTTTAACTCAAATTGAAGGGATCAGGCATTTTACTTCGAGATAAACGAAGTTCAAGGTAAGAGAAGGGGCTTTTACTTGGTTTTTGTTTACGTATATTGACTTATATGGACGTATATCGAACTAATAGTGCTCAAAATTCCCTGTTTTTAATACAAACAATTATTTGTATTTATTTCATTGATGCAAATTTTCTCTAAAACATGGGAACACAAATTCAATTTTTATTACATTTTATTTATGCATATACCCATTTAGCATTCAATAATAAATATGAAGCACATCTACATACTTGTATCTGCCCAAGCAAAATCGAAAGTACGCATCGGGCGAAAGTGAAAGTAGCGTTTCTTGACCCAGAAGTCAGAACATTTGTACCGTATATTCTAAACATAAGAACAGCATCTAACTACAAAACAAAATTTTTACAGACTGATACATTCGTGCAGATATCATCTTTTTTGATAAAGCCCAATCACTATTATCATTTAACCTCTCAAATAAATTAAGGTCTTTAAAGTAATTATCACATTTTTCATCATTAATTACACATAGTCACCAGCAGTTAAAGTATATCCATGAAAAACAAACAACAATCATTATGACACGTGTGAATTGGCATGAAAACGTCTCATCATTGCTTAGACCTGCCGCACCTTTGATATGTCAGGGACGTTCACACTTTGACTAAATGAGTTGACAATACACTGGAATTTGATTGACGAGACCAAAATATCCCTTCGACACATCCGGAGTCTAATTTTGTCTTAAAAGGAGTTTAAGTACATAAACAAAGAAGGAAATTTGACGGGACTTTAGAATTTCTTCGACTGAAACAGAAATTCAACGTAATTGAGTTTGAGATACTGAGAGTCAACTGTAGTAGGATTTTGACCTGTGAGCTATGACCTGTAATTAAATAAATATTAAGTATGTAATTGCAGTCATGGCTCAATGCATAAAATCTAACCATACCTGACAATACCTCATGTATAGATATGTGAATATGCTTACCAGAATCTTCACTCTGTGCTATATAAAGAAGTCCAGTCACTGTATTGCTCTCTGTGATGGCATCTGCTGCAAGTGCTGCTGCATGGAGAACACTCTGGTACTCGGTCTGACGACACTCTTGATACTGCTGTACCGATCTCAACATCACTCTTAGCAACCAGTGGATCAGTGACTGTAAAGTCTGACACAGATTTACACCCCCCTCTGTACCATAGCTGTAACTAAATAAAACCATTGGGGAAGTTATAAACACACAAGTTGCATTTACTTTTCTTTTAACATGCAAAGTTCCATCCTTGTTTTTCAAAAGATGAATAACTAATTGAGCTGGGATTTACATACAATTCTAACCATCTTCAAGCATGAATGGAGGCATGAGTAGTTGTACATTCTCAGCACTACTTGTTGGTTCTTTTCAAGCACCAACTTCAATACAATTTTTCTCATTGTTCACTGATATTCCGCATACAACTTTCATCACTTTGGCTCAACCATGTATGTTTTTGAGTCTGATTACCTGTCAACTAAACTAACCAGGCAGTCTACAGTGTATCATGAATGATGTTGTAGTGGTACTAACCGAGTGGTCTACAGTGTAACAATGCATGATGCTGAGGTGGTACCAATTAGGTGGTCTATAGTGTAACAAAGCATGACGTTGAGGTGACCAGTACTAACCAGACGGTCTACAGTGTAACAATGCATGATGCTGAGGTGGTACCAATTAGGAGGTCTATAGTGTAACAAAGCATGACGTTGAGGTGACCAGTACTAACCAGACAGTATACAGTGTAACAATGCATGATGTTGAGGTGACCAGTACTAACCAGACGGTCTACAGTGTAACAATGCATGATGTTGAGGTGACCAGTACTAACCAGGAGGTCTACAGTGTAACAATGCATGATGTTGAGGTGACCAGTACTAACCAGACGGTCTACAGTGTAACAAAGCATGATGTTGAGGTGACCAGTACTAACCAGGAGGTCTACAGTGTAACAATGCATGATGTTGAGGTGACCAGTACTAACCAGACGGTCTACAGTGTAACAAAGCATGATCTTGAGGTGATACCAACCAGTTGGTCAACAGTGTAACAAAGCACAATCTTGTGGTGGTATTCTATTTCTTGGTGAGCCGAGCACCGAACTATCCTTACCTCATATGAAGAGCAAATTCCTTGGCCATATCCACCAGGGCCAGAAGACAGTGTGGTTTGTTGAATTCTTCATAAGTGTATATATATTTGAAAGCTGCAACACTGGGAATTAACTGGAATATGAAGTATGGTTGTTTTATTGCTTTTAACAATTTCACTAATAGTTTCTTTTTTAATATCTTATTCGGACACCTCAAAACTATAGGAACAATCAGTAATATGGCTGGATATATTCTGTCATAATTATAGCAATAACTGTAACCAATAACAACAGATTTGGTCTCCAAACTTCTAAAAACTTCTACAATAAAACCAAAATTTACTTTTAAGTACTATATAGCTATGATGAAACATGTTTCTTATTTCAATACACATTTCCAGACAATTGGACATAGCCTTTATTCCACGAGTTTGAAAAAAGAAAATATAATGGCATTTCATACCAATAGACATGACACTAACCTTTGTGAAGACTGCATGCTTTACGTAAGACAGTATTAAACTGTTTGGATGGGCCCCCACCAAAGCTTGCTGCAGCAACAATACTGAAATATAGGTAGGGTCCTCAAGTTAAAGTGTTTAACTCTAACCAAGCTAAAATGTCCATTCTAAATTCAGACTGTGTACTTACTGTTCTAAGGAGTGATAACTTACAAATAATAATCTTCTGACCATGCTGACTGAAAAGCACACAGTGCAGATCATGTCATTGAGTGATCAGTCCTGAGCCTACTTGTACATATTGTCAAATTGTTGGCAATTTCCAATTCAGTTATTTTAGGTGGAGTTATTGCCCTTGATCAGTGCTAATACCTCTGTACCACTCCTTGAATTTCAACCAAACCACACAGATTACAATATCAACATTTGCATATCGTCTGCATGTTCTGTTTCAATGACTTTTAGCAGAGGTTTTGGCCTTGATTTGTCAAGTTTACGATGTTTGCGCTATTTCTTCCATATAACTTTTCCATCAACGGACCCTGCATCAACCAAACTGATCACAAGTGATTACTGACCATTTGACCTACATTCTTGTTATTGTACCACAGTAACCATATGTACAGTATTGCAAACATTCAACATTTACCCCCCCCCCCCCCAACCCCAAGTGATATTGTGACATACCATGCATAGGGGGAGGGGGAGGACTGGGATATAATGATATACATACAAAGAGAGCTTTCTGCGTAATTTACCTGCTAGTTCCTTTGTATCTGTTCCAGGTGGTACAGACATAATCACCTTTTTCAATTGTATACCCCATTGAATTTCATTCCACCTTTCACGCCATGACCGCATGAGCAATCCCTTTGCTTTCAAAAGAAGTGCACTGTCTTGGCGACTGGAGGACTGTACACTTGACGATTCCATTGACATGTTTCAGAAGTTCGAGACTATTTGAGTACGAATAAAATTAATATTGAATGAGACACGCTACTGCGCTACAAACTATCTCGTTATGATAATGTAAATTTGTGTTTTGAAGTATTTAATAACCAATATTTCAACATTTCTTCAGAGTCAGATGGCAAAAACAAGTGTTATTCCAAATGTTTCACTTCTTTCTTTCTCAACATAAGCTAAGCGCTTGCCAGGTTGAGTCAAAGCAGCTGGGCGACTTGAAGATGTTTATTCTGCAGGCCTCCGCGGACCTATTTGCGGGCTATTAAAATGTGGCAGAAAAAAGTGTAAACGGTGAATTTGCCAAAATTGTTCAGTATTAAGTAAATGTTGATTTTGATTGTTTGATACATCCAGGGTCCGTATATATGGACCCTGATACATCTGACGCATATTTAACTGCCGGCCTCGTAAGATATACCAGCAAACTCAGCAGTGTTAGTTTTCTTTTAACGACCATAACTTTCTTAAAACAAAATATATTCAGGTTTTTTATATCAATACAAAGCTTATAAAACACAGAATTTATTTAGTAATTTCAACTTTAGTCACAGAATTTATCACTCACCCGAGTACCAGTGCACTTGCCATCTGTCGGGTGTGGTCAGTTTTGACCCCAGGGGTATAATTTGAAAAAAAGTATGTGGAGGACCACTAGCCAATAATACACAAGACTTTCAGGCCATCAGTGATAGTGTACGGCTTGTATTTCAGTCCCGAGAGCTTCAGGCCATCAGTGATAATGTACGGCTTATATTTCAGCCTCGAGAGACTCAGGCCGTAAGTGATTACGTGTGTATAAATGCATTTGTGTAGATTTGTATTTCAGGTGGAATGACAGTGGTTCTTAGTGTTGGGTTAGTATTAATCTTGTCAATTTGGAAGTTTTAGCAGAGGTTTGTAAGACTATTTGGAATAAATTATGGGTAGTCACCCAGGTCTTTTGTTGCAAGCACATTGGAGGACATAGACAGTTATCAATAGTTATTCTTTACAGGAACTGATTCTGTGTTTTACCTGACACAACCTTATTTCAGTAAATAACTTTTGTAGGTCAAGGTTATGCCCCTTTTTGTAGTAGTTAGTTTTTGTCGTGAAAACTTAACGTTGGCTATAACTTTGCCATGTCTTCATCAAACTTTCAAACTGCATTTCTTATGACAAAGGGTTGTGATGCTGCCAAATTTTGTAGGTCAAGGTCATAATTGACAGTTATGCCCCTTTTGGCTGTAACTTTGTCATTTCTTAAGTTTTCATCAAACTTTCAAATTGTACTGCTAATAACAAAAGGGTTGTGATGCCACCAAATTTTGTAGGTCAAGGTCATATTTGACATAGTTATGCCCCATTTTGTACTATATTTTGTCACAAAGCTATTGGTTATTCTGACAAAGTGTAAGAGGGTAACAAAAGTGTTCTACTGAACACCCATCTAGTTTAACGCAATGCTGCAATGTGATGCACAGTAACTAAAAACTTCCTACTAATGTTGCTATGGGACTATTTTTCATAGGGGTGAGAATAAACAAGAAAGTCATATGTGTTATAAAACATTTATACAATAATGTCAAGAAATGAGAAGGCTTGGCAATACAGCACAACTTCTTAAAGGTATATAAGTTACATCACATACAACACTGCAGCCTCAACAATGTTTAACATCGGGTGTTTTTTTTAATCATTGACAAGATTCCGTTGCAATTCCTGTAAAAAGCATACCAAATATGTATAAGATTTTACAATGGGGTTAGATTTTTTATTTTGAATTACGTATTTGTTACAGTCCTTCATATAGTTAATCTCAAAACTTGTGTCAGTGTTTGTTAATTATCAGCTTCTACCGTACTTTGTATCAATTCTTAAAATACATTACATGCAAAATATTAAATATGTTTTTCCAATAACACAAGCTAGTAATTAAAACTTCTCCATTGATAACAATCACTTTTTCTCATTTAACAGAGGTGAGAGATGAACAGTTTCCCCCATTTTGTTACAATACTGTGTTATCAAATCATCAGAAGGACATGGCAATACTTTGCCATATATTTCTTTTTCTTATCACTGTTCTTACAAGCTTTGTGGGAAAAGAATCACATACACCATGAATGTTACAAATTCAGAATTCAGGAAATTGAAAATATCGTACTTATCAAAAAACCTATTTCTAATTATCCAATTTCACTGTAACTGCTACAGTGCGTTTAAAATGAAACGAGAACAGTTGTGAATATTGGACTTGTTTTTCGGGGAGACAGGGTTTTTAGTTTATGTGAAACTGGTTTTCACCCTTATCCATTGAAAAACCTATAAATAGATGTTCATCTATCAGACCCCCCAATCCTTCTGTTACAACAAATGCCACTTGACACTCATGAATAAGTTTTTTAAACTTACAGTAGATATATAAATACAATAGTATCAAGAACAGATCTAGGTTCATGACTATTGTATAAACACAGATGTTTGTTTATTTAGTTTATTTAATAAAACAGCGGCCACACAGTGTTAAAAAAGAATGTAGAAATATAAGGGTATTACAATAAATGTTAAATAATGTAGAAAGTAGATATGTGTGCTCTGCACAAAGTAATTTAATACATGAATACAGGTATAACTGTACGTCTAAACATAACCCTCAAAAATAGCACTTCTTGCTGCTTGTATAATTAAATTTATTTACAAATACAATTACATGTATATGTATATGTCAGTTTTTATATGTACTGAACCTGATGCATATACATTGAACAATGTTTGATCTACGCTGGTAAGTATCTGAGTCTAAATTGATGGTAAAGTACCAGAACAACTAAAGAGATCCTTGTAAAGCTATACACCTACATTTACTAGGACTTTAATTTCATGTTCGTCTGACTCACTCCCAGCCACTGAAAACCACCTAAAAACATTGTCTCAATGAAAAATGCTTCCTTGCTGTACTCCGATTTTGTCCTTTTTTTGAAATATTATGACTTGAAAAAATGCATATTACAATATGATCGAAGGAAGCAACAAAATGACAAATGCAAGAAATTGCAGGCAGAAGGGGAAAAAGTATCCATGAGACAGAGAGAATGAAATCACTGGTATTAATGAACAGAGGAATGATTAAAGTAGTGAATGCTTTATAAACAAGAGAGTCGCTATGGTCCTATATCACTCACCCGAGTCAAAGACCAAGATTATTTAGCTGTGTTTAAAAAGACAATGTCAAATATCATAGTCTTAAAGTCTCAAATATGTCACCAGTCCTGACATGTTGCCCATTTAAAAAATATAATTTGTCAAAACCAATATTCTCATGAAGTATTAACAACAATTTAACGACTACATGGAACTAGGACTTTCTCTGGGTTACCCCAATAGATTGCATCAATGCCAATGTCCATGATTTTATAATTGCAAGACATGCTACGCTGCGACAATTTTTTTTTCAATGCTATGACCCCAATTTTTTTTTATCCATGATGACTTAATATCAATCCCTACCCAATTTTCATTAAAAAAAAGAAAAGAATTCTGTCCAAGATTGGTCAGAGTCATGTAAGCAAGATAAATGTTGACAGACATACAAAGCATGTTCACTCCAGCTCAACTGGAGCCAATGGTCCAAAGAGTCAAGTTATACATTAGAAAACACACCTCATTCTACACAGTATAAAAGAACAGCATCTTTGGAGAACAATTTTACTATATCAATTAGTTAGTACTCAGACAGTAAAAAAATGTTGCAGCAGTGTTTCGTTGATAACCAAAACTATGATTCATATTGATACATGTATATCTATCACAAGAAAAGAGTAGCCGTGGTGTAACAACAAAATTTTCCAGTAGCATCAATGTTAGAATATATTGGAAGTATTTCAAACAGAAATTTTATCTTATTTGTCCTTACTTTTCAAGGTTCATACAGACTTCAGTCAACAAAATTCCATGATTTTTCCATATTTTTCAGTTTTCCATGATACTTTTACAACTTACAGTGCTTAATGTTGAAGTGATACTGTGACAACGACAGAACATTTCCAAAATTGTGTACCATAAAAAAGTCCTTAATTTTTTTAGGTCTGTGCAAAACCTGCTTTTAAATCTCATGTTTTCAGTGACAATTTCTTATGTGCTGTTCTATTTGATCCTATCACTCTAACTGATTAATACCTCTCGTAAAACAGCTGTGATACCATACAGACTGGCAGCAACTGGACAGAGAGAGAGAGCGCAGCACATAGACAGGAAGCCATGCTCAATCAAGGCTGCCTTCCACCATTCTGTACAGGCATTATCCTCAAAGGAAGAAAAAAGATTTAGTGAATCCAACTATACTATAAAATCGGAATGCTCTTTGAATGATTTTACACATATTCCAATCATAGAAAAATACAGGTATATACTCACACTTAATTAAAATTTTACAACATCGTAGGGTAATATTAACAGACGTTTTTTGTGTTACAACTTATTTATAAACTAAATCTGACTAAATTGCTACAATGTACACAGTAGTATAATATCATCTTATACAATAAGTATTATGTTATAACACTAAAATCTGTTTTAGTTTCATTTCTATTTTTCAGCCATAACCAGGAAAGACTAAAAGATATCACTAAAGGTGATAAATACCCCAGCCAGTGGTTTGGACAAATGTTGTCTACAGACAGATTGATGGAAAAATGTGATTCCAATGAAGCCTCCATATACATGTACTTCATATCTGGGAGTATAATAACCTACAATCTATACTTCTCTGAGAAAAGGGGCTATAAACACTGTTAATTCTGAATCAGAGAACCTGTTAATGAATTATTTCCAGAGTAAGACTTTTTTACAAAAGAAATCTCTAACATAGGATATGTCTATAACACTATACAAAAGCTTCACTAATAAGCAACTAGATGCCAGAGCTAGCATATTCTATATTATTGGAAAAACCACTAATGAAAAAAGCAATATTACATGTATAACACTAAATATCATCTACGTATATACATAAACAATCAACAATTGACTCTTAAGTATGTTCATCAAAAAATTACATTCAATATAAACAATGTTTGAACACTTAGTATGTTAAAGAAGTCTCAACAACTCCATAAATGGAAAGTTCACAATATTTGACAAAAGACTCAACTGTTAAGTGAACATCAAAATCCTTATTTATACTAAATTCAAAACTTTCATTTAATAATTTAAATACAGTATGTTGAAAAACTGTAACAAAATCTAGCATTTCTTTTACATTATTTGTCACTGATAGGTGTTGAGAAGAGAAATAATTTTTTGTCTTGAGCCACATGTCACAGATTGTTAAATTCAGCAAAACCTGTGAACTGAAATATGAGGATTAGAAATTAATGAAATCCTTTCACGGCTTTTGTCAGGTTCAGAGCTCTTCTCAAGACCATTTTTTTCTAAAAACCTTGCTCTATAAATCAACATTTGTCTAATTTTGCTCTGTGGATTTCTGTCCCTGATGTACAAAAATTACAAACTTTCCATTAATAGGTTTATATAAAATGTATATAAATGCAACCTTCGTCTAACACTAACTGATCTCATACATAGTTTAACTGATCTCATACATAGTTTAACTGATCTCATACAGTAGTTTAAGTAAACACCAGCTTGTAAGCATGAGAGGGATCACACGCAAATCACAGCCTTTCATTGTAACACAGTTGAAATCTCCAAATATAGTTTCCATTCTGTTATTCAAGTACACATTGCTGGGTTTGATAAGCACATACAATTTGGGTATATAAAATCAAAAATGTATCTTACTTAACTTACCTAACATTAGTAACAAAAATTCCCAACAGTATGTAAATACATGTATCTTTATGTAACAAATCTCCTTTTCCTTGATTAATATGTTTTTAAGCATGCAGCATAAACAATTACTGATCATGTCAAAAAAACATGTTAACCTTTTAGTAGTAGTACTTATAGAATTTCATCACTCCATTATTTCATCTAGTGTTATCTGTAAAGATTTAATTTTGCTATGAAAAAATATTACAAAACAATACAAAAAGGTACCGGTATTTAAATTGATAGTAGAATTTACTATAACTGTTGCATTAAAAAAAGAACAACACATATTATTAGCCAAATACATATATACATGTATGTGTGTAAAGTTTCAAAGAACTTTACACTATATCAGCAAATTTGTTTGTTTCTGATGATAAAAATAGTTATTCAAATGCCCTATTTCTATGCATATAGACAGAGTCTATCAGTCATTAAATGTTAAACCATACTGTTAACACATTTGCATTAGTAGTTCACTTCTTTATAAATTCTTTATTATTGGTATCAAAAATCTTAAAACATGTCAAGTTTACCTTTAAAACAGATGTAGTACTCTCAAAAAGATATCAATGTTGCAAACAATAAACTTTCATACATATATCTTGGGGTTTAATGCATGTCTTGTCAGTATTTCTGATCAGTCATTTACAAGCAAGCAGTTCAACTAACCATTTTCCCAGGAAGAACCAGTACTAGATCCCTATCCTCCATAAGAAACTGCCTACCTTACGACATAAAGAGATACAGCCAGCAGCAGGGCTTGCACCCTTGACTGTCGATCAATGAGTAGTTGAAGAGATTTAACATCAGCAACTCGCCAAGTGTAAAACTCACATTAAAACCAGCCATAGCTTTACGCCACATACAATCATGTGTCAAACAGCAACTAGTTGGAAAGTTACACTAATGCAAACATGATGACAGCATTCTATGATGAGCAAAATATAGCACATAATTGACTCCTTGACTGGCATGACAAATTGAAACAAAGGAACAGTCATGTGAAATAGTTCAACATATGTAAAGGTATACAATTAACCCTGCTTCTAATTGTGAATTAAAAAAAAAAGTACAGAAACAGTATACATGTGCTTTGACAACTTGTTCAGTGACTTCGTGAGAAAGTGTTTTCAATGATTTAAAATTATTTAGGAACTTACTAGTTGTAATACAAAAATTGAGGTCAACAGTAACGGAGGTTAGATCATTACAAGGGAGATCATCTGTTAAGGCAAAAAAGACACCTAAAGCCCCATAAACTAGAGATACATAAAATGCTAAGTGGCAGGCAAGAGCAGAAAGGCTTCCAAACTATGAAACAAAAACAGCCCTCATCTCATGTACCGTTCCCCTAATTACCTCAGATTTCTGTTTGCTTTGCTCTTCTTATAATACACAGGCTGGTCATAGTCTGCACTAGTCACAAAGGCATAGCACCTCATTGCTAGAAGAGTAAAGGTAAAGGTTTTGTGCTAAACAAAGGGGCCAGTAAATGTTTTAGGTCTTGTATACAGAAATATAAACCGCTTATGGTCTTTTAAAGATCAGATTTAATCCAACACCTTGCAGACTGTAGGAATGACCCTCCACCTCTTACCTGTCAATGGACTCTACATAAGTAACTAACTACATGTATGACATTATGTATGTACAATATATAGAGTGTCTTATTTCTATTTCTAAGTCGAAAAAGCAAATAAAGTATAAACATAAGAGATTATCCGTTCTAGCCTCTATCTAGTAATGCCATTTCTGATTGGCTACATTTTTTTAGTATGTGACTCTTAGATGCAGAACATGTTCAAATGTTCTGAAAACCTGCATAATGTTAAATTATCCTTTTTCCTCACAAAATGTGTACGTATTGGGTGTAAGATATATGCTACATAGTCTTGCAACTTCTGCATGACTTCCATCATTCAGCAGACTCACGAAACACATTATACTAACACGTCCAGAGACAATCATGAGAAACTTGTTCATAATTACAACAAAAATTTAAACTCAAGCAGAAATTTGGTACACTCTGCCTAAACAGGGCTTAAGTGCAGAATTGAGTACAAAAATAAATACATTTCAAACAACATTCAAAATTTTGACAGGAAATGTTCAAGTTTATTGCACCATCTACAAGAGTAAAATTCAATGTCCATTATTATGCATTTTGGACAAATTAAACTGTCAACACATGTGTTGTAAATCATGACCAAGTGTGTCAGTGCCACTCTTCTTAAATGTTGAGTGTTGTAGTCATAGCAACATAACCCTTCTATATATTTCATCAAAGGGATGTAATGATTGGCATTACTAAACTGTAAATATGTACAATGTCCATTTCTTTTGTCAACAACCACATACATTACCATACTTAATGTAGCAGTGAAGCCTGTAGAAGTAAATCACCAATATTCATGAAATTCATTAAGTCCTAATATTTAGTTTAATATTACATTTCCTTTTATGATAAATATAGTATTGTTAGCATTACAAAAAGTGCATTCATACATATAAAAACACCTGATACACAAAATATACGAGTATGTGTTTTTTTAAGTACGTAAATTTCCTCTGGAAAACTTTACATAAACAAATACAACAAAAAAATAAAAGCATCAATAAACAAAAATAAACAACAGCGTATGAGCAGATTTTGTAATAGATGTATTGAAGGACACTCCACATAGCAAGCAGTACTCTGTCTAGCCTATGATCAGGTATTCTGCAAGAACAATGCTTTATCAACTAAAAGCGTTTTTTGAAAAGTGTAGATAGATTAATAAAGAATTATACTTCTAGTTTGTATACGAGTATATGTTCTTCCTGCAATTTAAGTCCCAACAAAAGAAGAAAATGGTTGACTCAAGCCGGTCACAACCTAATTGATCTTACACCAGAATCAGTGGGATTATCGGAACCCATTTTTGCTCAGTCAGACAATAACTTTAATGACATATACTCTAGAATGATTGTTCAACTTGAATCTAATGACCCCATGATCTAATTACAAAATATCTCTTATATTTATGTAAGTTTTCTTTAACCTGACTGTCTGATCTAGCAGTGTGCTGAGTTAGCAAGGGCATGAGAATTTTTCTTTTT
The DNA here is from genome assembly GCA_022818135.1 of Saxidomus purpurata. Classification (NCBI taxonomy): domain Eukaryota; kingdom Metazoa; phylum Mollusca; class Bivalvia; order Venerida; family Veneridae; genus Saxidomus; species Saxidomus purpurata. The sequence continues at coordinate 13,550,943 of JAFMSR010000007.1, forward strand.
CACAACTCTAAACTTTTATCACATACTGAGTGACAGACAGACAGACAGATGATCACTTCATCTAGTCTTTCAATTACAGGCGTGCTTGCACTCACTGGCTACAACACTCAGAGAAAGTTGTTAACATGCTACATAAAATTCATTATATTTAGTTCACTGCAGTTACATGAACCCTAATAATGTTGATAAAAAAAAGAAACAGAATGAAGCCACAGTCAAAACATAATTTCACATGAGGAATATTATACCTACGGAAATAGTACTATTTTTATACCAGTAAGATGTACTAGATCTTTTTATCCAATCAATTAACAAGCTGGAGAAATATCAAATGTATAAACCATACTGATTTCAGTCATGCACTAGTTCATATAGCATAGTGATTGTGTGTGTAGTAGTGTATTTCAGTCCTGTACATCACACTTCACTCTAATATTATTTCAACTATACAACTGGTCATAAAAAGTTGTTTTTTTATAATAATCTTAGTAAAGTTAGGGTGAAGGTATAAGATAATATGACTTACATCAAGGTTTTAAGGGATAAATATGGTAGGAATACAGCAGCCTTGTTTCTTTTTGTTTGTGTTTCACTAAGAAGACGCGTTCTTATGTGACAAAGAACCAGTGTTAATTAGAGGTATAACATTGTTTTCAACAATTCTCCATTCACGTGACAACCATCTGACATGAATTGTTTGCTTCCAACTCAAATTCATCTTTGTATGAGTTACAGGTAACTTGAATAACAGTATGCAGTTAATGGACACTATTCTAGTGATTACAATAATTGTACTAGCACTATTTCTGCACCCTTATTTCATTTGATGAAGAATGTTCCAAACGTTTCATAAATGCAAAATTATGCATGTTTAAATGCTTGTTAATGTATTGGGTATAATATCAAAACTTTATACATGCACCCTCTGAAATGAGTAGTCAAATACCGTTCAAACTTTAAGTTGACATGTACAAACATTTCACATATTTTTCCTCACCAAAAAGCTACCATTAGTTTGGCAGGGTCTAAAGGCATAAACTGTAGCAAGATACATGGAAAAAATTCATCAGCTATTGTTGATTGACAGTCAAGAAAAATACATAAAAAAAACTGACAAGCTATCATTGAAAAAGTCAAGAAAATCAGTAAAATTAACAGGCTATTGTTAATTGAAAAAGTGAAAAAATTAAGTAAAATTCACAGACTATTGTTACTTGACCAAGTTGAGAAAATTGGAAAAAATTCACAGGCTATTTTTGCTTGACAAAGAGATATGTATACAATGGAGATTTTAGTCAACACTGATGAACACTGCGTTACACATGCTGCTATGGCTGAACGAAGACTTCTCTCTACGATATGTTAGCTGAAAATTAAAAATACAACCAAGAGTCATACAATGCAATAAAGATACTGTAGTCATTTTGCCTGTAGCCTACATACCACCAGATTGCAAGTTTTTACAGAAAATAGTATCAAAGTACAGTATGACACTGTTATATCCATAAGTAAATGTTCTAATTTTGCAAAGCTTATAAACTCTTCCAGCCATTTCAACAGGAGTTTGGTTATTAACAGGTGGGCAGTTTACTTTACCAGTATTCCTGGGAGAGACTAGTAGTAGGCTGCAGTCTGCTGTAACAAACTGCCAACTTTCTGACATGGAAGTGGGTCGCTTAGCCATGACCTTCAAATCAATGGAAGGCTTGGTGATCACTAACAGCTCAACCATGAAGCCTGGTTCTTGCCTTCTCTACTTTTAAAGTTTCTTTTTATTTTCACATACCTTGTTGTGTGTTATAATTTAGTGGACTTTTAGATGCAAGAATATTTCTCTTCTTAAGGTAACATGAGAATACTTTCTAACAAATATCTGAAAATCTGCTGAGGTTAAAGGGCCACTTAGCCCCTATTATGAGTCAGCACACAAATCTGTTTCAAACAAATTAAACACACCTGCAAGGAATTAGAATAACCTTGACAGGCTTACACTTTATTCTTCTTTTCTGTAATATTCGAAGTGTCTTGGGAAAGACAACCTATCTTGAAATTGACTTAGTAATGCCAAGGAGTAAATCAGCTTATCTACCATTATTGTGTAACAGCATTATGCACTTTGCATTTCTGCAGAGACATCTTTAGGATTATCATATTTAGTTCTTACAGTAACTTAGTACTTAGGATTCCTTTTCCAATCACTTGCAAATTGGTCTCAAAAATGTTTTACTTTTGCCATACCTTTTCATTTCTCTGTGTAAATGCTTTAATTTGCCATACCTTGTTTTTCTATACAACTGTATAAACTTGCCAAACTTCAAAGTTTTCTTTCAGTGTTTAAATTTGTAAAACCTTTTAAGTCACCTTGTTTTTTAAATTTATGTGAATGTTTTAATTTTCTATAACTTGTTCATCTCTCTCAATAAAAGCAGCCGTACCTTGTTTATTTCCTAACATTACTGATATAATTTGCTATACCTTGTTTATTTCTCTCCATTAATGCTGTTATTTCCTCATTGATCATTTCCTTTAGGCGTTCCTTTGGTAAGTCATCAAGTTCCATCTCAAATGTGAATGGGTGATCAGCTACAGGCTGTAAATATAAGGTATTGTTTAACATTCCATCTTTATAACAGCATTCATTTTTATTTGCTTATTCTTATTTGCTAATTTTCATTTAGTTTTAAACAAAAAGTAGAATTTTCATTTTTCAGACACCTTACATTGATACATATATATTTCTGAAAAAAAAATGCAAGCAAATCCATCATTTTTGGAAGGGTTGATAACAAAATAAAGAAGGAAAAAGGCAGGTGGTGGGTCAGAAGTTTTGTTTAGTATATGTTGAAGTCCGAGGATCATTCTGAATTTACTGATATAGTAACATAAATTTATAGATAGGATAATGATAGAACCATGTTCTATTCACTCATAAACAACGTTGACATAATTCATGCCTTTCTTTCATATTCAAGTTGTTTCTTCAAGAAAAAGAGTTGCCAGAGAGCCTTTCTTATTTTTTGCACAAGGATAATTGAGATTCACTGAAAACTTTTACAGAAAATACTATCCAAGTACAGTATATCCTGGAACTATCATAACGGTTCCTGTTGGATGTTGGTATCAAATTCAGAGAATGAATGTATATGGTTTAATCATTTAGAGGAGTATACCTCATCAGCTGGGTCATAGTACTGCTCCAGATACGGGTGGGCAAGGGCTTCTTCTACGTTGATTCTCTTGTGAGGGTTAAAGGTCAGCATCTTGTCCAGCAGATCAAGGGCTGTAAATAGATCAGTCCTATGTGATTAAATTTGCCAATATTTACAGTATTAATAAAAGGGGGGGCTCCCTGGAAAAAAAAAGTAAATAGAGAAAGGACAACCTTGGCCATGATCCTATAAGCCTATGAAAACAAAAGACCCCCAGGCAGGATTACCCTGAGGGGATTGACAATGGTAGGCAAGCAATGGAAATGCCTGGCCGGCATCTGATCGCCTTGCCTTTGCTTCTATCATACTGACTTCTATTATTATTTGCTGCTATCTCACTCACTTTTTTTTTGCTCTATCATATCCACTTTCTCATTTGCTCTGATCATATCGCCTTTATAATTAACAGCTATCATGATCTGCACTTTCATTATTTCTGTCATCATGATCTCACTTTCTACAAATTTCAAAATCTGGGCTGAAAATTAACATCTAAGTGTTAACAAGTTTTCCATATTTGGGCTGTGACCTAGTTTTTACCCCAATACCCATATTCAACTTGGCTAGAAACAACTTACAACCTTTCTGACAAATTTAGGATATTTGGCTGAAAATTTCCTCTAGGTGTTAACAAGTTTCGATTTGGGCTGGTGCCTGTTTTGACCCCAGGTGACCCAATTAAAACTTGAGCTAGAAATCATAGAAACAACCTTTCTGACAAATTGCCAGGATATTTGGCTGAAACAGTGCCTCTAGAGCCTTAACAAATTTTTCTTTTTGGGCTCTGGACCTATTTTTGACCCCAGATGACCCATATTCGAACTCGTCCGGAATTCTGGGACAAACACCTGACCAAGTTTGTGACAATGAGGAAAAATGGACCACTAGGGTAACGAACTAAATGTGGACGGACGACGGACATTCATCGATCCTAATAGCTCACCCTGAGCCAGCTCAGGTGAGCTAAAAAGTTAAATTAGCAATAATCTGAACAGTGTGTTAAATATTGACTATGGCAATATGCTGACTGCTTTTCTCCATTACGTTAATCTTCAGATATTTATGACATTCACAACATATCAATTTGTAAATTTTCAAGTATAAGTCATAAAGGCCAAAATTGCCCTATTCCAGTTACCCTTGCAATAACAAGATTAAGTGTTATGAAAATCAAATCAACCATGACTCTAAAGAATGTTAACAAGTAGTGCTATAATTTGATGTAGTGTCACCAAACATTGCCCAATTTCTATACAGATTTTGTTTCGGTTAAATAGTACCTTTTGACTGGTGTGATGAAATTCAGATGACAAAATAAAGTGTAAACCAGGATTTATTACAATCTGATATATGTTGTAGGGTGGACTCTCAACAGTTCTAAAAATAATTCTTTGATTTGACCTACTGACCTTGTCACTGACACAATGTTACCAGATTCCAACATGACCTAGGGATAATTATGACACATTTTCTCACCAAATTTCTAGATGATCTTGCACACAATGTGACCTAGAGAGAGATTGTGATGTTACTTTGAATAAGTGACCTCACTTTTAATGCTTGTTAAACCTCTTTCCAACTGGACAGAGAGATACGAAACACATTTTCCCTGTAATTGCTTCAGTTAAAAAAAAAAAGAGGACCGACATCAGCTGATCATAAAAGCTGTTAAGCATTTTATTAATTTGATAGACCTATTCAAACATATGACTTACCTTTGGGATCAGCTTTGGGGAAGAGTCTTGGCCAAGGGGTCTTTGGTTTAAATGGTAATGACTGTATGTAGCCCCGTGCCTTCTCATTGATTATACAGTTCAGATCTTCTTGACTAGGTGAGCCAATTACACTTAATATATGGTTCAACTGGTCTAAATCTGCAAAGTTGAATACAATGTAAAATATACATGGTTCAAATGGTCTAAATCTGCAATGTTAAACACAATGTTACATATCAACTGACAAAAGTTACAACAAGAGCTGTCAGTAGGACAGCGTGCTCGACTTTTTTAGTGCTTGCCAATAAAACAAAACTTTGACAGTTAAGGGCACACAAGAAAATTTTCACACAGAGTTATCTTCTTATCTTAAAGATAAGGACTTTCGATGGTACATAAGTACTCCAACTTTCAAAGTAATATCTCAAATGGTTAAGTTAACAAGTGGACAAGAATGAAAATTTTAACTGAGTTTCTAAGTCAAAAAGGGCCATAATTCAAATAAAATCCTTGACAGAATTACCTTCTCCTGCCCATGTTTGGAAATCATGATGGTAAACAAGTATTCCAACTTTCAAATTAATATCTCAAACAGTTCAGTCAAAAAGGGACTGGAAAAACTTAACCAAGATTCTAAGTCGATAAAAGGCCTTAATTTTTAAAACAAATCCCTCACAGGGTTACCTTCTGCTTCGTACAGATGGGGGTAATGAAGTGAAATAGCATTAAAAGTTTCAAAGCAATATCTCAAAAGGTTAAGGCAATAAGTGGATTTTACCCATATTCAATGTATTTTCAAAGTCAAAAAGGGGCATAATTCTGTCAAAAACCTTGACAGAGTTATGTCCTCTTGTCTGTTGATGAAGGTCGTGATGGTAAACAAGTATGGTTAGTTTCAAAGCAATACCTCCAATGGTTTTGAAATAAAGGTGTGGTAGGGGAATATTTAAAAAACTTAACCAAGCTCAATACACTTTCTAAAGAAAAAAGGGCCATAATTCTGTCAAAAACCTTGACAGAGTTATGTACTCTTGTCTGTAGATGGAGGTTATGATGGTAAACAAGTATGGTAAGTTTCAAAGCCATACCTCTAATACTTTTGAAATAAAGTGGGGTGGTACGAAAAACTTAACCAAGGTGTGACGGCAGCCTGCAGGACTGGGCCGCTTATAGGATAGCTCCCCTTTTCATGAAAAGTCGAGCTATAAAAGCTCATGTATCTAGTCTACACATACAAACTTTACCATTTGATCGGACAAAGAACCAAGTTATACCTCTCATCATATTAAAGTTGATAGTAATTTATGATCATTCGCCCTGGACTTCCTATAACTGAGTTATATGGTACATGCAGTGTATTTCATTTATTCTGCACACAATGTGTCACTACCTAATCATATGATGTTGATTAAGTAAGTATTTAAAGAAAATCACAATCTTTATATGTTCTATCACTCAAAAGAGCAAAGAAAGGCACTGATGACTTACAATGTTTCCCAGGAAACAAAGGTCTGTTAGACAACATCTCAGCTAGAATACACCCAACAGACCATACATCTATAGACTTTGTGTACCCTTTAGAGTTCAGCATGATTTCTGGTGCCCGGTACCAACGTGTGGCAACATACTCAGTCAGGAAACCAGTGTGGTCATGATCAGGATCTGCAACTCTTGCCAAACCAAAATCACATATCTGTAAATAAAATTAAAAATTCAGAATGTGCATGATATAAAGTCTGAAAATCTTGCACAGATGTTGTTCACAAGTCATTGTAATGCAGCAATTTGTGAAAGTTTTCAACTTACAATTTTTTGAGAGGTGGGACAGTGCCCTTTACAACCATTGCATAAAATGGTATTGTATGCTAATAAGATTTGTATTCCTTAACATATCCAGCATACTTACATAATATATTGCAAAACTGTCAAATTATCATTCTAACTTTGAACTTAAAAGTGTCTATCTGACTGAAAGCTAACGTCATAGTCCATTACTGTTAAACCTGTGTTACAGTCCACATCCAAATAAGGACTATCCTTGCCTACATGGAGAAAAAAAACATGCCATTCAACTTGAGTGTTTGAGTCTACAAAAAGACCACTGGTCAACAATGATCACTTACAAGTCTTCCAGTCCATGATTTTTGTTCCCAGGTTTGGTTGTAAACAAGTTAACAAGTAAACTTATAATATAAACATGTATTAAACAGGTAGCACTAACCTTGAGATCGCAAGTTGTGTTGAGAAGCAGGTTACTTGGCTTGAGATCTCTATGTAGAACATTGGCTGAGTGAATATATTTGAGCCCTCGTAGAATTTGGTACAGGAAATAACAAACATGGTCATTACTTAGGTGCTGTGTCTTCAACAATTTATACATGTCTGTCTCCATCAAACACTGAACAATATATCTGATACAGGTCAAGGAAGATTAAAGCAGTTTTAATCAAATTGTTTTCAGCCACTGCAAAAATCATCTCTATGAAGTCTGATCCATTTGTACTGCCTGGTTGTAGGTTTAGATAGGTCTTCTAAAAGACTGGCTTATTTTCAAAGTTAGCGTCTTTTGAGTAGACTAGGTCTTCTAAAAGACTGGCTTATTTTCAAAGTTAGCGTCTTTTGAGTAGACTAGGTCTTCTAAAAGACTGGCTTATTTTCAAAGTTAGCGTCTTTTGAGTAGATTACGTCTTCTAAAAGACTGGCTTATTTTCAAATAGTAACTTGTTGCAGTTAAAGAAGTGGCCCTCCAGAGGATGTCTGGTACATTTCTCTCTACCATATCCACTAGAGATATCCTTTCAAGGCTTTCCTTTGATACAAACATGATATCACAGCTTTCCGATGCATTGACTTAGTTACTACGAACAAACCGCCAACTTCAAAATACAGCAAAATGTATTATATATGATAAAAGTATATCGATACAAGTATGCAATTTTTTTACTGGAATATCACTTGTAAGTGATACTTAAGAAAGCAGTAAGCTTGGCATAATGGGTGATTCCTAAAACCAGGCTGTCTCTCCCTTTAAATGAAGTAAACAACTTAATTAAATATTCAGGTAACTAAGTACCAGGCGAAATTTATCAAGCATAATCAACTAATTGCATTACGAAATACGCAAAATATTAACTATGGCAATAATCCAGTTTCTTCAGAAAGTGCATAATGATGCAGTAGAAACACTGCACCAGAAATTGTTCAACATTATTGTTAATCAGTGAATAAATCAAACAGTAAATCATGTCTGAAGCTTTCTCCTTGAAAATTTATAATTCTCTATCACATTATGTAAAGTGCACGAACATAATCTGTTCCAACTGTAGGTAGACTCTAACTAACCACTGGGTTATAATTCCATGTGGACCTTACTAAAAGTAATTCTATATTAGATTTAGTGGACAAACTTCAATTATGCTATCCAGGCATGCTCAATGAAAATTAATTCATTTACTTCTGTTCAAGTAGAGAAACAAAGTAACAAATGATCAAAATAATAGTGATGTCTTGAAGGCATACTAGTGTTAATGATGCATGTTATTTGGGTAAAAGGGATGAAAGCAGTGGGTGATGAGGGATGTCACATGGGATTGTGGTGGAAATTATGCTTTTCAATAAGAACCTTATGAAAGTTCCAGACTACTGGAAAATTTATGTATTATTTATTGCAAGCTGTATCACAGAAATTGCAAGAAATTAGTAAAGCAATTACATTTATTCTGAAATGTTCATCACAAGAATATTTTAATTCCACACCTGAACCTCTTGGGAAACAAGATCATCGTTTACCTGTGTACTCATTTCAATAAGATTCTTTGAATCATATCAAAGATCAACGGCAGATTTTTCTTTGTTGCTCAACTGAAGAGAAGAGGCAGAAATCAAGACTTGGTCCATCAGTTACTGTTTCTCATAAACACTGTGAAGTTACTGTATTAACAGGGATGACACTGTCTACATGAGCATATCAACATCTTCACACATAATTTCTATTTTTTTTAGTTTGGCTAGAGAAGAATGCTCTTATGTTTTTTTCATACACTTTGCCCTGGTGTGTTTTCCCATATAAATAGACAGTGAATGCAAAATGACACATAGAACTTGCAGTTAGTCATAGATTGCGACCACTGGCTCAATCCAATTATACACAATGTACCAATCACTTAAATGATGGCTTGTTACTAACCAAACATAAATTGAGACAAGAGACCAGAGACAGTGAGACCTCTTCAAATTAATAATAATAATAATAATAATAATAATAATAATAATAATAATAATAATAACTAGAACTGTCACAAGAGTGACAAATTATACTCCCATAATACAGCTTTGTCACAGAAGTATGGCAACCATAAGAAAGGAATGGCCACAAGGACATAGAGTTGAGTTATTATACAATAACTTGTGTAAATGTATTGTTTTAATAGCATACAAAATGTGTAAGGTTAGAAATTATCAATTATTGTTCAATTTAATAGGTTTATTTCAAACATGTTTAAAGACAAAAACAAATATCACTTCATGTATAAAAGAAAGCGCCTGGACAAGCGTAAAAAATTGCGCCTGGACAAGCGTAAGAAATAGAAACCATTCAAATGTTCTAAGTAAACCGTTTTACTGTTCAGGCTCACTGTGACCTTGACCTTTGACCTACTGACCCCAAAGTCGAACTTGACCTGTATTTCATGATGTTACAGCTGTGTACTGAAAATTATTTAATCAGTCAAGCCTTTCATGAGTTATCATACGGAAACTGTTTTACATTACAGTTCAGAGTCACTGTGACCTTGACCTTTGACCTACTGACCCCAAAGTCGAACTTGACCTGTATCTGATGATGTTACAGCTGTGTACCGAAAATTATTTAAATCGGTCAAGCCTTTCATGAGTTATCATCCGGAAACTGTTTTACAGTTCAGTCACTGTGACCTTGACCTTTGACCTACTGACCCCAAAGTCCAACTTGACCTGTATTTCATAAAGTTGCACGTTTGTACCAAAAATTATTTAAATTGGTCAAGCCTTTCATGAGTTATCATCCGGAAACTGTTTTACAGTTCAGAGTCACTGTGACCTTTGACCTACTGACCCCAAAGTCCAACTTGACCTGTATTTCATAAAGTTGCACGTGTGTACCAAAAATTATTTAAATCGGTCAAGCCTTTCATGAGTTATCATCTGGAAACTGTTTTACAGTTCAGTCACTGTGACCTTGACCTTTGACCTACTGACCCAAAAGTTGAACTTGACCTGTATTTCATGAAGTTGCACGTGTGTACCAAAAATTATTCAAAAGGGTAAAGTCGTTCATGAGTTATCATCCGGAAACCATGAAAACCAACAGACCGACCGACAAACCGACAAACAAACCGACAAGCTCACTCCTATATACCCCCCCCAAACTTCGTTTTGTGGGGGTATAATAATAATAATAATAATAATAATAATAATAATAATAATAATAATAATAATATAAGATACTAAGCAAACATCACTGTGCCTTATTCCCCTTGGAGATGAAGATTTAGACTTTAATGTGTTGCCATAGGGACATCACTGTTATCTAGAACCATCAAGTCAACTAAACAATTGTTTGAGAAAAATATATATCTGTGAAAATGTAGCAAAGAACTGCAGCCATGAAAATCTAGGTAGGAAATGTCGTCATGAAAATGTAGCAATGAAAATATTCCATGATAATGAAGCTTAGAATTGTAGCCACAAAATGGTAGCTATGAAATGTAGCAATGGGAATTTTCCATAAGAATGAAGTTTAGAATCGTAGCCATGAAATGTAGTCATGTAGCAATGGAAATGTTCCATGAGAATGTAGCAATGAAATGTTACTGTTATAATGACAATGTAGCATTAAGTGATTGCCAGAGACATTAGTTCAGAAATGAATATAACAGATGACACCATTAAAAATAAAATTACATAGCATATTTAATAGAGCTAAAAGTATTATCCTTATAATTATCTAGTTATTATCTACAAAAATGTCATAGAATTCTCTCCATGATAATACCTTGTCATTTGAGCCTCATTTATTGGATTATGGACAGAAAACATTTCATACAAGTGGCCTAAAAAGATATTTTCAAAACAGTCTGAAAACAGGACACAGTCTGAAAACAGGACAAATATTCCTCTAATATATAACATTACATGACAATGCAGGAAGAGGGAAGACATTAGATTTAGTCCTCAATGTGTATTTTTCTGTCTGTTATATTGATGGAGATAGTACCACAGAAACCTCGTACATAACATAATTTCTAAATTTTATCTTTGTACAAAATGAAAAAAGTAGGAAAACATGATTCATTATCCTACCGCTCTTAAGGCATGTCTGTCTGTCTGTTACAGTGGTTATAAACAGTCTGTTTGTCAACTCACTGAAGGCCTATCTTCAATAATACAACAGTTTCTATGCAACAAAGTGAATCCTAGTAAAATGCTTAGCTGCTGTAAAAGTTGATAAAACTTAACCAAACTAAATGTAACTTTAACAACTTGATGCAATCAGTAAGGTGCAGAGCATGCAACTTCTGGCACCTGAAACTAGCTTGGCAAAGTGTACTGAACGAGTGCAAAGTCATGCAGTCTTTTGTTTGAAAATGAGAAATTTGAAAACATGCATTATAATTCCAGAATTCTTAGGTGCAAGTTTTTGTCTTCTTGAAAGTTAACAGTTTAATAGCATAGTGCTATAAAACTGATGGGAAGTAACTGTCTTACAGTGGTCTTTTAATAAAACAAACTTAGTAATAGATGTGAGACTAGATCAAATGAAAGTAAAATGCTTGTAATAATTTTGCAGTCTCTAACAAGCTACAGTTTTTAAACAAGAGCTGTCCCTCACAAGTGACGAATGCCCCGAAAGAGGTGCCTCACAGTATGTGTCCTCTCCATGTGCTCAATAAATGTGCTATGTAATTTTAAAATCCTTCCATGCATGACAGAGTAACCATGCATACAGTTTTCCATTACTTTAAACACTTAGTGTGACCTTGACCTTTGAGGTAGGGACTTGGGCCTTGCACGCGACACATCCGCTTGATGTGCTAGACATTTGTGCCAAGTTATTTTAAAATCCTTCAAAGCATGATAAAGTTATAGTCCGGACACAAATGTATGCATATATACAGGATTCCATTACCTATAAACTCTAAGTGTGACCTTGACCTTTGTGGTAGGGATGTGGGTCTTGCACGCGACACGTCGTCTTGATGTGCTAGACATTTGTGCCAAATTATTTTAAAATCCTTCAATGCATGACAAAGTTACAGTCCGGACACGAATGTGTGCATATATGCATATATAGAGGAATCCATTACCATCAAACTCTAAATGTCACCTTGACCTTTGAGCTAGGGACGTGGGTCTTGCACGCGACACGTCGTCTTGATGTGCTAGACATTTGTGCCTAGTTATTTTAAAATCCTTCAATGCATGACAAAGTTACAGTCCGGACATGAATGTGTGCATATATAGAGGATTCCATAACCTTCATACTCCAAGTGTGACCTTGACCTTTGAGGTAGGGATGCGAGTCTTGCACGCGACACGTCGTCTTGATGTGCTAATCATGTGTGCCAAGTTATTTTAAAATCCTTCAATGCATGCCAGAGTTACAGTCAGGACACAAATTGTAAGTGGGGATGCACGGACGGACGGACAGACGGACGGTGCGATATTAATATGCCACCCTTCGGGGGCTTAAAAAAGAGAAACAACTGAAAGCAAACAAGAAAGCGGCAATGCCGCCAAACCAGATTTTCAACAGCGCCTGTAGAAATTCTAGAATTTAATAATACATTTATTAAAAAAAAACAAGTTACAAAGTAGACATGAAATAATATATCATATCTTTTTAAATTACCTCCAAAAGATGATATGACCTTTGACTGCCAAATCAAGTTAAAATCATGTAAACAGGATTTTCAATGTTAAGTCACTGTGACCTTGACCTTGGAGCCAGCCATGCGGAACATGCGTCTGCACGTCATCTTGATGTGGTAAACATTTGTCTGAAGTTTCATCAAAATTCTTCAAAGGGTTGAAGAGTTACAGAGCGGACAGGATTTTCAATGTTAATGTCACTGTGACCTTGACCTTGGAGCCAGCCATGCGGAACATGCGTTCTGCACGTCATCTTGATGTGGTAAACATTTGTCTGAAGTTTCATCAAAATTCTTCAAAGGGTTGAAGAGTTACAGAGCGGACACAATTTCGTTTGACGCCCGCCCATCCGCCCATCCGCCCGCCATACCCCAATCTAATAACCAGGATTTTCAAAATTGAAAACCTGGTTAATAAAAGCAACATGTACAGCGCCTCTTAGCTGCTGGTAGTGTATTTTCTTGATTCAACCATTATTAATAACTAGATGCCCATGTGCAACATGTCTAGCCCGCCATATGTCAAAACGGCTTACTCCTTACCAAGTAGAGATGGGTCAAAATACACCTAAATATTAGATGTAACATGCATGTTGTACCACAGAAAAGTGGTATCGATTTTTCTCTACCGCCAGTAATAAAAAAGTTACAATATAAGCTATTTATAGTAACAACTAAGGGAAGTAATTCTAAAAACAAGGGTAGCCAATGGTGGTGAACATTTGTACAAAGTAACATCAAAATCCCTCTATGCATGAAGAAGAAATGTTCCAGACAAAGGTATTCTTGACTTTGAACTTTAACCTCTAAGTGTGACCTTGACCTTAGACCTAGGGACCTGGTTCTTGTGCATGACATTCCGTCTCATGATGGTGAACATTTGTGCCAAGTAACATCAAAATCCCTCCATGCATCAAAAAGATATTGTCCGGACAAAATCGGAAGGGCGGACTGATGCACGCACGCACATACACCGTACCGCCAAAAGTGACAACTATATTGAGCTCACCGCAAGCGGGCTCGACAAAAACTACACCATATCTATTACATTATTTTGTTTATTACAAGTTATATCAACTTAAGAAATGAGGATAAATTTCATTGACAATATGCTTCCATTTTTGATATCGCACAGAGTTTTGCTCATTGATTTGTTTCAAATGCTGACCATATATAGACAATGATCTGTTACAAATAACACTAGTGTGGGATGTCAAAATGTAATCATTTTCCGTTTCTGGTGTAGGAGTCAGCTATCGAAAGCTATTTCTATCACTAAATGTTTCAATCTGACTTGTATATCACAGCAGTCAGTTCATATTACCACTGATGAAGTCTCAGCCACTGAAATTAAAGTTCTAAATATGTACCATTTACAGAAACGTCTGTGGTCGCACCTGGCTTCATGTATTTTGCCGAGGTAAGGAATGTGACCAAATGACAAATCATGTTAACATAATGAAGTATTCCTGATATTTCCACACAAAGTGCGAAAGAAGTTAGCATTTGCAAATATGATTCATTTAAAACTACAGTTGAAATTATTCACGAAATCTTTGTTTTGTGGATGTATATTAACACAGGTCTTGATATTCCAACTGGCATTCAAGACCTTGAAGAATAATACATGTAGCACTATTGATAGATTAACAGCCATATTTGTTCTATCCAACAGAAAACACAATGACATTTAAGTATTTCCTACATATCATCGGATCAAATTTTGCTTCAAGGCTGTAACTTTGTTGACACAGAGACAGTAAAATATATTAATGAGGTCATCTACTGGTCATGCCAAATCTTTCTTCTGGGGACATTAGGGGCCAAGTCTTGTCTAACTATCAATTAGGAAGAAGCAAAAATGGAAAGAATGTAATGGAATTCACATACCACCAAGAGCAAATCTATATGATCCCAAACTCTCCCCCATTGATCTGTGTCCCTCCCCCTATCAATGAGTCCATTAAGCTACTTCAGGCATCCTGCCAAGACTCCTGATTTAACCAATGTTAGGGCTGCCTCCATAAATGGCAATGAAACAAATTCTGTTATAGTATGGATCACATAATGGACCTACTAGATTATAATTATACAAACCCCACATGCACATTGTCACTGTGCATAATATGATATATAAAGTGAAGGATACACATCTTTCATCTCTTCCAGGGAATTTGGTTTTATAATATTTTGAATGTTGATTATCTGAAAAGAGAAAGAACATTTAACATGGTAAAAGTGGAAACTCTAGGTAACCCAAGTACAAATCCAACAAATATACTTTGTGGTATTCTGCTGAAAAGTAACTTATAGTCTGTGTCATATTCCAAAAGCTTTTAAAAATTCTAAAAGTTATTGCTTGTTTGTAATGCTGAAGGTATGTCGTACACTCTATACCACACTCTGAGTATACCACACTATCCCACAGTTGGTCGAATTCTTCAGCTGAGTAAAAGGTGTTTAGTTTTCCTTTCTTTATTGCTGTAAATGGTTGCACGACTATTTTATTTGGAGCATCTTGTTACTTATCCTAACTAACTTCGCTTACTATTATTTTCTGTCTGATTAGGTTTTTGCACGCACAAAAAATGAAATTGTTAGAGCAGCCTTACAACCCTAGTGAACCCATGTCCACAATTTGTAATGTCTGCTGTTAAGAAGTACCGCCCAACAAAATTCTAATTAACACTTGTAGTGTGATGCAGGTTCATAATGTTGCTGTCATAAAATAATTCCAATTTTTGACAAATCTGCACATGCAATATCTGCTCAGATATAAGGCATTTTCAAGCTTTTATTAAGGAGAGTCTGGGTGCATTTTTAAAGACTTAATTTTGCATTGTGTATTTTCTAAATTACTCAGCTCTTCCAGAACACTCTACATGTAAGAGGCAAAAAGCCTTATTACACATATTTTATTTATAATGCAAGACAACATTAACAAGTGAATCAATTTTCATGCGGTTATAAAAGTTAAGAATCTATCGAAGTCTAAAGATGATTTCCATAACTTAAATAATATAAAGCAAGAAGCTCTGCAGGCTATTTATCC
The DNA here is from genome assembly GCA_022818135.1 of Saxidomus purpurata. Lineage (NCBI taxonomy): Eukaryota > Metazoa > Mollusca > Bivalvia > Venerida > Veneridae > Saxidomus > Saxidomus purpurata. Next base: position 13,566,826 of record JAFMSR010000007.1, read on the forward strand.
ATATCAGTTCTAAGGTCCTTGAGTTGAGCAGACATGACGTCAATATCATACAATACCAATATCGTAGGCATAAACAACAACTGATCTCTCAACTGATACTGCATGTTATTATTCATGTTACAGTGCATCAACACAACCCCACCAGCTCCCCTGATATTTTTTTTGCTATCAACATAACTGTTAGCATGTCTGTAGCAATAAATGGAGGCCCTCAGATTATATCAACCCTAAATATGTTTTGGCCAGTCAGAATTTTTTTTTCTTTATGTTTGCGGAACAATTTTAGGCAAAATAATGTATAGCTTCATATACCCTGTGTATGTTACCTGAATAAAGTTTACTGCCATTCAGGCAAGAGAGTAAGTGTAATTCAATGCGGCTCATCTGACATGACCTGAGACAAAATATCTCCCAGCTGGCATCACAAAATGAAAACACCCTGTATGCAGCTTTTTCTATAGGAACTTGTAACACTTTTATGTATCTGGATGTAAGTGTCCTCTACATTGAAGGCGATCCAGTCTTAGTTATTTTTAGACCAAAATAACTTGAAAATAACCAAGCAAAATTTTGAAGAAAACAAGAGCTGTCCCTCACAAGTGACGAATGCCCCCGAAAGAGGTGCCTCACAGTCTGTGTCCTCTCCATGTGCTCAATAAATGTGCTATGTAATTTTAAAATCCTTCCATGCATGACAGAGTAACCATGCATACAGTTTTCCATTACTTTAAACACTAAGTGTGACCTTGACCTTTGAGGTAGGGACTTGGGTCTTGCACCCGACACGCCCGCTTGATGTGCTAGACATTTGTGCCAAGTTATTTTAAAATCCTTCAAAGCATGATAAAGTTATAATCCGGACACAAATGTATGCATATATACAGGATTCCATTACCTATAAACTATAAGTGTGACCTTGACCTTTGCGGTAGGGATGTGGGTCTTGCACGCGACACGTCATCTTGATGTGCTAGACATCTGTACCAAATTATTTTAACATCCTTCAATGCATGACAAAGTAACAGTCCGGACATGAATGTGTACATATATGCATATATAGAGGAATCCATTACCTTCAAACTCTAAGTATGACCTTGACCTTTGAGCTAGGGACATGGGTCTTGCACGCGACACGTCGTCTTGATGTGCTAGACATTTGTGCCAAGTTATTTTAAAATCCTTCAATGCATGACAAAGTTACAGTCTGGACACGAATGTGCGCATATATGCATATACAGAGGAATCCATGACCTTCAAACTCGAAGTATGACCTTGACCTTTGAGCTAGGGACGTGGGTCTTGCACGTCGTCTTGATGTGCTAGACATTTGTGCCAAGTTATATTAAAATCCTTCAATGCATGACAAAGTTACAGTCCGGACACGAATGTGCGCATATATGCATATACAGAGGAATCCATGACCTTCAAACTCTAAGTATGACCTTGACCTTAGAGCTAGGGATGTGGGTCTTGCACGCGACACGTCGTCTTGATGTGCTAGACATTTGTGCCAAATTATTTTAAAATCCTTTAATGCATGACAAAGTTACAGTCCGGACACGAATGTGTGCATATATAGAGGAATCCATAACCTTCATACTCCAAGTGTGACCTTGACCTTTGAGGTAGGGATGTGGGTCTTGCACTCGACACGTCGTCTTGATGTGCTAGACATTTGTGCCAAGTTATTTTAAAATCCTTCAATGCATGACAGAGTTACAGTCCGGACACGAATTTGTAAGTGGGGACGCACGGACGGACGGACAGACGGTGCGATTTTAATATCCCTCCCTTTGCGGGCATAAAAAACATGTTCAACAGAAATTATAGCTATAAATATTAATGCCCTTGACCTAGCATAGCCTCATCTCATACAGTAAATTACAAAAAATTATCTTCTCAGAAGCAACAAACACATTAGATTATCATCCCTTAATTAACCGAAATAAGAAGATTGGTCAACCATCATTGACACCTAACATTGGACATAATACCCTTCATGTTTCTAGTTTGTATGCTGCACTTCTCTGTATTCAGTGTATTGATCCCTATGTCTCTAAAATGAATTTAAATGCCAAACTTCAAAATGATAAGAACTGGTCTGTGTGGTAAATCTGCAAGTCTAATTAGACCATTTATATGCAGATAGAGTTTTCATTCAACATTTTTTCCTGATGTTATGTGTCAGCATTCCGATAGCAAAGATGATTCTTCCTCTGTCCGAGGTCTCCCAGTTCAGTAGAATCACGGCTATCATAAGCCCTACACATGCACATTTATAATCACAGAATGATAGATATTAGTGTAAAAGGGGGACATAATTTGCAAAATATTACAAGAGAGCCATGATGGCCCAATATCGCTCATCTGAAGGTACAGAGAATATCTGTTTAATGAATATTGAGCAACAACTCATGTACTCTTTGATTATACCTGCTGACCTAGTTTTCATCCCAAACTGACCCAGTTCAGAGATAATCAGGACAATATTATCACTCTTATGGGCGATTTGAAATATAATGAAGGAACTAGCAATTTTATGGGTTTTTTTTTATTTGACCTAAATGTGACCACGCTTTAGAACATGCATGACCCATTTTGAAACTTGCCCAGTTTATTGCCATCAGGACAAGAACACTTAATAAGTGGATTTTTATATATTGTGAATTTTTCAGTGATCCTAAGGTTATACTTCAATCACTTAGGTTTTTCTGGTCTAATGTGATTAAATCTAAAAATTGACCTTAGAGATCACTAAAAAAAAAGAGCCCCTCCCAAGTGACGAATGCCCCGAAAGAGGGCCCACATCGGTCCCCCAGGCTCAATAAAGTGCTATGAATTTTAAAACCTTCCATGCATGACAGAGAATCAGCAACAGTATTCCATTACTTTAAACACTAAGTGACCTTACCTTTGAGGTAGGGACTTGGGCTTGTACGCGACACATCCGCTTAGTGCTAGACATTTGTGCACAGTTATTTTAAAACCTTCAAAGCATAAAAAGTATAGTCCGGACACAAATGTATGCAATATACAGGATTCCATTACCATAAACTCTAAGTGGACCTTACCTTGTGGTAGGGATGTGGGTCAGCACGCGACACGTCGTCTTGATGTGCAGACATTTGGCCAAATATTTAAAACCTTCAAGGCATGACAAAGTTACAGTCCGGACACGAAGTGGCATATAGCATATAGAGGAACCATTACCTTCAAACCTAAGAGACCTTGACCTTGAGCTAGGATGGTCTTGCACGCGACACGTCGTCTTTGGCTGACATTTGTGCCAAGTTATTTTAAAACCTTCAAGCATGACAAAGTTACAGTCCGGACACGAATGTGGGCATATATGCTATATGGAGGAATCCATTACCTTCAAACTCTAAGATGACCTTGACCTTTGACTAGGGACGTGGGTCTTGCACGCGGCACGTCGCCTGTGTGCTAGACAGTGGCCTAGTTATTTTAAAACCTTCAATGCATGACAAAGTACAGTCCGGACACAAGTTCATAATAGAGGATCCATAACCTTCATACCCAAGGGACCTTCACCTTTGAGGTAGGGATGTGGGTCTTGCACGCGACACGCGCTTGAGTGCTAGACATGTGTGCCAAGTTATTTTAAAATCCTTCAATGCATGACAAAGTTACAGTCCGGACACGAATTTGTAAGTGGGGACGCACGGACGGACGGACAGACGGACGGACGGACAGACGGTCAGACGGACAGACGGACAGACGGTGCGATTTTAATATGCCACCCTTCGGGGGCATAAAAAACGAAAAAACAATTTGACCAATTTTCATGATTTATTTAGGCATTTCATGTGCGTCAGGAAAATATCTCTGGTGATGCTGGCCATGGGCTGCAGATAGCAAAAGCCACAATACCAATACAGATGGGAGTTCAATCATCCTCCTTATTCTTCAAATAGGTGAGTCAAAAACTGACTACTTGCCAGTATTGTAATCCCGCTGATCAGGTGAGCTAAAACCAACACAACTCTCAAACATCAATGCCAAACAATCACTAGTTATTCTTTCATTTCTCACATCATACAATATGAACGATGATACTTTCTAATTATCCCTTTTTCTTCACAAAGACATAAATGGGCTTGCTGGAACTTTTCTTTATTGTCACTGATGCTTCATTCCTATTTCTTCTGTTATTTTCATCATCATGTTGCAATAATTCTAGAACTGACTTTTATTTCATCTCAAAGGACCTGGCTTGCAAATCTTTTTACTTCCCTATAACCTATAGAGTCCTTCACAAATTCAATTTTACAAATTTTACATAGTAAAACTAAAGCACATTTTCATTATTAAAGATCAAAGATGACTTGATATTCTATGGGTATTTTTTTACCTTAAAGCCTCATAGAAAATTCCTAAAGTCACACTGTACTGTACTGCAGTACAGATTTTTGCATTGATTCTTCAGATGGTTTTATGACAGCTTAATTGTGTATGTCACATCTCATCATATTTTGAATGTACCTGTGACTGTTTTATTTATGAAAACACCCAACAGTTACAATAGGCAACAGGCAGCTACTGAAAGACAATTACCATACAGAATGAATCCATTCACTCCCAGCCTACACTTTCACTGATTCAATATTAAGAATAACATGTTAGTTACACCTGAAACATTCTGAGCCGAAAACTATTTATATGGAATAAAAGCATTATTTCTCCACCTCACAACTTCTGATAGGCAATCTGTCCGCTGCACAAAAATAATAGCTTCGTTTAATTGGATAGAAATGTGAAACCCTGTGTTACAAATCAGCTTAAATTTGTATTTTTTATTCGAAATTAGTTTTCCTCTCTGACAACAACAGTTCCAGTTGGTTTAATATGTGTGAGCCTTCATGCAATCTTAAGCTTACGGACTTGGCAAATTCTGCATGAAGTAAAACATAATTATTGCTAAAGGCATCATCTGACCAATTACAGAGTTGTAAACCTTGTATCTGGATGTCTCAATTACTCAAAATACGTGCTCTGTCAAATGTGAAAAATGTCAATCAAATCCAATTTTCAATGTATTACCACAAATTTCTGAGAACATTTTGGTGCGTAATCATTCATTTACAGAGAATCTAAAATTAGATTCAGACAGCAAAAACAGGAAATATTCTACAAGATGTAACAGCACTGTGAATTAAGGCATTTGTGAAGTAAAGGGATTTAAATGATGGGGAATTGGTCTGTAGTCTGCCTACATATTTAGGCTGTATACATTTTGTAGCTACCAGCAACATATTTAACACAGATCACAAGTTCCTGTTGTGAAAAAAATTCATCCAACATGAGCTGTTTTCAAAACATGGTGCATGATAATTTAAAATGAGTTATTACTGAAATCTGATCATTTTAATAAAAAAGGCATACGCACTTTGAGCAAATACAATTAAAAAATTAGGGACTTGCATTCTTATTTGCCTCAAAGACTTGTTTGAAACTTGATTTGCTTTGAAGATCTATAGCAAATTAAAATGCAAAACTTACAAGCTAGATTTTCTATGTCTAATTCTTTATCATTATTAAGACAAGCATATTGACGATATTTCAAGAGATCCCAATTAAAACTGTGATATCTGCCTTATAAACAAGGTTAAACAGGTTGTTCCAGGTTGATTACTTTGGTCTGGTCCTAAGCAAATGGCACAGGGAAGCTAAAAATCATTTAACCTATAATTGATAGACTAAGGGGTTTCTCCAGGGTTTCCTCAGACAATCGCTATATTCTTAAGAGTGGAGTAAGTAGTTTCCAATTGGCAACGGTAGTTTATGCTGTACATGTATCAGCCAAACTCTAATTATATGCCTGATAATGATTAGTAAGACCAAACAGTTGTGACAGATTTTTGAAACCCAAGGGAGGCCCTGATTGGACACAAAGTGGTGTACAGGCACTGTCTACACAGTTTATGATTCAGTTGCTAGAATTTACCTCCCCTCCCTGAGAACAACAAATGGTGCTGTCAAAATTAAAACATAGGAACATCATTTTGATGAATTCAGCAAGCAATGCCAAATGAACAAGAATGTGCCAGAAACTGTATCTCCTCATTCTACACAATTACTGCCTAAAAGTCCAATCAAAATCCTATAACACTGGTACCAATTTCAGAACAGCTGACAGCCAAGGAATTGTCAGGGAGTATTAAATCAATAGAAAAACTGCCAAGGGAAAAATCACCGACACTATTATATACTCAGATTATCTGCATTTTTTTCAGTAAGAAGCATTATTATAATCACAGGGGAATATTTGTCTATGAAAGACTTGTCTCGGAAAAAGTCACGATTAAGATCACTTAGGTATGTTATGAGATTCCTGAACATATTGCTGCATGAGTAAGACTTGGAAATAGAATTGATAGAATCACACTGATTGTTTGATACCAACTTCCATCAATTCAATAATCTAAAGTACCGGTAGTCAATATTTTGATTCTGCAGGTTTGTGAATCCTGAATATTGAGGTTTGCTTCATCTTCCCCAAAAAGTCTTCAAATTTTTATATACCACTTACTCCATTACACAAAAGCAATTATTAATGACATTTCTGCTACTGGAGAGCTTCTACATTTGAGTTCAAGCTTAACCTATAATTGAAGCTCTGTCACACAATTTGCAGACAATTTGTTTTTCACTATGAACAAGTAAATTGCTACTATTAGCAATTTTTCATTTTTTAAAAATAATTATTACCTATTTTGGGACCGAAGAAAATAAGTGAGATAAGAAAATCGAGAAACGAAGTGGAAAAATATGCTCGATAGGGGATAGGAGGGGGTAAGGAAGATTTTGTGATAGGAAGATGTTTGCTTCTTTCTGCCATCTTATGATCTGTGTAATACACAGGTTGTGAAACGAAACTAGCTCATAGGTTTAAACAACTAAATGTTCAATCATCGTTTATGTGCCTTGCCCCGGGGGGCGAAAGATGAATTCCCCGGGTCCTTCTCAAAACTCTCAGCGTTGCCGATCCAGAATCCTCCCGGGTTGGTTACCGGGCCCTTCTCTAGATTGTTCACTGGCACTCGGACAAGTTCATCACTTCCGCCTCCACATGACTCTTCCGTTTTTCAATATCTAGATGTTATCTGTCTAATTTTTCTGAGTTTTGACACAATTCAATACAAATTACCAATTCCGCATATAACACAGCTACGTGCAAAAAAAAAATTAATTTTGGGTCGTTAACCGAATCACTGAGTGAATAGCCGCGCGTGGTGTTTTTCGCACCTCTGACAGCAGGCGACAATTGGCGAATACAATGCGTGCAGCTTTTCGCACCTTGTTTGGCAGGTGATAAATGTCAAATCGAGATATCAGTTGTCAAAATAGAGGAAATTTCATAGTTGGGGATCAAAAATTTAGTTGAGATAACGAAAAAATCGAGATAAACAAATCGAGATATCCATAATTGATTTATATAGAACAAGAAGGGAAAAAATCGGGACCGAGAAAATCCAGTCGAGATATCGAAAAATCGAGATAACCGTAGTCGAGATAACGAGAGTCGACTATTTAACAAAAATCTTTATTTTACAATACAAGGCTACACATTTGGACAACCCAAACTTCCGTGTGGACCCCAAGAGATACAAGATGCATTACAATTTGTAATTTATCATCAATTGTGTGTCATTTTTACAATATAAATTTGGTCAAAATAGGCAATTCTGCTGAAGGAAGTTGAAACTATGTTACATGTTGCACCTTGTATAGTGCACTTTAATGCAAAGGTAAATTACGCAATATACTCATAACGCTGCAACGTATATTTATTGCACTGCTGTGTTCAACCACCCTCTTCATTTATTTCTGCAAATAGCAAAAGTCACAAATGCAGTCACACTTGATATAAAAGTGTGTAAAGGCGGATTACTTTGTATAAGGGAAAAGAACTGTTAAGGGACTCTCATTTGGGGAGCCTTTCTGATAAAAATAAAGGTATTAAGTTTCAAAGCCATCAATTTTAAAATTAATGCTTGGCATACAAATTAGTTGAAAGTCCTGTTAAAATATTTGCATTTTGTTCTAAAATTTGGCAATAGACATACCTCACTTTGCATTTGGAGTAGTCCAGAGTCTGGACTCCAGACCAAGACATACATACTGGATAGAACTAGAATGGACCAGTCTTGACTGATACTTTCAATGATCAACAATTTAAGCCGAGGCTGGTGTCAGAGGCCTCTAGAGAAGTGATCAGACCGTAGACAAGCTTTATCTGCTCGCTGAATGATGAGCATTTTATTCAAGTTATTAATGAAACAACCATTATCAAGGGAAATATCAGATGGCAGTATCTCTCATCCTTGTATCAGCCTCATATTACTCAGGATTTCTAAAATTTTCATATATTTGGATTTCAGACAAATAGTATACACCAAATTCAGACTGGAACTGAACACTTCAAAAGCAGTTCAACAACTGCAGTTTACAAAGCTTCTAAGAGTTTACAGCTCTATGACAAATAAAAAGCAGTTGCATTAAATGATCATCAGCATGACATTTCTCCTCCTTTATAACTGTGAAGTTAAAAATATCAGCAACTTAAGGGGAAGTCGTGGCTGAAAATCAAAATAACAAGAAATTTTATTGACCCTGTTTTAGACTAGCATATGGCTTTTTAATTTCTGGGAAAATAATGATGGGTGATGACTTTTTCGTATTAATATTAATCTTTATTAATACACTATCAAAGCGAGGTGCTAAATTCAAAAATAGCTACAAGCTTTTATGTATGTGTTGTGTTTTTCAGAATAGGTTTTAATTTTCCATCTTTTCTAATGCAATATGTCAATTACTTTACGATGAAAAATTAGTGACAGTTGTGTTTTTGTCATCATCTGAATAAATATTATGTTCCTTATCATTACCCCACCGACTTTACGAAAATTCATTTTTTTTCAAATTTTTAATAAATGACTTTTTTATGATAAAGAAATAAGGAGTTTGAGATATTTTGCCTACAATTGTTTTTCCAGTTAAATTATGATTTTTGAATTACATCAAAATATTTAATATCAACTTCTGGAAGTGCAAAAATCCAAAACCTCACCAGTGACATTTTTAACTCAATGAACAGATATTTGATCATTCAGTGTCAAATTCCGGGGCTAAATAAAGTGTTGCTTTCTCTTTAATGAAAATTGGGCCAATTATTTTGGTAACATATTTAAATCAAATAAACTTTATCTGCATTTAAGTATAATTTTGGCAATGAAATTTTGCTTGAAACATACATCATCATCATTGATTATGGCTAACAGTCATAACTGACTATTATGGCCATCATCTCAACCCTTTCAAGAACTGACCCTTTTTACAGTCTGTAAATGAATCTTGCATGGATATGTTCACATTAGTGAGCATTTTCTCTCTCCAAATTAAATTATACTTTACGCAATCGTTGATGTTGGCATGTACATCAACCCAGTCAATATGGTATATACAAAGGATAAAGAAAATACAGTCTTATAACTTTGACCCTTAAATATGACCTTGAGCCAGCTACAATGTACATGTAGGTTAGAACATGGGCTTTGCACACCACCTCAACTTGTTCCAAGATCTATGAAAATCGCTTAAAGGATTTAGGAGATATGGACACTAAAAACCATGAACCCTAAATATATGTAAGATGGTGACCTTGAATCAGCAGGGTTGCCAGATGGGCTCTTATTGTCACTATGAATTTTCATGACAGAGTTGGAACACAACTTCAGCATGTCATCATGGGATGAACACCAACCATAGTTTCATGAAAATTCTCTAATAGGTTTAGAGATATGAAGCAAACACAGGCTTACCAACTAACCGACTCCTGTAGATCCCCCTTAACATTTGCCAGATATGATGTATTCCCTGAAGGGAAAATAACTTCTCCCTAAGCCAATCCCTGATGGCCAGGGAAAAAGTTGATATGACGTCATTTAATTCCAACCAAATATTATAAATTTCTACTAATTAAATAAAGCTTCTTAAATTTAGAAATAATTTTTCCTCTTTATGAGGATGTAATATAATATTACTGACAAATATTAATATCTTCAAATCAAAATGAGATTTTGAATAGCTTTCAATGATCAGATGGCATTATTTGTTTGCTTCTGTTTTCTTTCTTTCTGACTGATACATCAGAATTTACAATAATGCATTTCTTGGCAGCTTTTTTTAATTCATTTAGCGGAAATATGCATTAGGAAAACAAAATTCAGAATGATTGCGATCTAAAGGTATCATTGATCAGGAAAATTCCTGCTTGATATTCAGGCTGCATTCATGGATACAAAGTATATAACTGTATTTTAAGATACTTACTCAAGCCTCAACTCAAATACATTGTAACCACTAGCCAATTACACTGTCAGTACTGTATAGGTTAACTATTAACCCCCTTAATAGCTCAACTGAACAAGTCGGTCTTTCAATTTGGACTGTACCATTTCTGTAAAGGGGTGTTCAATAAAATTTTACTGAAGGGCATAGCAAACAGCTTATATTATGATGATGCAGATCAGTCTGCAAGATGTGCAGGCTGATCATGATCTACACTGGCCGCAAAGGTAGAATTACTTGCCACCAGCAGAATAAAAGTAATGCTAAAAAAGAATGCTTACATTTTCATGTTTAAATCGTGTAAGAATCTTAATCTCTCGTAGGGTTCTCTGACAGTACGTCTGATGCTCAAATGGTGAGATCTTCTTCACCGCCACCTTTGACTTTGTTTCATTATCAATAGCAGATCTGAAATCAGGAAAGCAAGACATAGTTAAGACACAGTCCCCAAGTCACTTAGTTTTCCTTAAACAAGAGGGCTACAGTGGACTTATACATGTACACCTTAAAGAGTTCAACTGCAGCTCTGACACACCGTCAACCCCACAGTAGTGCAGTAGTGTCAGCTTTGCAAGATGGCAAAATATAGGTCATTCAAAGGCAGTCCAAAGTGCCTAGAGCTCTCTGGCTGGGTTACATAACTTGACTTGATTTTATAATGCATAAAAACAGTATCACAAAATTTAGAGATGACTGGATAAAAACTCCCAAGTAAGAAAGTATAGTGCTATTACTAAAATTTGATGAGATAAAGGCAATTCATTTCTGGGGTACATGTACTAACTTCTACTACTTAGTAGAGGTATAACGATCCACCACGGTTCAAGATCCACCGCAATTTCGTTCACTTTCGCAGTTCATGGCACGCCTTTACCAAAATTCTGTTTGGTATGCTACAGCACAGTATTTACTGTTGGTATTCAGTGTAAAGGGAACTAAACCCTTTTTAGAGTACAAAGAAACTTTTTTATGACTATTTTCATTGGCTTAGAAATACTGTTTTAAGCAATGGTGGTGCATGATTTAATCATAGTTTGGCAATCTTACTAAAACGCATGCCCATTTATTTGAAATTGAAAATATACGTTAGAAATGTTTTGGTCGTCAGTTTGGCAATATTTTTGTTTCGAATTGGCGGGAATGAAAATATATTTTCAGCCAATTACAATGTACCTTTATCTTACTAAATATTTACGTTTATTCAGACTTTATATCCATTCAACTTCATGTATCGTATCTAACCGTTATGTATCGTATCACACCTGTATATCACGAGAAAAGTGTATCGCTACACCTCTACTACTTAGCAGTGTACTTTCTGATTTGGACAATTTGCGGTTCTGATCAGTAGCATGAGTGACCTGTCTATTAATTGAATCTGCCCCAGTTATTATGACTGACTGCTAAGATTTTGACCATGTTTGGTGATGACTGGAAAAATATATTCACGTACTGCAGATTTCATAATACCGCGCCGTTTCGGCATTTGTATCGTATCGATTTAATACAGGTATTGAATGACGCAAGCGTGTGTAAGGCGGAGCTACAGATAACACAGTACGGAGAGTACCCACCCACTTGAAGTCAGAACGCACTGTGACACAATAGGAAATTACGTTATTGTTGAATGTTTTGGCCGCCATCCTGTTAATGCAAATGTATACATCGCATAGATTATCATGTTCATACTATTTCAATGCATCCAAACGTTATCACATAATGGTCTCTGTAATTGTTTTCCATCATGATTTCAAGTTCTGCACCTAGTAATCCTGGATAATTAATCTAACTTCAACTGTTACAGTATAAATATTAATTATATGAACCCCCTTATTCAGTCTTTATCATATTAACGTCAACAAGAAGTCCTTTTTACGACACAAACAAGTAATGTGGGCATACTGTTTAAATCAGCTGTACTTAGTGTTTTACAATCTAATGTTGTTTACCGCCGATATTAGAAAGCACGTCGGTATGACAAAATGGATTTGATTTAAACATGTGAAATTGGTGGAAAAAGGGCAGTTGGCAGCAGTATCTATTATGCTATGTTTTTCCGACGGTATTTCGGCTTATCGCATGAGTAGTACATTTTTGCTTGAGCTGATCAATTGATTTAATTTTTTTAATTTTTCAGTGTCATGTGATGAAACAGTTACAAATATAAAATTCGAATTTTACCGGCTAATAAACGGGTATGTGGATACAAAAAATGCTTTGCTTTGACGTTCTTCCATGTGTAACCCTTTTAAAATGTGTTGCCCAATAGCCTTTTACCAGTCGGTAAACTTCTCTTGTATACTTTGATTAATACCTAATCAAAGTTCCTCGGTACTAATTTTAACATATTTTTCTGCACATTTTCTACCTTTCTCCATGAACGCGCCGACTGACCACTGGTAATCAAATCAGCTGACAAGTGAACACGCGTTACTCAACGCTATTGAATACCGGCAACGACTATGTCACATGACCGGCGGGTACAGGATTGCAAGTAAACTTGTTGGAAGCAACTTCCAGACTTTAGCAAAAGGAACGTTCAAGGCATTTCCAAATACTCAAACACCCGTGACTAGATGACTGAGTGGTCACACCTTACTTGGATAATTATTTCTACGATACTTCATCGCATACAACTGGAATTTTCAAAGTTTATATTTTATTTTATACAAATTTATTTTAGCTCGATTGTGAAGACAGCTTTTCGATTATGGAGTCACTTTCGAGTCCGCTCATTGGAAAAACCAGTACTGGAGTCATACGAGGTACGGTCGTGACCCCCAGTGGGACTCGAACCCACAACCCAGACACCTAATCCTCTACACTACCGCTCCCCTCTACGCTACCGCTTGGAGTACTCTTATTTCAGATTGTGCAGTATACTGTAATGTAGCATTAATGATGACATGTTCAAATCTTAATTAATCAAATTGTCCCCATTAACACGTTAGTAAACATCATAACACAACTATATTAGATCACTTTTATTTTCAAATATAAAATATCATTGGCAATTTCACAAATTAAACCAGTGGCTGCTGAAAAAAATGGCGCGGACAAGAAAGCAGTGTGAACGGATAAAACGGCGATACCCTATAGGAAATATTAAACATAACTATGTACTAACTGAAATTACTTAAGCAATGAACAGAAACAGCATTCCCTTCCTGGGATTAACCAATGAAAATCATGAAACAGTGATTAAAAAAACGTGTACAACAGAAAACATGTCTGTGAAAACTGTATTGCGCACACTGAAATTAACACCAAAATATTGTTGAAATCATTCAAATGTCAATCAGAACTATTGGGTGCTGACATTGTATCATCATAGGAAGGTGGTAAGGGTGGTGCACCCGGTAATGGCTGTCCCGATTGCTTTTGTCCATCATCGTTAGCAAAGAAAGGAGTTTGAAGCCTAGGAATCTGAAACAGTTGAGGCCCGTGCGGGGAAACAAACTGGAATGGGAAATACTGCATTGGTGTAGAAACTGGTCCGAGTTGCGTTGCATCAAAAGGTGGCAGAATGGGGTAAGATGGGCCTGTTTTGTCGGTCTCAGACTCCGCGGCTGAAGTAACTGTTGCTGTTGGTTTTGGAAACCTCACCGGAAAAATTGGGTTAGACTCCAATCGTCTCTCAACTGGGTTTCTTGGTTGATAACTTTTACGATAAAGGTTGTTTTTCTGTGCAATGATTGTCTGGAAATAGCGTGATTCCATTTCCAAGTCGCTTGGTATTTTATTACCATAATGTTTCTTTAAAACTGCAATGTCTGCCTGTAACTTAATATTGATAACTCCTGGACCAGTACTGTTTACCAAGTACTTTTCTGGGTTACTGTTAATAACAAAGTCTCTAATTTGTCTTTCAAATGTTTTGGCTGTCGAAGTCTGTGCCTCTGTTTTCACTTTCAGTTCTAGTTCAATGGTTTTTATGTCTTTTTCAACCGTTTGCTTCTTTTTAATCAGTTCGTTTATAGCAGACTTTTCGTCTGGGTGGAAGTCGAGCTCGCCACACTGTCGCACATCTTCACACTGGCCAACATCACAGTTTCTTTGTGTGTGGTTTGTTCTTAGATGACACTTCGTACATCTTTTTTTACTCTTATCTTTAACAATGTTTAAGTTGTATAATTCGCATTTCTCGTCATATGCCGACTCTAAACTTCTCAATTCCCCTCGTTTCAAATCCAGTTCTTCTTCCTTTAAAGCAATGTCAATTGCAATAGGAGACCTGTATGAGAATGCCGGTGTCTGGGTCTTGGTTAATGCACTACTGCTAAATGATCCTTCTAACTTCCGTCGTGAGTGGCCTGAAAAGGTAAAATCCGGTGTTACTCTATAAAATGACACGATGCATTTAATCAAATCATTTTTCACTGAATCAGTGACAAGTTCTTTTTTCTTGTTTTAGGACCCAATGCAACCAAGGATTGCTAAAAATAGTTTAAATTATGTCTTTTATAAATCATTTGCTGGACCATTGGGGAAGATATCTACATTGCATGAAATAAAAACATACTAGAATGTTTTACGTTTTTACCATCATGGTAATATCTGCCATTTTCCCTAGTGTATATATGGCACTACCACATTATGTGCAAAACTATTTGAATACATTTCTACAGTAGATGTTTTTTTAGAATACGAGGTTCCTTCTATGACGGAAAAGTCAATGCGTCTACAAAGTTACCGAAGAATTCCGATTATAGTGTTCCGAATGAACGTGCATCCGTAAATCAGGTCGATCGAATAACAGTTGAACTGCTAGAACTTTTACTCAATGACATATGAATAGATTCAACTAGACGTAAACGTTTCATTTCAAATGGTAAGGACTGAAGAAAATCCTCCAAAACTCAGCACATTTTATACCTGGCTAAGTTCATCATTAACACCAAGTACCAGCAATTTTCATGTATACATGTACAGTTGTCATTTCTAAAACATTATAGAATGTATTCCGTGGTGCTTGAAATGCCTTTTACTGACAGCGAATTTCACTTCTTTTCTATGTTGTATAGATGTGCATGCTGTTACATGTAGGAGAAAGGATTTACCAGCATGTATACTAGTATGTACTTATATAACACCCCGCAATGAAAACAATTTTCAGATATTCTAATTACCGGTAAATGTTTTTGGAAATCATGAATGGGAAACCAGAACAGTGAGGAAGTCGAAGAAAATTATATCCTTTCCAGCCTTCTAAAAAAAAGATTGTTTTAAAGCCTAAGGATACCATTTACATGTATCTCTCGATGTCTTACTGACAACAATGACCTTAATCTGTACCAAAAACATTCCTTACTTAGATTTTTAAATATTAGAAACATAGCGCAGTATTTTTTAATGATATTGCAAAAAAATAAGAAAAGCTTTACATATGCCAACTCTTTCTGGAATAAAATAACTGGAAACGAAAGAAAGGCATATATACTACATGTATATCAGTAAATTCAAATTGATCCCGAGTGTTATACAGATACATTCACTGACATGTTTTAGCATCATTTAATTTATGTTTTCGAATCGTTTTATCAAAATGATGACTTAAAATAGTTTCTGTATTATGGGCTTTTTTGCTTTTATTGATGAAGAGAGAAAGAGACCCGAAAAATTTGGTTGCATATTTGTTGTCACAACTTTGAAAAATATACTAGTTTACCACATAATTATAATAGAACTTTTCGCAAAAGTGAAAACTTGCTGTAACAAATTTACGTTTTAATTTTACGAGGACAGTCCTAAAAATACGTCCCAAAGAAATACATTTTTTGAACACATCTGTAAACAAGAGAATTTGATGTACATCAAACAACATGAAAAACGGTATCTGTTTGAATATAGTAGGCTTTGATGATAAACATGTTTACATGCACATTTTACACTGTTACCCACTAATATCTTACGCCGGTCAGTTAACGAATTTTCCAATTAAAATACCGATTTGGAAATTACGTAAATTATAATACATTATGATAAATCATAAGTCCCGGGTTTAACTCCCGGCCGGGTCACTGAAAATTGGAGGAACACTTTCAGTGTTTCTTATCCATCTAGAGATGAACTTGTTAGAAAGTCAGAGGTATAGTCTGGCGATACACCGGACACGTAAAAGAACGAATGGGTGTATTCGTAAAATGGCTAGGGTCTGGTACGCGGATTCCAGTGTATCTCCATCCCACGCCTGTCAGGAGTCTTTGGCAAGTTCATCCAAGTAGATAAGGACATTTTACAATCAAAAGAAACAAATGGAAGTATTGATGTCAGTCCTTTGAAAAAAATCAAAGTTTTTCGACCGAAATGGAATAGAGTGGCACATGGGTGATGAAGAACTAGGAAACGTTATGTACTTATTATTAGACTTTTGACTATTTCTGGTGATTTGCGGTTTGCTTTCTCCTTCTTATGATAAAATAATTACCACATGTAAGCTCGGTGATATTTCTTGGGTTGACCATATCAATATCACATTTGCTGCATGTGCTATTTGAAATTCAGATTGTTCCCGCTTTGTACCGTATGATTTTCAATGACCTATCATGGAATGATAAAGGAAAACTTATATTTTCCAGTATGTTAGAACCGTGGGCACAGTGGTCGCATAGTAACCAGTGATCGAGGGTCCGAGTTTCGAATCCGCCGCCGACACTTTAGTGTTTTCCTGTGTAAGGACTGACTCAGCCCATGTAGTTATAAAATGATTATCGTTCGTGACCGTCGCCAATTTTACATTAATTTTGTAACTGCATTGTTACACACACAATCAGTTTTTACGTACATGTAAACGGGAAATGCTTTTCCTATTGGTGACCATTATCACATTGGTGTCCGATACACATTTGCGGGTGTCCTATAATCATACATTATACATCCGAGAAATAATTTCAGGAAGTATAGTCAGGTTAGCAATGGTTACCGGAAAGATTGCATGGCCGCTAATAGGAGTTGAAATTTATATTAGTTAGAAAACGCAGCCGACAAATGTTACTACGGCCTTTATATCAGCTGTACTGCGAAAAATGAATAATCTCTCGTGAAGCTGAACTGATTTAGTACAAGTCAATTTTACAGCAAGCAATATTTTCTTACCATCAGTTTCCGTCCTCGGGCGTTTCGCAGCTGGTGTTGCAGGAGAAGCACCATCAAACACTTTTACGTTTAATTTAGGCAGATCCGTTCCACCACTACAAGCTGTTGTTTTCAGAAAGTTCATAAAATTGTTATCGGTCAAGTCCACCCAAACTTTGTCTTCGTCTAAATACGAAAGTCTTACACAATCATAACGACGGATGTATTGCACATTTTCTTTGACAAGTTCAACAAAACCGCACCATCCCAAGTTTACTAAATCTTTTATTGCAGTCGCAAATGGTGAACACCTAGGCTCGCCGTGATAAGAATAGTGCACTTTGATGGTAACTAAATCTATATCCATTTTCGTCTGCGTCCTAGGTCAAAGTGATGCGTAAATGAAGATGTGTATTGTACTCATCGGCCACATGAAATTATGGGTAGATTAACTTTATCCCTTGTGTAGATTGATATACATGCTAATTACGGAAATTAAGGGGAATGTTTGGTGTAGCAACTGTAACATTAAGGTATAACGAGTAATAAATTGTAACAATTAACGTAATAAAATAACTTCTATAACGCGGATTAAAAAATATATGTATCATATTATTGAAAACCCCTATTGAAACAAGAGCTGTCCCTCCCAAGTGACGAATGCCCCCGAAAGAGGTGCCTCACAGTCTGTGTCCTCTCCATGTGCTCAATAAATGTGCTATGTAATTTTAAAATCCTTCCATGCATGACAGAGTAATCATGCATACAGTATTCCATTACTTTAAACACTAAGTGTGACCTTGACCTTTGAGGTAGGGACTTGGGTCTTGCACGCGACACGTCCGCTTGATGTGCTAGACATTTGTGCACAGTTATTTTAAAATCCTTCAAAGCATAATAAAGTTATAGTCCGGACACAAATGTATGCATATATACAGGATTCCATTACCTATAAACTCTAAGTGTGACCTTGACCTTTGTGGTAGGGATGTGGGTCATGCACGCGACACGTCGTCTTGATGTGCTAGACATTTGTGCCAAATTATTTTAAAATCCTTCAAGGCATGACAAAGTTACAGTCCGGACACGAATGTGTGCATATATGCTTATATAGAGGAATCCATTACCTTCAAACTCTAAGTATGACCTTGACCTTTGAGCTAGGGACGTGGGTCTTGCACATGACACGTCGTCTTGATGTGCTAGACATTTGTGCCAAGTTATTTTAAAATCCTTCAATGCATGACAAAGTTACAGTCCGGACACGAATGTGTGCATATATGCTTATATGGAGGAATCCATTACCTTCAAACTCTAAGTATGACCTTGACCTTTGAGCTAGGGACGTGGGTCTTGCACGCGACACGTCGTCTTGATGTGCTAGACATGTGTACCTAGTTATTTTAAAATCCTTCAATGCATGACAAAGTTACAGTCCGGACACGAATGTGTGCATATATAGAGGATTCCATAACCTTCATACTCCAAGTGTGACCTTCACCTTTGAGGTAGGGATGTGGGTCTTGCACACGACACGTCGTCTTGATGTGCTAGACATGTGTGCCAAGTTATTTTAAAATCCTTCAATGCATGACAAAGTTACAGTCCGGACACGAATTTGTAAGTGGGGACGCACGGACGGACGGACAGACGGACGGACAGACGGTCAGACGGACAGACGGTGCGATTTTAATATGCCACCCTTCGGGGGCATAAAAAGGTGAACTGTTCCATCCCCGCAGGTCATACTATTTATCGATCAAAGTGAACTGGCTAAGTTTCTTTAAATAGACATACCTGCTTTTGTTCGAAATACAGAAATATGTCGAAAGAAAACGCAAAAAAGATTAATGAACATGGAAGGGAATACATTCCTGGACTTCATTTGAGCGATGACATGCGCACTCTTATCAAAAACGTAATTCTTGAAAAAGGTGGCAATCCTTATTCCGGTTCCATTCCAAGAGGTGCGATCACCCAGGTAGCCCAACAGTTAAAAGTGTCGCGCACAACAGTAAGAGGCGTTTGGAAGGACTTCTGTGACTTTGGGACCGTTGAATCCTTTCAGCGGGATTGTGGACGTCGACCAATAATGAACGACCAAGAATTAGAATATGTGGAGTATTTGGTAAAAGAGAAGCCATCGGTGACTGGAGCCGAAATCAAAAGTAAGCTTCTCCAGAATGCTGATGTTGACGTTTCCTTACCAACGGTAAACCGAGCTATTCATCATGGACTTGACCAAGAGTATACTTACAAAAAAATGCAAAGACCATGCAAGGATAGATTTACAGTACAAAACTTGGTCTACACTCAAGCATTTTTAGATGAATTACACGAAGCAAACCCATATAAATTAAAGTTTTTTGACGAGTCAGGATTTAAACTACCTGATGTAAATACGTCCGTCTACGGTTATGGTCCCATTGGCGATAGAGTTATTGAAGTCCAAGATCGACGCCAGACGAGAAATGTCACGTTAAATTTGCTTGTTGGGCTGACTGGTGTATACGCTGATGTTGTACACGGCCCTTGCAATACCCAGTCCTATC
Source organism: Saxidomus purpurata (assembly GCA_022818135.1). Classification (NCBI taxonomy): domain Eukaryota; kingdom Metazoa; phylum Mollusca; class Bivalvia; order Venerida; family Veneridae; genus Saxidomus; species Saxidomus purpurata. The sequence goes on from JAFMSR010000007.1 coordinate 13,586,823, forward strand.
TAGAGTTCTGGGAAGATGTAGCCGTATATGGGACGGATTTACACGGATCTCATTTTCTCACGGCTGGGGACACAGTTGTCGTTGACAATTGTCCAACTCATAGAAATGCTGGTGGTCGAGCGTTATCACGCTTTTTGGATAATATCGGGATACAATATGTATTTACTCCAAGTTATTCGCCTGACCTAAATGTTGCCGAATTTGTTTTCGCTAAATTGAAAACAATAATGAAAAGCGAGCCATACAGTTCTATGTGTAGAGACAACATGGAATATGCAATATTTTCTGCATTAGAACAAATTTCTATTTCAGACATACGCGGATATTTCAAGAAAACTGGATATATTAATTTATAAACTTAATTCTGGTTTTAGTCCGCTTTCGAGCACTGAGCTGTGAATGTACTTTTAGCTTATTGTAAAACAACGGTAAAAAAAACAAGAAAAAACGTAAAGATCTTAGCTCAGGGATCGTTGAGACCATATTGTCTCCTTTTTAAGGTTCGTTTTTAAAACATCATATTACTTACTTTTATAATCTGGTTATGCAGCGGATTACGTGAGGAAATAAATAATGCATATTTACATGCTTTCCAGTCACTGCACAGAATACTGTATAGTGTACAAAATGAGACCTGATAACAAACTTCTACTGGTGTACTATAAACCTACATGTAATAGATATTGGACAGTTTATCTGACGGGCGGTAAGTGTCTTAATATTTTATCAATACCCCCCCCCCCCCAAAAAAAAGCTATTGAAAGTATTTCGGTCATGAACAAACGCGCAGTTTCCCATAACTCCATAGTACCAGTACTAAGTATAGACCCCTATCCTGCGTAAGAAACTGTCAACTTTCTCAACTTAGTTTAAAGTCGGTAGCGGGCCTCAAGTCCAGGACACTTGATTAGTGAGCACTTCGTCAGTGAAAACTTTAGTGATTAGTCCACGGAGATGGTCGGTCGGTTTCAATCACAAGAGGCGAGGGAATCCCGTTTACAATTTTGACTTTACGTTTAACCTCCTCGATATCGACGATTTGGGCGGAGCTAACTACAGAATGTTACCAAATTAGCAGCAAGTAACATCGACGTCATTTACCAAACGGCGCGGTATTTTGAAATCTGCAGTAAGAGTGCCGACAATGTCAGTGGACATCATGTGTTTGCCCACTGCAGAATATCCCATTGCACATCCTATCTTTAGATAATAGACAGACAGACAAGTTTATTTCTTCAAAAAAGCTAAGAAGTGCATGTGAACAAAAAATATACATAATCTTGTGGACAAACACTAACATACATTTTCATATAAATACATTATATGTGTACAGTTATCTTGAAACTTGATAGTGACAAGAATCTTAACAAAAGAAAAACATCACCCGAGAAGGCCAGATATTCATAAAATACCTGCCTAAACTAACATATAAAAGTGTAATATAAATTTAAGATCAACAATATGCGCAGGCCTCGGAAATTCCACTCATCTACTCGCATCTATGAGTAACTCCTGATGTCAGGCCAGAGAATATTTGCTAACACCACATAGCACAGGCATGGCTGTTTGGGCGTGTAATTTCTCCAAATCAAAAAGGTAAATTCATAATTGGATGTGAAGAAAATACAAAAAAGAAGTAATAATAGGCACAAAACTAACCAGGAAGCTTATGGTTAGACACCAACCTTTTCATGATTGCATCAACACTACATTACCGTATACAGCATTTCAGTTCATCAATGTACAGATTAAACAAAATCAAAATATGAAATGAATTTTATATAGAAATATTCAAGAATTAAAGTGAATTTAGCTTGATGATTTTTTGCCAAACAATTGTAATCAGGGCGTCTGGTAGGCTTTGAAACTCAAGGGTCATTGACTCTTCAGCCTAAATTTTCAAGGGTCAAAATCAAATGATTTTTTTTGAAGGTGAGATTTTTAAGGGTCGAACCATGTGTCATAGGGTTTCCGGCCTTGTACTCTAGCGCTTGCACATCGTATTTTTAGTATGTGTTCTGAAGCTCTACTGTTATATTTTCAAAAAATTCTTAAATTAGATAGATCTAGCTGCTGATTTTTTTCTCTGGCTCAAATGTATGTTGTTTCCCGTTTATTACATATTTTCGCGATCTTGCATGGCGGCGAATTTCGTCTTTTTTCCCGCGATTTTATTGGAATTAACAAATACTGAAGGTTATTTGACACAAATTTATAAGGCTTATTATTTTGATTATCTTTCCATATCAAGTTTTTCATGCAGGATGAAAAAGAAAGGCTCTTAGAAGTGAAAATTACATCAGTAAAACTTTCAACACGCAAGTCAATATAAATACGCTCCTACATTTAATTCACGACGAATCACACACTGAATATATTACTCGTCTGGACCGCCCAAAATACATCCACTTTTTTATCTAATTCGACCACAATTAAATGAGCACAAAAATCCTTTTGATTTTTTTTTTTAATTCGAGTGTCACCATCATCTACTAATTAAATGATGCACATACCCTTTTGATTGCATCATTTATATGCCGCGTGTTAACAACACCTTTTTATACATATATAGATGCCGAACATGTGTTTATTGCTTCTCAATTAAATCCAATCAACCATTGATTACATCATTATCAAAGCCGAGACAATGGGCACGTGCATGATCGTCGCTGATTGACTGAAAGCGAGTAGATTAAAATACAAGCTCCGCCTCCGTTCTCACTTTCTGATGCGTCAACGGTTGCAACGGCCCGAGTGTTTGGAATTAACAAGTTGATTGACACGTTGAGGCGTTTTTATTGCGGGTCAAATACGGGTATTTCAAAATTTTCACGGGTCAAAACCCGGGAGCTCGGGTCTACCGAACACCCTGGTAATGTATGCTTTTACAGTACGGACCAATTAAAAATAAATGCATTTCTGTGATAAATCCATAGCATCCATACTATGATTTGTATAATTATTAGTGATACATTTAGTGACAAATGATAAAAAAAGTTTTTCTCCCAAAGATAAGGAATAAATAAATTGAAGGTACAAGTTGACATTTCCGGAAAAAGAGGGACTTTTTCCCTCTAAGATAAAGTACAGCCCTGGAGGATTATGCAATAAACCCAAAGTGTGGAGTGAGTTGAAATAACATGACTGAGTAACTCAGAGAAAAACGTAAATGACTCCATTCAATGAATTGCCGTTTGGAAAATTCCGATCGCAGGACTTCCCGTTTCTCCCAGTATTTTGGAGTGACTTTGAGTGAAATATCTAATAATTAAAATAATCACTAAGTGGTAAAAAACACTTGTAAAAGCAACCTGTTGATTTTAGATCCATTGAATCCCAAAGATCGAATCAGACATTGTCGCCGACATATTTTCGTTGCGAATCGCCACCACTGTATACTATCTCAGCGTTTTATTTTATCATTTCAGAAAGTACTGAGTTATTTTTATCAGAATCTAAAATATTTATCACTTTAATGTTGATTTAAAATATTTATTTCCGTTAAAAATTTGATGTAATTGGTCCAGTCCCTTTATCACTAGCGATGGGTGTGAAAAATTTGGCTGTCACAAAGGATTACGAAACTTATCCAGTCAATTTTTAAATTGCTTGCAAATCCATGCTGACTGACTGAGTAATGTTTGTTACTTTGTGAATGCAAAAGATATTTATCAATTAACATTTAAGAAGTTCCAACTGTTTTTTTATTTAACATGTTTAAAATAAAACGTTCTGTTTTTAAGAAAAATGCGGCGTTTCAGCGTGTCCGTTTTTTATCATTTTAAGTTTCAGCAACAGATACTGTCAAAGCCAACGTTTTTCCAAAACAATTTTATCTCTATTTATTCAAATGAGTAAACTTTGCTGAATAAGTTGTTTTTACTGCAACCCCTTTTATCATAAAGCTGCAGGTGTCAAGAGATCAAAGAACAATCGCTGACGCAACATTGTACATGCGAGTTTTGTCTGATCTTAGTGAAGCACATGGCATCATAAAAGACTGATATATTTGACAGTTTGAGACATGTAAAAGTAGCTCTAGACAATAGTTTGATAATTTTGGATTATAAAAATGTAGTTTGGAAAAGATAATGTTATGAGTAAGTTTTGTTTTAGGTGATACAATATATTGAACACAATATACAAATGTATGTCGGTCGGCAATAATTTTTCAATTTAATATGCAAACGACACAAAAACAATTAACGTTTAGACACATTTCTTTTGAATATAATAAATTTGATTTCTATGTCCAGTACACCCGTTCATTTACCTATAAAACCACTTGACGTGCCGTGATTTTCTCCCGCAAAGAGACGCGACATTTCTCCATTCTCGGAGTCACTTCAAGCACTCCAAGCTCACTCAAAGTCACACAAAGTGTGGAGTAAAAAAATTCACACTTCGCGTTTTCGGCATAATCCTGGCCTGTAACATACATTAATCATTTTATTATTTGACTAAATATCAACTACCTCCTGTGGTATGACCTAACAGTGAAGCTAAAAAGAAGTGGTTGACCTGATTTTCAATCTTCATTGTCCCTGTCTTCGCAAATTATGGCACATTACACAGATGGAATTTTCAAACAACCTGTAACTGGAACACCGGTTTGTTTTCACTATGAATTAAGTCTCAAGAGACAGAATGCCCATAAATTACATTATAGCAGATTCTCGTATATTTAAAGCTACAAGTGACAGTGAAATTGAGTGTACTTCATGATCATGACTTGTAACAAGCATGTCAAAAACAAGAATTTTTATTTAAAAAATTTAGCAATAAAATTACCCCACCCACAAATTGTTTCTATTATCCAAACCAAATTTCTTCATTTTGTTTCGAAGAATTTCTTTCATATTCCAAACGTTTGGTACCTCAAACCGCTTTATTCATATTCATTTATCTTTAAATATTCGTCAAATGTGCAATAAAATTAAATAGGTTAGCTCACATGTCTTGCACGAAAAGATCCTGGCAAAATATGGCAATGCATTTTTTATCAATTTGCAAAGAGAACATGCAGTCCTTTAAGTGACACTTACACAACCATCCCATATGCACCTTCCCCTACATATTGTAAATTTGTATAACGCGGTCCAATTTCAAACATATGACTTTTCACCATCTCCTGGTTTGGATTCCTTACTTCGGCCGCCATCTTGCTTGTTGATAGTCAAGTTTGGTCACGTGACCCAAAAGACGTCACAGCAGCTCAAATGTTCTATAATTAGCATATATTGGTACGGCATCCTAAAATTTAAGGATTTTACAGACACGTAGGCAGTAGGAACCTACTTTTCGCTTCAAAACAACAATCTCAATACACACAGCACTGTCAGATAAAATTTCACCAAGATACTGAACTACACCATGAAACAAGTTGTCTATCTTATTTTTAGTGTCCAAGACGACATAAGAGTGCAGTCTTAGCCATTGCGGCATTCAAGAACGCACCAACCATTTGATTAGAGCTTTCATGAGCGGTCGTTCTAAGTCAGTAGTCCTTGAAGGAGAATCTTCTGATACAGTGAAGGTGGAATCTTGCGTTCCGGAAGGCTCGGTAATTAGTACAAACATTTTTCTCTACTGCATCAACGAGATTCCAAATGGTTTTGAGGCCACAGTACGCATCTGAAGTCGTGGAAGACACCATCGCCTTCCTTACTGTAGCCTGGGTCCTAGGACCCTGCTGTAGCCAACAACTCTGACTGCGCAAACCTATAGAAAGACATCGACAAACTCTCACAATAGGAGAAGATGTGGAAAATGGCCTTCCCTTCAGACAAATACCAAGTCATCTGCATCTCCCGGAAGAAAAAATTTGAAGCCCTTTCACTATGACTATATCGTCTTCATAACTAGTCTCCCCGGCATGTTGAATCGTCTGAGTATCTTGTAGTCACCATCAACCAATCCCTGGGCTGGGGGGGACACATCAGCAACATCACAAATAAAGCCAACCGAAACCTAAACTTTGTACGAAGAAATTTGAACACCGCCTCGACCCTCATCCGCTAAAAACAGCATACAATCACTTGTACGACCCACTGAAGAATATGCTAGCTCTGTTTTGGATCCGTATCAAAAAGAAGATATTTAAAGACTGGAAATCATACAACGACGAGGTACACGCTTTGTCAAACACAGGTATCAAAACAGATGAAGAGTTGCTCTCAGGCCTCCAATGAACCCCACTCCAGGACCGCAAAAAGATCTCTCGCCTTATCCTCCTATACAAGATTTCAAACGACATAGATGCCATCAACAAAAACAATCTTCTTTTACAATAGTTTCGTCTCTCCCGACACACATCAACACATTCCTTCAAGACGCCAAAATGTTCTACAGTCAGTTTCCCCTCGAATAATCAAGGAGTGGAAGACAATCAAGGAGTGGAACAGTCTTCCATCAGACATCGTATCAGTAGGCTAAGTTGATGTCTCCACGGCTCAATTAGCCACCTACTTTATTTAGACTCTTAAGCCTGTTTTTATTTTTATCATTCCCTGTACAAAACTCTCACTTTATTCTTGTCTTATATTTGCGCTACTCCCTGGCAGTAATATTCAGTCTGTTGAATGTGGCCAGTATCTGATAGGAGTAGAAGTAGAAGTCGACGTTGAAATAAACAGCGCTGGCTGCATCAATGTCTAATGCATAAATACTTTATACTTGCTTTCAGCCTGTTTTAAATCGTATTCATACCCTTCTTTTTGCACAGCATATTACAAATATTTATACACATATATTTCGCAGGGATTTAAAGCTGTTATAACTTATAGGGTTTGCGCCTTTTTTTATCATCAACTCTCAGGAAGTTACAGGTGAACTGAGTAGCTTGGGAAACCTGAAAGTCGTTACTTTTATCCACCCCAACCGCAACCCCAACCCCACACATTACCATAATGTCCAGTTTTGAACGGTAGCCATTACAGTAAAAGAAGAAAGAAAGAAGACGGAAGGCCCCCAATCCAAGGCCAGTAACTCTATACAAGCCCATTTCTTTAACACGCATATAACATCCAAACTCTCAGAGCATGTCATCGTCTCCAATATCACATGCCTCACATACGTAGATGAAATGATCTCCTTAGCCAGTACCAGCAAGGGTTTAGCTCCTAGTTGACCAGCGACATAGTAAGGGACCTTCGGACAAAATACTCAAACAACAGGTTTTTGCAGATTTCTAACAAGCAATGATTTTAATATTAGTATATGAAAAATTAGTGCCCCGAGTCCTGTAGATCAAAATTAACAGCATGTAAAATACGTTTACCTATTTTACACGGGCATCAATTATCACGAGCAATATTTTCTGGTTTATTATACACTAAACAACATTTCCAACTCAACCAAATTATCCTTTTCACCATACTGCAGTTGCTTATCATTAAAATGATGGTCGGCGCGATTTTGACTATATGAAAGTGACGGGTAGCTAGATAATAATATGTCAAATATTACCTTTATGTAGTTAAAAGGCGCCAAATGTCACAGGGTGAGAAAAATGTGCAGCCTGACCGGGACTGGAACTCGGGACCCTTCGCTTACAGGACAAATGCTCTCCCGACCGAGCTATCCTGCTGCTTGCAAGCACATTTCTCCCCAATTGTGATTAAGTCCGTACCGTGACATGTGTATCATGAAAATAAAGATTAAACCTTGTTTTTCTTATCAAATATGTTACTCGAAATATAGACTGTTATTCACAGGTTACTCTACACTCATAATTTACATTAGGTTGGAGGTAACAACATATTTTGTTGATAGATATGAACAATTCAAAAACTAAAATTATAAAACCATCCATGAAAGACTTAAATCGCAAAGGGAATTTTTATTGATCTTTTTCATGTGGTATTATCCAATTAAAAGGTACCCAAGGTACACAAAAATGTTTTACAACTTTTGTATTTTTATGTAAACCCCTTTTTACAAATTCACAAATATATCCAACAAACGCAATTCATAAAAATAGCTTTTTAAAGTTTCTTAGACTTGAACCAATACAGTTATGATTGATTTAAGAATAGGCATTTTGTTATTTTCGTTTTACTGATAATTTAAAATACGTTCAGCACGTGACACGCGATATTCTGTCATATGTAAAATGATACAACGTACGTTATTAAAGTGAACGATAGTATGTATGCTCAACTTAAGAAATGTAAAGCTTGAATCTCAGAATACAGTCAACGGCCGTCAAGGGAACCTGAAAAGGCCGTGTTCACAGGTACCTTGTTCGGAGTGTGGGCAGAAAATATTTACATACTAAACATTGTTTATCAAGTTCCATCACCACTTGTCATTAACATGCTAAGCATTACCCGAATAACGATTTATCCGAATTTCGGCATATGGATTAATTTTGCAAACGGTCGCACTGACACATCAAAACAAAAATATTTTGTTCGGATCAACAATGGCAGAATTTAGTATAGGCCTAAAAAGCTTTAATAAGCCAGAAACGTGACGCTGATCACTTTTTCGAAACAGGAAACGATCATTTAATTAACGTGGATTACGCCCTTTGCCGTTGTTTGATTTCATTGCCGATTGGAATTTACAATACAACGGCTAATTTACGAGATTAAAGGTGTGTTTTTCAGTTTAATTGTAATAAATCAAACAATTTACGAAACGTGATTGCATTAATTAGCTGAAATAAACAATTATTATTTATTTGCACAAACAATGAAAACTGCGACTCAAATTGCGAAGATGTTCTGCATCAAAAAACAATCAAGCAATTTTGGCAATTACCGGACAGTTTGAACGGATTAATTTTAAGTGGACAATTAAAGTTAGCACTTCTTCATCACCAAAAACATCTTTGATTATTCTGCCCGTCGTTTGAGGTGCAAACAACTTTACAAGAAACAAAAGCTCTGATTCAGCCAGCTTTAAAAATTTCAGTGGCCGTGTTCGCATCACGGATCCGATGACGGGAAGCTTTTACTGGCCGCTGACCGCGGACGGCAGGTGGCCGCTATTCCCGGCCCTTTTTAGAGCAAATTTGGACGGGGGGAATTCAGACTGGCCGTTGTCCGCAGGTGGCCGCTAGTAACAGGTGGCCGTTAGCACAAGTTTGACTGTACATAATTTCAAAAAATCAATTTTTTACAATAAATATACACAGGTATAATTGGATTTTAAAAGTTGATGTGTGCACCATTTTGCTTTGATGAAAGCTCTGCAACGGCTACGCTACAAATATGCGATTAATGCGTTGAGAAATACGGTTTCATTCGTTCTAGATATCCCGTATCCTGTGAGGCTCTTCTTCTGCCAGCCTTACCGACTAATCCCATATGTGCTCGGCTAGGCCAAGTCATATGAACAGAATGGTACAGGCAATATGTAAACCATGTTTGCAGCTAGAGTGGCAGTCATGCTACATGTGGTTCGGCATAGCGCTCCATCCAGCATCGAGTACATATCCATATTATAATGCATTTCTTTTACGTACAATGTACTTTTCTGCAGGTAGATACTCACGAATAAAGACCGCAGCAGTTTTCATTGATATTCGTCTTCCGATTCGTGATACAATCCCGAACAAATTAGGTATATACGTCACCCAATTGTCCGTGTCATGTAGTACGCCAATATGATGGACATATATATCTTTATCTTTTTATTGCAAAACAATGAGAATTATTTCAGTTTAAATGAATTATTATCAAAAATATTAATAATTTCATATACTTATACAAAGAAAAAAACCCTTTCTCGGTAATTACATTGTATTGGCAAAATTCGTGAATTTTAAAAATAGGGATTCTCCAAATACTTACTTAAATCTATAACTTGTAGAATAGTTTTAACTATTAACTTTGAATAAAACAGCAACAGTTACTGATATTTTATTCTAATTGACTTGAAAACTCACCCAATTATCTTCTGTAATTTTAACGTTATTTCGAAAATGCGTCAGGTAGTGTTAGAAATGTTGTTAACGGCACATGTAGTTTGCAGTAAGGTACTCAAAACTGCGGAAGTTTGAAACAAGCATTAGATCATGTTTACTATGGGGTTGTGCATACTTTTGAATGGACCTAAACACGGCTCAACATGCATATATAAATCATTCATACGTAGTACAAAAATGTTTTGTAATGTTGTCAGTGACAGTATACGATATATAATATGTATGGTACTTACAATATGTATGTATAGGTGATATTGTAACCACACCATTATGTTTAGTGGTGATGGACATATAAAATGTTTATGCCATGATTGATTTAATCTTGAAACAGCTTGAAATCTTGTTGATATTAGCGACTGTATAATGCGGTTTTTATTGCTCGAAAATATTTTAACGGTGACGGCATTAGCTGTAGCCGTTAATTTGAACTGCTTCCGTGTGTAATGTTGCAAATTCCAAAAGCACGAAAGAGTTAACCTTTATCTAACGCACAATGCTTTGAAATGCGATAATTATAGATCATAAGATTTTGAGACTGTAATTTAAAATTTAAATGACGTAACAAATCAGAGACGATGTTCCAACGGATGTGCCTTAGAAGTTAATCTCACATCACAATTCAATAAAGCTCACTGGAATTCAAGTCAATCTATAAACATTATTAGATGTCTATATGAATTCTTATTGTACGTCAATAAATGTTATAAAACTTCTTACCTGTCTATCACAGTACATGCAAGAGCATAAAATTATTTTGAATGTGACTAGGTTCCCTCAAGCCGGGAATGCAACAACACTTGTTGGTATACTGTAGCTGCAAACCCGCATCCCTACCCCTCCCCCACGCCTCATTAGTTCGACGACAAGGGACACATCAGCATGCTTTGATTACACTTGGTACCTTTTGACAACGACGTGGCAGCGACAGGGTTAAAATGTTGCCGCAGTGCATTGGAACTTTTTTAATTTCACTCGAAACACTGTTTATTGCAAATAAAGACTGAAGTGTTTAAGATGACATCAATTCTGATTTGTAAATGACATATTCAAAATGATAGTAGACTCACGCATATCATACAGAGCATCAAATGTGACACATAAACAATTTGAGATTCATGTGGGGCAATGGTTTGAACACTAATTTGATAAAAGTGTTCCTCTTTTATACAACGAAAAGTAATTTGTGGATGCATGATTCATTGGATTGTCTGAATCTATTGAAAAACTGAATTCCAGTTCAAGGGAGGTAATTTCAGTGGCATTGGTAATAACTGAGTTCTGTATTATGACCCATGGATGTAAGTCAAATTGTGGTTTATTGTATTTTCAGATATTCCGGGAGTGTCCAAGTCATTTGTCTGCAATTTATGCTTCAAATTTTGCAGTGTTTTGTAGTGTCTGTTCTGTTATTCTTCTTTTTTGTATTAGACAAGGGTGTGTGATACTTTTTTGGAGACTTCCATTTTAACACTCTGTATTATACCATCGTTAAGCCGGTGAACCTATTCTCGGCTTTGCAATTCTTTGTATTGGTGCCCATTTTCATTTTCTTTAATGCGGTTGTATTTACGTTGTCTTCACAATATCAAATATTAACTGTTTGTGACTCTTCTAGGCATAGCTATGTTGGTGATACAGTGACTGGCAAGGAATGGGGAGCAGGTTCATCAGCTGTTTGTAACTTATTAAGACACATTGGACGAGTAACAATATATACACTTGGAGGAGTCACTACTATGATGTCAAGGATACAAATTAGTTGAGCTTTATAAGTACATATGTACTGATTTACTTGAACTGAGGATATTGGAGAGTTTAGATGACCAGTAGCATCTGGTAGCCCAACTTAGGAGTGATACGTACTGAGCTAGTCCTTCGAATTGGCCACCTCAGATGCTGAATAGAAACATTTATGTGGAACTTGGTGGCCTTAAATAAATGAGCAATCATTTTAATTATTACAAAATAGCAATTTAGAAAATTATAATTTGTCAGTTTTGGGCTTTTAAGAATGATTTACATGTACTGCAACATCATTGGTTTTGTTTCATTTGTGTAGAGGGTGAAAAGACCTTTCCAAAATATATATACATTGTAGGTTGTCGTAATTTCTAATTACAAATTAAAGTTTTTTCTGCGAATGAAGTCAGTCTAGCTTTTGTCAGCCGCTACCTTAGAGGCATTTTCTAGTCTGAATTTGAATAAATGAACTGAGAAAAAAAATACAAAAACAAAATAGTAATTACAGTTTCTTAGGTTAAGCATCAGTCTTTATACCGGTCTTAAATATAATTCAAAACCTACATATGCCACCACCTCTTTTGAGGAGCATAACTCATCTTATAGACATTGGTACAGTAGAAATATCATGAAGGCTGAAAGATATGCAGATGTAGAAAGTTTACTTCTTTTCAACCAACGTTTCTGAAAAAATCAAGCATTCCATGTTTTACTGACATAAAGGCAATATTCACCCTCTATGCACTAGAAATGCCATCGCTAAATCATTTAAGGACTAATAGCGATTATTTTTTTCAGATTCTTGGACTGAAAGAGTTTACTTTCCAATTAATTAAAAATAAAAACAAATCGCTTAGCAGTGGTACGATTCTACCGCGTTAAATATGGCAAGACGCATGTTGGTTTCAACTATAAGCACCTGATTGTATTTTCTCAGGGGAGCATATAACTTAAGCCTTGATGACTGAAATAAAAGTAAAAGTAACTAGTTTACTAAGGTAAGTATTTGTTTTGCCAGTATGGTATTACCTATGTTTGGAATAACCCGGATGTTGTTAATAGTAAAGAATTTGTACTTTATTTTTCAGGGAGAATGTAAATTCATTCATCCAAACTTGGAATGTTGTTTAGGAAAGTAATCGTTAACATGGTACATGTATACCAATCTAAAGGCATCCTTTTCTTACGAATCTTATTTTAGATATATACAAGTCAAATGTTTGAACGCCGCCAAATGGAGTTGGGGTTGCGATAATTAGTAATGCTGGATTTAATGTATGGTGATTAACCAAACCTAATCTTTTTGCACTCTAATTTTGTATATGGCTGACCATTTGTTAATGTTTAATGCTAAAAAAGATGATCTACGTCAAGTCTAAAGGCATTGTTTCCTCTGTATGGAAATTGGCTGCTGTCACATTATTGAATTATCAAATCATTGAAATAATATTTTTTTTTATTTTCCTAAGTCTAGAATTCTAACATATAAATTTGCTTCAATTTATATTATTCTTGTACGAAAGAAAAATTATTTCCAAATTAATTTGTTCCCACTATATAAATAACCTAATAAGTTAGGAGTATTTGTCAGTAAAGCATTCATGGAAAATGCGGTAACAGTAAGATAACTACAAATGACGGTTCTCTTCTTATTGTATTACAAATGATTTGGAAGATTAGCATCCTTATAATTGTGTCCTTTTTATGATAACAGTAAATATCTTATAGTAATAAGACTAACATGAATCTGATATTTTATACACATTTTTCCTATACAGTACTTACATACAATCTGTCAATTACGTGCAAGCAACTTCAACGAGACTTAAATAATCTCATTTTACAAATCATGAAGCAATTATACTTAGTAACTCATTTGATTTTTCTGTATTTAATGGGCTAGCAAATCTGCTACAGAAGTTTGACAGGTTCTGCCAAAAGTATTCCATGATATCACAGTATCTATAACTGATGCTCCACCAGTGTACAGCACTTATGTGATGAAGCTTTGACCGAACGAGGATTTATCTTTTTCGTGACTGAATATCGATGTCAGATAACAATTGATAAAGTTAACAAAAGTACTACTTGCTGAATATTGCTCACTACTCACTAAGTAAAAGTCCTGAACACTGAAAATGAACAGTACTCAGTGAATTATGTTCAGTAAGTACCATTCAGTGGGAAATTTAACTAATAAATACTGATCGAGTGTTATTCAGTGAGACATTTTCCCTTACCGGTACCCATTGAGTTTAGTTCAGTCAGTTTTACCTAGTGAGAACTACTCTGGTGTTAATCATTGAATATACTCGCAGAGTATCGATAGGGCGCAGAACATTCGAGCGAGTTTTGAATTTTTGTACCGAAAATTTTACAAAGCACTTGCGGTTACGTATGACAAAACCTAGAATTTGATTCGCCAAAAGATTTTTTTATTGTGTAAAACATGTACACCTTAACATTTTTGGAAAGCCGTTTTCACCATCATAACAAGTAATGGTGCTCATGATAAAAAATAGGACATTTAATCATATAAAATGTCTTACTCATAATGGAATTTTCGAACAATGCTTTTAGCTAGGGGTAGCCCCATATACCAATACGATTTGTTGCATTTTATAATCTATTCCCTGCTTGAGGGAATCGTGTCACATATTTCGGATATCTTTCTTCGAATTATTTCTTTGATCACAGAAGGTTATACCACCTAACCACACAATAGTTGTCATACAATTGTAACAAATAATGTTACAGTTCCCTCAAGTAGAAACAATACATAAAATCCCTAATTTTGTGTTAGATCTATTAATTAGTGACCTGTTTCTTTCTGTAATCATGTGCACCATCATAATTGGTTAGAGGCTGAAAATATCATTTCCATAAATGTATAGGTTTACATACTTTCTAAGCATAAGAAGATGAATAAAAACAGTTGAAGAATTTGGAAAATGACAGTCCAGCTTTTGCCAGGCTGTACGTTTAATCGCAGGTGAAATCCGACTGGAGCAGACTATTCGAGCAACTGCCTACTTTTTTAAATACAGCAATGGGCATAATATTCCAGAGAGATTCTTGTTTTTTTGTACCGGTAATCTTACTGGTTGCTAATATCGATAAATCAAATGACGAAATGGTTGATTGTGTATAAATTGAGCTTTTGCCCGGAAAAGTATCTCGGCTACTTCGGTTAATCAGATAGTTGTTGAGGTTAGGGTAATAAGAGAAGCCATTTGTTATGACAAGGCACATTTTAGTTTTTTTTAATCACGTTCAGCGATAGCTCTAGTTTATTCCTGTTTTACAGTTTGTCCGACCTACAAACTGTATTTCCTTTGAAATAAATAGAGGATTAGAGTGGGGTTTGATTCTTACAGAAGAAAAGTATAGAGGCAATGTGCTATACTTTTACAAAGTGGCAAGCTGCTGTTCTAAAGAAAAGTAGAGGATAATTTTATGTGCTTTGACTACCTCTTATGTTCGCTCTATCTGTACTTTCAGTGCTTTGATTTAATTCAAGCATTATGCAGTCCGATTTTAAACACTTAGTCAATTAATGTACTTTTAGCTTACTGTAAAGCAACAGTAAAACCAAGAAAACATAAAGGTCGACCTCAAGGTTCAAGTTCAGACTGTAGTCGGGCTCTAGCTGTTTTAAAACTGTACTGTAAATAAAAATACATGTATTATCCTTTCTATATATTTAAATGCAAGGTTGTTTTGCGTGCTTACTGATGGGAACAAAGATGAATGATGACGTTGCATTTGTCACAAGTCATGTTTTATCTTTAAACCTTCAAGTATGTCCGTTGCACGACAGATAAAAAATTCGGTAGATGAATACAATTATCAAATACTTTAACAACTAAGTGTTAGTATTTGAATTGCTTAAAATGTCGGTGTCTTTCTGGAATTTTATCTAAACTGTTAAAAAAAATAAAGCGTTTGCGTATTAGAAAAATATATACAGCTGTACATAGATAAAACATATTATATGCAAATAGTTAGCAGACAACGCATTAAAGACACATTTTAAGTTTTAGGTGCAAGCCACTAGTTGCCGGTAAGACATATCTTATTGCAAGACTACAGTATACTAGTTTATTTCAGTACTTTTCTTTGTCTCCAAGAAATTGATAGTAGCGCACTCGCCATTATCTGAAAAATAAGAGCTATCTTTTTAAAAAATCGTCGGCGCGATGTTGAGTATATGGAAGAGATGGGTACTAGCTAGGTTTTATGTTAATAATTTCTTTATGCAGTAAAAGGTTTAGAAGATGAAGCGAAGCCGACATTAAAAAAAAACACTATTTTTATACCTCTCATATTATACTGGCAGCAAATGACTACCATTGTAATCAGCGCAGTCAACAATTTTTCACCAAACACAAATTTAAACAGTTATTGCAAAATGGACATGTCAATATTAGCAATTTAGTAGGATAAAGGTTTATAATAAGAGTACATAAGTTGTTGTTTGTTGTTGGTAATTAGGGAAGAATATAAACATAATCCTTGGTTTTCGTATCAAATATGTTTCTCGAAATATTGACCATTATTCACTGATCGAGAAAGTATTATAACTCTACACTCATAATGAACAGAAGTTTGGAAGAAATAACATTGCATGATGATTGATATAAACTATTTACGTACTTACTAAAATTATAAAATAATTCATGAAAGACTGAACACGCACGCAAATGATTTTCAGATTATGAGTGTATGGAACGCCGTAGCTGTCATAAATTAAAACATTTCAAGTTGTCTTTTTAACAATTTATATGCAGACCGATAACAACTTTTTTTCCCAAAGATAATGTATAATCCATAATTTAAGTTTTTTTTTTGAATAAATATGGTATTTGTATATAGTGAATAATCAATCAGTACTAGTGATATAATGTTATCTTTAGAAAAACAAGTTGTTTTCGGTCGGCAGTAATTGTTTTTCGGTCTTTTTTTGGTCATTTTACTTGATTTGTAATACGAATATTCACAAATTTCTTCATTTATCCACAGACCTATATAGTCAGAATGAGAATAGACAATCAAATTAAATACTCTTGCGTTTTCAGTCTTTCATGAATGGGTTAATAATTTAAGTACATATATAATCCATATCTATCAACATACTTTGTTGTCTCCTCTAAATTAATATAAGTGTATCTCTAGTATTTATACTTTCTTGGCCAGTGAATAACGGTCAGTAATTCGAGTAGCATATTTATAAGAAAAACAAGTAATATCTTTAAAAAAAAAAAGATGGTCGACGTAAGTGACGTAATAAACACATTTTGTGTTTCAGAAGGCTCCCGGGCAGTACACTGCTTATTCCGGTACCGAAACGCTAGCCAATAATCAATGACGCTAGATGTCCGGCCCCGGACAACACCTCGTTGAATACAAAAGTTGATCTTCGTACTGTCCAGAAACCTTGACATAACGTGTTCTGTTTTTTCTTTTTTTGCAACATGATTTATTATAAATAACTATAATATAAAAAAATATACACATTTTGTGTTTCAGAAGGCTCCCGGGCAGTACACTGCTTATTCCGGTACCGAAACGCTAGCCAATAATTTGCAGATTCTGATTGGTCACATTATAACGAAGTTGGTTAGCAACGCGTCCATACCAACGGAAGTTCAAA